>VZTA01010997.1:0-48333 GCA_013398855.1 Mohoua ochrocephala | reverse complement strand
GGAGTTGAAATGAGAAAAGAATCCTGTCTGAATTACTACTGTTTCACAAGCTTCCAAAGTGCTAGCTGAGAAGATCAGATTGGGCTGGTATCAGTAAAAACACTGCCAAGGCGCATTTTTGAAGTCAAAAGCATCCTAGTTTAGAGATTTATCCAGAATGAGAATAGAAACAGGAGGTTTTCAGCATTATTGTCCACCTAGGGTCCCAATATACAAAGTCACTGTGACTCTGTCACCTTTACATTATTCCTCTTGGACATTTATTATATTAAGTGTTTCTGCCATCAGCATAATTTTTACTTGTCTCTCAGAAATCTAACAATAGCTGGTCAGAAAGAAAAGGCAGAAAGCTCCCAAAAGTCGATTTCCATGAAACCAAAATATTGTGTACTGAATAAAACATTTTTTCTTTTATTCATTGTTATGCTGCCATCAAGAAAGTAATTTGCCATCTCCCATGTTTCTCCAACTCTTCAACTTTTCCTGAAGATAAAGTACAAAGAGCCTTCCACAACATAGGTAGCAATAAAGATGTTCCACTTTGGGCATTATCTTTAAATCACTGTATCCCTACAGCGCCATAATTTCTTTATTTTTCTTAAATTTTGCATGCAGCTCGTTCTGCACATCTGCCTCGAAGTGAGAGCAGCTGAGGTAGGCTTCTGTGTGAAGTGGCAATTCTCTTCCCTTTGCAATCACGTGGAGCCGCATGACTTCAGTACATGCTGAACAGGGACCTACTGAATGGATCAGATTTAAGTCACATATTCCCAAGCATGGGAAGCCTGCCAGACTTCTGTGTGAGTATTTCCCTTATTAACAACAAAGCAGAAACTGCACTTTTACTCTGTGTTTGCCTGGAGATGTAATGTTTTGTGCATGAACCATAACAGATTACAAATTTAAGGTATTAAATATAATTTCGACTGAATGTTTTCAGAGCTTTATTAAATCTCTGCCTTTTTTTAACATGAAAGAAAAAGAAATTGTGTAATTTCCCAGGCTGCTGTACCATATTTTTGATCTGACACATTCAGTTGTACCAGTAATATTATGTTCTGCCATGTCAATAGAGTAATGGAACATGACTGAATTAACCAGACACAGCAATGGAATAGAGCACAAAATATAATAAATTGGAGTTTTCTGAACAAAAGGAGAGAAAAAAGGCTCAATACTTTTGTAATTATAATATGATTTCTTACCTGAGCAACAGTTAAAATAAATTTTTAAAATTTCTTCCCTTTAAAAACATGTTAGATATTGGAGTTATGGGAATTTTCCGTGCTTGACCTGGACTTGCACGTGTTATCACTATGATACATCATGCTGAAGGCACTTTCTAATTTGACAATGTAGTTTTCAAAATCTTTCTGTACTTTACAACCACTAAACAATACAATATTGCTCTGAATAAAGCACACACATGCGTGTATGCGTATGTACACGCACACAAATTCACACACACAAAAAACCAGCAAGGTACGTATAGCTAAAATGAATCTCTAAGGTCAAGCCTTCACTGCCCCTTACAACTAGCACAGTTAATTCAGCAAAATTTTGCAGAGAAATTTCAGTTATATTGATGAACTGTATTTTCACACACTTAGTTTATTCTGCTTCTGAGGAGTCATTTTATTTTACCAACAGGAGCGTAATTTTGCCGTGAGTGTTCTCTGACACACTGCAGCAATTTTCCACATGAGGAAGTGTTCCTAAGTCTAATTAGAACTTCTATGCTCGAAGTCTTGTCTTGTCTAGAACATGATACGTGAAGATGGAAATCAACCGTGGTTGAACGCTGTGATTTAACCAGTCTTGACTGTGTAAATCATATCTATATATAACATTAAAAAAAAGTATTCTGCCCTCAAACCTAGATACCCCACAACCCTGTGACACCATTAGTTGATATTTAATAGCTCAGACTTATCATCCTTCTGCCTTTTCTTCATCATCAGTGAAAGGCACAGGATGCTTACTTATGCTTAAAATATGAATACAATATGAATAACTGTCTCCCCATATCCCATACAGTAAGAATTCTTATGAAAGCATAATTCTTCCACCTGGTTCAGTATGTTGACTAACTCGGAGAGTGACTAGTTCCGAGTCCTTGAACCTTGTCGAAAAAAGGCATAAGAAACACTTAAACATCAATCTCCTGAAACCAGTGCTAGAAAATTAGTAGTCATTTCTTATGTGTGGAAGGATGTTGAATAGTACTGAGAAAACCTGTATTTGACATAGAGAGGGCAAATTAGAGACCAAATGAATAACTCCTCTGCATGTATTCAATCATTTCTTTTAAAATAGTATGTTTACAGTCTGTGTTTTTATTTTTATCTTGAAACAGCACCACAGCCGCAGCACATCCTGATATGCAGGGTACAGTAACATCCAGGTTTGGAAAAATAAATGAATCTTAGTCGTTTTCAAGGGCTGATATTGAGACTGATGTTGTTTAATGTCCTCATTGCTGGCCTGTACAATGGGATGAAGTGCAATACCATGTTCAGATGGTATCAACCTGGGGGAAGCTGGCAGAGATTTCGTAAGGTTGAACAAAGCTGAGTGCAACATCCTGCAAATTCTGGGGGCATTCTGGCTAGCAAGCAGCTTAAGAGAAAGGGTTTGAGATGTCCCAGAGGACAAGCCAAACCTTATTCAGGAGTGTGTCCTGGCAGACATGAAGAATATGAGCTCTATGAGAAGCAGTGTAGACAGTAGGTCAGAGTCATTCTTCTTTGTTTGGCACTAAGAATGCAGCACTCAAAGTGTCGTGCCCATTCTGGTCTCCCCAGTGCTCAAGAAATATTGGCATAAAACAACTAGTCAGTGAAGGGTCTCCAAGGTGTTTAGGGCGTCTGGAACACAAGATATTCAAGGAAAGGGAAGGAAAGGGAAGGGAACTGATTTTGTCGGTATGGAAAAGAGAAAATGAAAGGAAGCTGGTTTGAAACTTTCAGGAGGAAAGTGCAGAAGAGGCAGAGCCGGATTCTTCTTGGGAATGCACTGTACAGGTATTACAGGCTATGAATTTGAGCTGCAACGAGGCAAATTGTGAATAGACTTTAGGAAAAAAAAATTGACAATGTGAGTAATCAAAGACTGGAACAAATTGCCAAGAGAGGTCAGAGATATTCTATGCTTCACTGTGATCTAAATTTGAAACTAAATATAGGTTGGAGGTTGTCCATGCTCTGAGTGGGAGGTTGATTCCCAGAAGTTACATTAGCAGGCTCCGTTACAGGCTTTTGCAGCAGGCTCCATTATAGGCTTTTTGCCTTGTCTTAGATGTTTTGTTTCAAACAAAATCTTGATTTTTAATACAAATAATTTTTTTTTGCTATTACAAAGACTTAAACCATTGTACTCATGGTGAAACTCACTTTGTACCTTTAATGAGAATAGAAAATGAGAATTAAAGAACCAAACAAACCCTTCTATCCTTGCCTTGCTACATTGATCTGTCTTTGTGGATATTCTACTGCAAGTTACGACTCTCTGGCTGCAATTATACACTAAAATGAGCAGCAAACATTATGGAAGACATTTGTTCTGGAAACACTTTTATTTTACTTTCTTCTTTGTATTTTCATGGCAGGATAAAAGAATGAAGAGAGATGCAGTCTTACTGTCTCATTCCCATTTCGAACATTATTTTTCCAGGGGTCCTCTACTTTTGTGTTACAACACCTTCATGCTCGACAGGATCTAAACCCAGTTGCCTTGAATAAATCTTCCCCATGTTCTTTCTCCAACCTCTGAATTTTTGCATGTCAGTGAAAAACTGTGAAAGTGAAAAATACACAAGGAAATTTTATTCTCTCATGTAGATTTTATTTGATGGGAAAAACAGCTAAGGGCTTCACTTCTGTAAGTGAATTTAAATGCTAAATATTTTTCTTACATTTACTCTTAATTTGTCATTAGGCTGGATAATGGTTCTGTGCACTGAAATCAGAGAAAGTGACATCCAAAATTAGAGTCCAACATCAATAGTTTTTTACTTGTATATTCATTTGTATTTGGAGAGTACTTCCATATATTGTTTTCAAAAGACATCCATTTTCTTATCAAAGCTTGAAATATGAATCCTAAATCCAGAATCTTTAGTGTTATGGAAAGGTTACCGCTTTGTTTTTTGAGGTTTTTGTTTGGTTGGGTTTTGTTTCTTGTTTGCTTGGTTTTGGGTTTGATGAGGGTGGTTTTTTTTGAATCATTGAATGGGTTGGGCTGGAAGGGACATTAAGAATCATCCAGTTCCAACCACCCTACTGTGAGCAGGGGCACCTTTCACTCAAACCAGGTTGCTCAAAGCCCCATCCAGCCTGGACAAAGTTTCATGCAGGATACAGGGGTGGTAGAGACACTTACCAAGGATTTATGCTTAAGAAGATGGGGAAGAACAGACCACTCCCCTGTGTTTTGAGAAAAAGAGTGCATGCTGTGAACTTAGGTGGCATATCAAGACCCAAGTGAAAGCACAGTGTAGTGGCCTCTGATGTGCTCTGGCCTGAATACTGCTGGTCATAGGCTGTTGTTATGAATTGCAGTCAGTACAGAGATGGGCCACCTGCAAGTTCCTCTTTAATTATGAAGTTCTGGATGCTCTGTGATCTGTTTGCGTGGTTTCACATACCATCAGCATTGCACGAATTGACCACAGTCTTGGAATCAATCTTTTATTTTCTATTTCTCCTGCTAGGATTTCCTATCTTGCTACTTGGTGAAATTGTGAATTTCTACAACTGGAAAAAAAGCAACAGGATGCTAATTACCTTTCCTGTCTATTAACTAAAAAAGTGGAAGAATATAATTTACTTTCATAATTCACACAACTTTTCAAAGCCTTTTCAGACCCTAAGCAGGGCTTAACAGCAAAGTTCCTTCCTCCTGTAAAATTCTCACATTGATCATTACTTTCTGCCTACCCAAATTTCCTATTCACTTTCAAATGTATGAGTCACTGTTGAGCTCAGTATGTATTTTATTTTGAGTGCTGGTATTCCATCAAAATGTTATCAACAGAACTGCATCCTTCACTTTCTGCCTTATATTTTCTGTGCACTGTTGTTGTGCCCTGGTGAGTAATGTGTAGTATGGTGCAGGATGGAGCCTAGTTTATGCTCCATTGAACAGTGCTTGTGTTTCACTCCAGAAATGTAAGTTTGTGATCGGCGAAAACAAGAAGTTCTGTAACCTGAAAGCATCTAAAAATAGCTAATTGTTTTAGAAGGACAGGAACACACCATTTAAATTGGGTATACTTCAAAAAGCATAAGTGTATAGAGTGCAGAACGGTATAACAGCAGTATGTATGGTGGGTTAGTCGCTGAAATTTAATTAAAAACTGTTCTGGTAACTCATATGAAAGTGCTTATGACACAAATGCCTGAGTAGATACAAAGTCTACAGAGACTTTGTTACTAGGCTTTTCATCTTGATAGGTATTGGGAATTCAAAAATATGCCTTTTAAAAAAAATGCTTAGTGCTTTGTACTTTGTTGCAATTCTTAGCAACAGAAAACAAAAAAAAAAGTTGCACCTGATGTGACTCAGAATATTTGTATGAAAAGAAAATCTACAAAGTGAATATGAAACAATGTTTTAATTTTAAATAAAAAGCTGATTCTCATCTCCATAGATTTTTTTTCATCTTTTCTGATGGACACATAACTGCATCAAAACCAACCAACCAAAAAAACCCCTCAAAATCCAAACAAAAAACACAACAAAGAAAAACAATATCCATTTTAAAGTTTAAGAGGTTTTGAGCTGCATACGGAGATTCCTTTCTGAGCCTTCATATCAACTTCTTAGTAAGCCACAAAATCAGAGAGAATCAAAAGCCTGCATATTCCTAAGCTGCTACCATCTCCATCAGTGCATCCTGCATTTCATTCTCTGATGTGTCGCAGACACTAATGCACTCATCTGTCATGTGTGATGCATCAAATACCACGTTCCAGAAATGAAGTGCAGAGCTGCTGACACTGGGTAGCAGCAGGAGGAGTGCAGCATCCAGTGACCCCCCCTTTGAGGCTCAGATTGTATGACACAAAAGCCCAGTTGCCTGACCTACGAAACCATTAGTGACTGAGAAATCATCAGCTGCGAAACTCCGACTCGTGTTCCCACTTATCTCCCACAGGCAGTGTCAATTACTGTGGAATTCATGGGTTGCAGCAGGTAAAGTGCACATGTGAAAGGGAGCAAGAGGACATGAAAGCACATGGCAGTTCACCTCCACAGAGGTGGGGATGTGACAGACAACCAGGCCATACTCCGGACATGATTATGATACATTTTTTTTTAATAAAACTAGACTTCAGAAATTTGAAACCTGAAGATTTCATTATGCCTGCTTTTGGATTTGGCTTTTCTGTTCCTTTCCAGCTGCTAATAGACAAGCAACCAGGTTTTCTGTACATATTTTTGTCTTGTAGAAGTTTATGAAAAGAACAGAGGCGGATACATTACTTTTTAACTTGATTAGAAGAGATGGTATCTATGGTTCTGTACGTTCTCTTATTCTAGTGACCAAGTGTTCTTGACACACTTGAATGCTTTTTGTCACGATGATCCATACTGATTTTGTGGAGTAGCAGGTGACGTGAGATTCATTCATATTCAGTAGACTTTTTTTTAATCTGTTTTAAAAGAGATATGCAAACAGTATTTTTGTCTTGGAAGCCTTACTTTTTCTTTTTTTTTTCCATAGAAGTCATTCAAGCAGAAAATATGAATCTGTCCTTTTGTGTCATATAAAGAAGCAAAAGATAATTAAGATGAGCACTTAAAGTATACATACTTTCAGGATTCTCTTTATTTATTTATTGAGAAATCTGTTCTAAATATCTTTGGAACTTATTTGTCTCTATTTTCTACCATCTTTATTCTCACGAAATAGGTAATATAGAGAATTTTTAATGCAGTCTTCCTCCCTTCCACCCTACCTTGTATGTCATTGAGATTTTATACACAAGATAGTGGAAAGACAAGTAGTCAGGCACTGGTGTTGATGGATGACAGTGATTTACGACCCGGTTCCACCTCTTCACCCATTTTAACACAGCATTTATTCACATAAGCAATGACTTTGGTATCAGGAAGAAGGTGGACTCTGCCAGAGTCTTCACTGCTCTCAAAACATGAAGTTCACTCTTTCTGAAAAGCAAAACATCACTAGAAGACTTAATTAGCAGTGGAAAAGCAGCTTCATTTAAATTATTCATTGGGAAAAATTGGAAAAGATAGAGGACCAGAAAGGGTTGTCTGATACTTATGACAGTGACATTAATGTTAGAATTCCTCTTGTTTGGGAGTATTTCTGTTTAACACTCCTTGGGAACCACATGTGTGACGTCCCCTGATGATCTCCTACATCTTGCAGAAAAATATTTAAAAAAATACCCAAATTGCTATAATAGTCATGGAAAGAAAAGGGTAAAATTAACCAGAGTAGAACATATACAAGATAGTTAATTTTAAAAAAATTATTTACTCTCTCTTTTAAGATACTGACTAGTACTTGCCTTCTATTATCCTCATGCCTCACGAACATCTAGGAGTAAAATAATATGGAGGTGATGAGCTGTGATGGCATATGTAAAAGAGTGCACAATTTCATTTAACTCCATGTATCACAGTGTGTCAAACTCAGCCCCTATCTGACATTGACTATGGAGCAAGGGGATTGAAAACAGAGAACCTGCTCTTGTGGAGATACTCCTTCCTTTCCAAGCAGCCAGTGAGTTTTAAATATCTGGTACTATGCCAGGATTCTACATTTACCCTAAGTACTTCAGTGCTCAAAATGGACAGCTTGCTCTAAATCAAAAACACTGTAGGTATCTCCAAAGATTATTCTTCTCTTTTCATTCACTTTCCCCACCCTAAATTACATCAACGTATATTAAAAAGTTTGGATGCTTAAATTACTTAAAAGTGGGACATAAATGTTACTAACAAATTGATTCATTCAGATAGTGACACAAAATTATTATTTTCCCACTAGCATAAAAGACAAAAAAAAAAAGTGGCAATTTTACGTGCCTAACTCATCTACCTGAATTAAGAATCAGTCACCTCTTACAATTAATGTTGAGAATTGGAAACATCTGATGGGATACAGTCAGTTTGGAGCTGACTGTATCTCCTTTAGCTATGTAGGACAATACTCAAAACCTAGGTGCCTTTAGTTTGGTGTATAAAGTCAGATAAAACTTTCAATTCACTGCAAACTACACAAGGAGAATAGATATTGACTTAGGTGACTTAAAATTACCTGTTGAGCTCAGCATCTTTCACTACCTCTTCTTCTACTGTGAGCAGATTAAATGTATTTTGAAAATAAAAAGAATGGCTTATTCAAAATCAGGGCATTCAGACCTTTCATTTGAATTATGCTTTTAATTTTTTTTTCATATTTGGCTATGGATTGGGGTTTTTTGTGTGGGTCTAGTCTCCTCTAAAAGCTGTTGCAATTCCTCTTTCTTTTTTTTTTCATTGGCTGTTTTTCTCAATTTCATGTCGTTTTCCTTCTTGTAACATCCTTCCTTTCTTTTTCCTGGGCACCCTTCCCTTCCCTCCTCCAGGGTTACCATAGAAATATACAACCACAAATTTCAGCAGAGAAACTCAGGCTGAAGTAATAAACTGAAATGGCAGGAAGAACTACTTTGCATAAGTCACAAACCGAAGTGTACATTTAGATAATTATTAACTATGTGATTTTTTACAGAATTTGGGTATATCTGTGAAGATTGCTTTTAATGTTTCGCTTTTAGCTTGTACTCCACTATTTGCATTAATAGCATAGGCAAAAAATACATTGATTTGAGGAATATCAGTTTGGCAAGCCCTTTATCTTCTGCCTACGGTATTCATTTAAACAGCTACGAAAATAAAACTTGGCACTTTCCAAAACAAGACTGCAAACAAAGCTAAATACATTATGCGCAGTATATATATGCACACGTACACATACATATAAGCGTGACAAATATTTCACTGGTTACATGTGGGTAATTGTGAATTGGCAAAGCAGAAGAGCTCCCCTTGTACAAGAAGACACCTAGAGCTAGCTTCCTGACCTTGGTCTAGATATTAGGGTATAAAACTAAGTATGGAAAACAAACAAAGAAACAAAAAAGCCCAAACGAAGAACTAAAAAACACCACCAACAAGCAAAATATTTCTTTTAAAAAATCCTGTTTACTGCTAGGTGTGAGGTCATTATGAACAAAATTATATCGTTAGATATATAGATAGTTAAACTGTTAATAGCAAAGCCGTTTACAAATCTGGGCTGATTCTTCATATGCTGCGTAGCGAACCAACCTCAGTTTATGTAAAATGCATTTCACGCACAACAATACCGCAATAACAGTTTGAAGTGGCAATTTTCACCCCTGTAGTTATTGATTGATTGTTCAAATTGAGAGTTCATTCTTCACTTGTTATGGCGTCTCATTGGTCACCAGTTGTTTTACTTCTAGATTAGGTGTTTGGAACCACTGAAATAATAGCATTATTTATATAGCCCTTTGAACAGCACTGAATAAAATATCAATATTTTATTAATAAGATATATGGACATATAAATTCTAGGCAGAAAAATGAGACAGATTTCTGCAGTTTTTTTTATCTCTGGTTCAAAATTTTTAATGTAAAAAGTCATGTAATTATTTATACAAAAAAAGAAAATACAGTCCTAAAAAAAGTTTAACTTAAAATTAATTTTTAATGCTTTTACTGCAAAGTTCTGGATCTTGAAAATTTTGTTAGATAAGGTTAGATACACTAGAAACAACATCTTGTCTTTTTTGGAGTTCAATAATAATATAAACTTATCCTTTCTTACAATTAATTTGGTAAAAACTTTTGAGTTAGTATTTTCATTATTAATATAAAGAATCTTGGAAGGAAAAGAAAAAATAGAATGTGTAGACGTGCACAACTGAAATTGTTACAAAATTTAGATTAATTTTACCCTTCCAAGTTGATAACAAAATAACTACCTATGGAATTGACAGAAAGAATAAACTCTTCAAATTTTAAATAAAGAGTGTCAATTACTTTCACATCACTAATTTCACTTCTTAAGATTAATTTCTCAAAATTTTTTGAAATTCAAAACAAAATGCTGTTTTCTCAAGAAGATTTCCAAAAATGCCAATAAGAAGTTGAAATGTAATTCTTTAAATGTTTCAAAATTTTAGAAGATACCTTGACTTAGGGGACTGATGATCACTAATGCTGTTTCTAGAAAAAAAATCAGTACAAACAAGTTGGAGTACTTCAATGAAATGTCAAAAAATTTACAGAGGTATTTTCTCATAAGTCATCCAATAATTTTGAATGCTTCACTTCAGTTTTCAGTGTGCCTCAAAACTGAAGGACTCAAAATAAGAAGTCAACGTGCTTTTCAATTCCATACTGTATAAGTACTTTCTTTTTTTTTTTTCTTTTTTTTTTTTTTTTTTGCCATGCGAAATGTATCAGGAATGGAAAACCTGAATTTATTATTGTGGATATCCACTATTAAAGTTTACCTCATAATATTAGACTTCCCTCATGCAGAAGCACCCTAAAGGTGCCCTTTACTTTTATAGTGTGAAATAAAGTTCCTCATGTTTTGAAGCCGATCTAACAAAAAAACCCCAAACCAAACCAAAAAAAAAAAAACCAACCCAACCCCTTCTTCCCCCCCCCAAAAAAAACCCCCAAACCTAAAACCAAAACCAAATCAACCAAACAAAAACCTGCTAGAGTTAGGGAAAGAGTCCTGGCCCTTACTGAAACAGTCAGATTGTACCGGCTTGTGTCTGCTGCTCAAAAAATGCTGCAGATCTCTGGTGGCTCAGATGACATATGATAATTTGTCAGAATCTCATGATTTGCTCGCAAAATCACAGGGAGAAGAAGGGAAGGCTGTCCATGAGTTCACCGAGTCAAACCCTGTCTTCCTCTGCCCTTATCACATGCAGGATCAAGGATTTTTAACTGGTGTTTACCTAAGCTGTTTTTTACAGAGGCTTTATATATGTTTTCTGCAAATATCTTTCACAAATTATTCCAGAGTTTGCCTGTACTTAATGCTAAGTCTTACTTTAATGGTTAAACTAAGGGCTATGGTAGATTTGTCTTAGCAGCCAAAATCAGGCAGACAAAGCTGTTAAACCACTAAAGTGTTTTTCTCTTCCCCTGTCCATTAATGCAGGGATGCCTGATACCACAAGTCATCACCTGCTGACTTATCATAGCATTCAGTCCTGTATATTAAGCTAAATGAAAACTAGATGTCTGATTTTAATCTTCTGCCACAAGCCTGTCAGAGTGCTAAGTATCTTTTGCTGCATTATAAGCCTATTGCTTTTTTTGCCCTCTCTTCAGTGAGCACAGGGATCAATTTATTTATTTCTGTTATGCCACTTCTTCTGATGTATTTATAGGCTAAGAAGGATGCAGAGTTTTAAAGAGTCTGACTGATCTCAAGGAACTATGTGTCAATACATAAGAATAAGCTAGGAAGAAGAAAATGTGGGATTAAGTCAAGCCGTAGGGCCAGCGAGCCCTCCAGAAAGGCTGGGTATGGAGTGCTCTGTCAGTGATGAAGGGGAGGTTTCATGTTCTTTGTGGAGTTCACTGTAAGGCAGATGAGATGGGTAGATGACTTTATTTTTTTGTGAAAATCTGTGGGTTAGATAATTTTGGCATAACTGGTGGAGTTTTCCTCACACAATTATCATGAGCTTTTTTAGTTGAATCATACAATCACAGAATATGCTGAGTTGGAAGGCATCCATCAGGATCATGAAATCCAAGTCCTGGCCCTGCTCAGGATCATCCCCAAGAGTCAGACCATGTGCCTGAGAGCATTGTCCAAACGCTTCTTGAACTCTGTCAGGCTGGTGCTGTGACCACTTCCCTGGGGAGCCAGTTCCAGTGCCCAACTACCCTCTGAGTGAAAAACCTTTTCCTGATATCCAACCTAAACCTCCCTTGACTCAGCTTTGTGCTTTTTCCTCAAGTCCTGTCACTGGTCACAAGAGTGAAGAGATCAGTGGCTGCCACTCTGCTTCCCCTCATGAGCAAGCTGCAGACTCCAATGAGGTCTCCCCTCAGTCTCCTCTTCTCCAGGCTGAAAAGACCAAGTGACCTCAGTTGCTCCTCATGCAGCTTCCCCTCCAGACCCTTCAGTATCCTCGTGGCCCTCCTTTAAACACTGTCTAATTGCTTAATGTCAAAAATGACAGATTGCCTGATTTGATTTTGGGATACAGCACTCCTTGAATGAGTCATCCTGGTGCCAGATGTTTGAATGCTCTGGAGATTCAGAGATATCTTTACTGAGTGCTTACATTTTATCCATCAAGGATACAAGAGATGCTGGAATATTTCTCTAAAGCACAGAAGAGTGCACTAAAAGAAGCTAGAAAGAGACAAGATAGAATAAGCGATGCAGCAATGTTTATTTAGCCATCATTCCTTAAAATTAAACAGTTGAGATTAAAAAAAACCCTATAACAATATATCAGACAGCTGAGTTAGTACAGGTAAATCAGTATGAATGTCCATGTCATTGACCTGCCACACAGCTTCTCACCAGTACTGCTGCAGTACAAGACCATAGCATGGGAGAATCTCTTTCACCATTAAACATAGCTTTTGTCACCTCATCTTAATTTCACTATAGAGCCCTTGTCTAATTGTTAAGGAGAACGTATTGTTCACTCAGCTATCTCAGTTTTCTACAGTATTAAGGAAAAGTTTGTTTCAAGAGCATGCAAGTTATTGAAAGGTGTTCACCTGAGAATATCGGCCTGAGTGATGTGTTGTTTACTTGTATTTCACAGGACGCCTGTGCAAGCAGAAGCAATGAGTGGGCAGTGTCTGGGGATTCTTAAATTCAGAAAAATCTGTTCTGTTTTGGTAACTGCACTGATATCAGTCATAAATATATACCTTCTGCCTTTTTACTTATTCCTGTAAAGTATGGATAGAACTAAACTTACTGTATTTTACACTCCTGTTGTTTTGTTCGCCGTGCAGCCTGAGACTACGGTTTTCAGTGAAAAAAAGTCTCATCATAAATATGTGGAAGACATTTTTTGTGGCCTTTCTGTCTCTAAGATGTGTGTGACTGCAGGGAATAGCAGAAATTCAGAGCCTCAATCACAGGGAGGTGAGTGGAAGATGTGGGAGTCCAGCCTTCAGGAGAGATGACGGTTACAAACCCATCACAACCAATCATCTGGGAAGTCAAGTACTAAAATCATTGATATTAAAAGTGATCTTACAATTGCTTCCTTAACCTAAGGAGGTGATGACATGGCTTTCCCATCACCAACCCCTTTTCAAGATATATGCTTAACCTGCGGGCTGAAGTGGAAGAAATGTTCTGCAGGATTTCAGCAAGACACCATCTCTTCATTAGCTCTTCATTACTGCGTGCCTTCTTCAAGGGATGGGAGATGGACTGGGCCAGGACAGCCCACATCAGTCACTGTGGACATGTTGTCATGACTGCAAGAGAACTCTCAGGATGATGAGGAGGACCTGGCTCAGAATAAGTGATGGATGTGAAAATCTGCTGGACAGGACACCAGAAGCTGCTGACCATAACAAGTACCCGTGTAGGAAGCAAGCAACAGTTAGAGCTGTGAGAGGTGGCTGAATCTCACAGGTGGCTAAGTGGGAGGTATGTGAAAAAATGCCAAACTTCACAGATAATTGGAGAGGATGTTTGTGGGAGTAGAATGTTGTAAGGCAAACAGCACCCAGGTAACCATCAGCAATACCATACAATGCCAAGGTTGCAGAGCAAATAGGATGAGAAATAATATATTTGTTATCAAAACTAGTAGTAACTGAGAAAAAAGTTGTGGGTTCAGTTGTTTAGCTGAGAGAAAATGGGAGGTGAAAGGTAGATAGAAGAATGGTGAAAAGGAAGGCCAAGAAGGGGAAGCGGACCCTTAGGAGTGGAAATGCTGTGAAGGTGGTGTGGGGGGGGGGGCTACCACGAGACCGATTCTAGCTGGAGCAGGACATGAAACCAAACCCTCTAGTCTAACCCTGAAGCAGGCTCGCCCTGTGTCAGTGGGTTTGGGATGGGTGTGGGGCAGGTTGTCTACCTCTCCAGTAAGGGAACGCATAGATGGGTGGATTAAGCATCCCAGTATCGCTGTGCTGGTGTGTTCCAGGCCTCACAGCTTCAACAGCCTCCCAGCTTTTCATAATGGGAGTGGGTATTTTTCCTCACATGACTTCAGAACCTGTCATCCATTCATTTCAAGGGATCAGCATCACACATCATTTGTAAGCATTTGCTATTAGATCTCAGTTGGCTCTTTGGTCTGTGCCTTTTATTAACCTATATCATTCACTGGGGTAGCAATGGGATGCTATGGAAACCCTCTCTAAAGGGCAGTTTTTGTCCTCAGAGTTCTCTTAAGTGAAGATCTTCAGGTTGCTCTCATGCCCTATATTCTCAGCCCACTTGTAAGGTACCAGCTTATCAGCTCTGTCTCTGTTCTAGCACGAATCAGGCTCCTCATCACTTGGAGAGGCCTTTTCAGAAGTTTGCAAAAAGCCTGTGAAAGAGAACAATTTATTAAAATGAGTCCCTGTAAAAAAACCCAAGCACTAAACCAACTAAATCACAAAAAACCCCCACAAAAAACCCAACAAACAAACAAACAAACCAAAACAAAAAATAAAACCCAAACCAAACAAAAAAAACCAAAAAAACCTCAACAACAATAACAGCAACAACAAAACAAGGTCAAAAAACCCCAACAAAAAAACTTACAAAGACAGAGAGGAAAAGGGAAAAACACAGAGGGACAATATACATATGACAGGGACCAACATATATGCCTCAACATATGTCACAATTGAAGTGAAGAAAAATGCCTGCCAAAAATGCCCGCCAAAAACGGGCCCACAAAGCCGAGTTGGGGGAAGAGTTTGGGGGCACATAAAAGCAGCTGGCTGCGGCACCAGGGGTCTTTGTCTTTTGGTCTTCGTCTTTTTTTTGGGTCGCTTGGAGGATCAGCTTGGCCCCTTTTGCTCCAGCCTTCGCACCCTCTTCCCTGTGGTCCTGTTTCCCTGCCGGTGCCTGGTTCACCCTACTGTGAACTAGATCCCGGGAACTACCTCGTGCTCTGCAGCTGCCGCCTGCAGCTTGTAGACACAGCCTGCCACCTGCACCCTGTGTTCCAGTCACCTCTTGCAGCCTGCAGAAGCTGTCTGCAGCCATCGTCAGGGACACGCCGCCGCAGCCACTTGGAAAATTGCGCCCAGCCTGCCACAGGAGCCACGCAAACGCACCGCGCAGTTCACAACACGCACGCTCCGTCTGCCAAACACACAGCCGGGGTTCTGTGGTAACGCTGTCCTCTGTCTCCTGTTTCTCTCTCTCTTTCTTTTTTCTCTATGCTCCCTTTTGCTTGTTTTCCCTCTCCCCTCCCTTTGTAGGAACATTTAGTTGGTTTTCTTTTGTTTGTTTGTTTGTCTTTGGGTTTGTCTCTTTCATTTAATTTCAATAAATGGTTCTCAGATATAATATTGCCAGATTTGTGCTTGATTTTTCATCAGAAAAACCTATCAAAAGAACCCTTCCCGGCTTCCCCTTTTATAGTGGAATGGGGCAACATATTATTATTTCACTTGGGCTTCATGCAAGTTTATTCAGAAACACTAAATCCTGAATCTTATCTTTCAAGGAAAGGGGGTGGAAAAGCAACTACACGTACAAGCTATGCTTGAATTTGTTTCATTGTAGTGATCACCGAAAATTCCCTGGTGAATTTCACGGATTGTCGTTTTACCATCTTCAGAGGCACCCTAGAGTCCCACAAACCCTAAACTGGCCACCTCTACCCATTTTTTTCAGCAGATGAGTCAGTATCGGTCTTCCAACGGGGTTTTTACTACATAGTCCACTAAGATTCAGTAGTAGAATTACAGTGATTGCCTGTTTCTGCATAGGCAAGTCAGGCTCCAGAGCAATTAAAATTGTAATACTCCCTATAAAAAACTACAGCACACTTTTCAAGCTAACAGATTGTTATACACTGTTCATGAAAATAATGTGTTCTTGGTAGACTCCACACTGAAATTCAACCAAGGAAATCCAATTTTATTCCCTCAGAAAAAGACAGCTCACTTCCGGTCAGATGGATTTCATCTATTAAGAAAGATGAAAGGTTCACATAGCAAGGAAAATTATACTGTGATAAGGGGGGGAATGAGTCAAATTAAACAATTAACCATGCAGACACTGAAAGAGACCTTTCAGAACTACTGCAGTTTTAGTACAGTCCTGTTAGACCACCCTGCTGCTCATTCATCTGGACACTCCTGCTGTATTTGTCTCTTACTACTCTACACAGGTGTTCCTGTGATTCTTTTGGTCTGGGAGCTTTTCTGGCATATTCACAGCACATATGCTTTTGCTATTTTGCCACAGAAATACAATTGTTAACCAGGTGGCCTCATCCCACAGAATAGTTACTGATGCTGATGCCTTGAGTGGCTACCTAAAATACAGACTAGAGAAGAATAAGAGAATAAAAGGAGATATTTATTTGAAGGGCCTTCAAAGGTACACTCCGGGCAGTTCAGAGGCCACATCCCAGATGGACACTGGGTCACAAGTTCTTCACACTTTTATAAGTTTGGTTCATTTGCATATCAGGGTTAATTCTCCAATTATAACCTCAGTTCATTATGTAATTACCCCAAGTTTGCCCCCTTTTAGAGGCTTTTAGTTTACACATTTTGGGCCTGGTGTCCTTGGAGTGGAAGCCTGCAGAGGTTTGTTCTGTCTGACCAGCATGAGAGAACAGCAGCTCACAGGCCACAAGAAACTTCCGAGTTACACACCAGGCAGCGCAGGATTTGAAAAATATAAAAGTTAAAACCAAAGGCATCATTCCCTGTCTCACACCTCCATCTTTTAACTACGTCATGTGTTGTGGGTACACCAGGCTTGTGAGGATGAAAAGTGAGTAAGTTGAGAGGACTGTCAATGAGTTTTAGATACCTTTTTCGGTTTTTCAATTCAGCTAATGAGACTTATAGATCTATACAAAATCCAGTGTTTTATAACTCAAGATACATATTTTGCCTGCCTCAGTGTACCCAGCATGTTGCAAAGACTGCAACTTGGAGCTTCTAAGAACGTGATTTCTCCTGCAAGTAGTTTCTGTAGCTCAAGTTTTTGTCTTTCTCAGTCACGTGTTCTTATTTTTTCGTTTCTTCAACAGTGGTTTTACAGGCCTCTACAATGCTAAAAGCGCATTTCCCCTCTTACCAACACCTTTGTGTTTCCTATAGGGGTCTGTGATTTTAAGTTTTTTAGAAGCAGTCCAAGAAAGTGCTTTGCTCTCCCTTATTGGGAACATTTCACTCACTTGCACTAGTCCTCCACAATAAAACTTACAAATCAAAGAAATCAGATGGCATCTATCCTTCCCTGTTCAGTAACAAGTGCTCCACAAGTGCTCTCCAAGCTTCCTGTTCCAGATTTATTCAGTAGTTAATAGCCTTTCTCAAATACCTTTACTAATGTAGTTTTAAAAATGGCTTTCTTTTGTTTCCTGGTGTAAAAAGCATGCAGCAGGTATTAAAATACAGTAAAAAAAGAGCTCAAAATATCCAAAACTTCCTCATGAAGTAAAAAGATGCAGCACAGATCCTAGGGAAGACCAGTGCCCTTCTAAAATTGTAGTTGCAAGTCAAACAAGTCTGCCTTAAATGACAATAAAGGTTTGCATAAAGAAACTGAATTTAATTCCTGGCCTATACTGCCAGTGGAACCCTGAGAGTACTCCAGTCCACCTTAAATGAGACGCTGAGAAAGTGATTAATGCTCCAAAATGTAAATATCTATCTATAGGGGATAACTAGAAGTCTCCAACTGCTTTCACTTGGGATTCAGATCTCCAAGATACTCTCCAAGATCACAGATACTAATCCCTGATGTGCTTGCGTGCTCGAACACTGCTAGGCAGTTATGAAGCAGAGGATTCCCACACTTAGTGCCTGGTAAACTCATTTACAGATTACCTGTAATGGCTAATCACCAATGACTACACTGGGAGCTCAGAAAACCGGCTCACATGAATGAACTACAAATCGACTTTTACAACAGGATGATTTAAATTTTGAACTGAATCCCTAATGCAAGTTGAATTGGTTGAAACCCAGGGAATTCATAGCTTGTATATAGAAAAATTTCTTCATTTCATCTCAGGAACCAAAGCCATTTTCTCTTAGCACAGACAGAAATAGCAGAAAAGTTCAGAAGTTGGTATGATTTTTGATTTGGAACTCACTAATTGCTCTCCAGGCTTGTTCTTTCTCATCTTTAAGAAGTCCTCATTAAATGATGAAGGATCAAAAACTAGAGAGAGAAGATGAACATCTAATCAACCCAGTGGAAAATATAACTATGAAACAGAAAATAGAATCATGCCACATATTAAACCGATGTTTTCTTCCTAATGTAGGTTTTCGTTGTGCTTTTGTAAACATAATGTAGACAAAGCTAAGAAAATTACAGCAATCATCTGATTTTTCCACTGTCCTGCTCCTGTGGAGTCCATTGTACTACTTCTCAGGTGGGCATAGGAGAACACTTATTTTTAGGCCAGTGCTTTCATTTGGTATTGTTTTATTCCATCAAATTTTTATCTGCTAAGCTGCAAAGTCCATAAATTAATTTTTAAGAAGGCATCTTTAAATGGAAACACAAATTCGGTACTTGTTTTTTGTTAGTATACACTAAAGGCACCGTCAGACAACTCAGTGTTAAATCAGAGTTAAGAAAAGACCAAAAAAAAACAAATGAGTGTTTGGAGAGGATGAGGAAGAAAGACATGTATTTCACTGAACATTTCTTCATACTAAAAAAGCTTTTACAGCTTTTTTATTATCATTGCAGTGTAACAAATTTTAGAGCTTTCAAAACATCACTCAAATGGCTAATAACTCCACAAAGTGCATTCTGAAATGGAGTGAATGCCTGTTATGTTTATTGGGAAATTTCAAAAGTAAAAATAAGGTTTTTATTTTCTTAATAATTAATACATAAAAATACGCTTTATATTCTTTTTGCCTGAGAAATTCACACAATAAGGTTTAACATAACTACAAAAACCTATTGAATTTAATGCTCAGACTTCAATACATTCAGTTATTTAGGTTCTTCTTTGCCAGAGGAATAACAGATGTGTAGAGACATTAAAAAATACACTATTTTTCTGCTAAAGACAAACTTTTAACTCTTTGCTCACAAATCCAGACGTTCACATCAATGTGATATATAAAAGGGATATAATGCTCCAAGAAAACTGAGTTTCATCATTAACCTGTCAGCATCAGGATATGGGAGTCTAATCTTTAGAGAAGTCATGTGTAGTAGTTTGGGGCTTTTTTCTTTCACTAAAAATTTCATTTACATGTTTTGCAACTCCAGAAGGGACAAGATAATTGTCACTTTGTGCCTAAAACAACAAGCTTCTATTCAGAGTTCAGCTGCAGAAATGGGGAAGTCATTTGCTTTCCACAGTATCACTTAGCAGGTGCTAACAAGGGCAGTTATTAAAAAAAATAAAAATTCCCCGTGGTGTTTGTTTGTTTGTCTGTTTGTTTTTTCTTGACTGCTCATGTTCACACCTGCCCACCAGAATTCCTCTTTTTTCTTTTCCTAAGTCATCTGCCTCACTATATGGGAAGAAGTGATAACGCTATATTTTATGCAAATTTAAATTGATCTTAATTAGCATGTGCAGCGCAACATTTTTTATCTTGTATTTCTAGGTGCAGTTAAGTAGAGCTAGTGTTCAACAAGCTTATAAACAGACCAGCTGCTATTTATTTGAAACTGTTTATATACTGCAACCTGTGCATTCATTTACATTGTGCACTAACAGGAAAAACCCAAGAAAAGCGAATGTTTCTGATTTTTTTTATTCTGTACTTGCCTGGTGTAAGTATTGATTTTCATATGGAGAGGCCAGAAGTTCAATGTAGACAAAGAAAATGTTGGGTAGGGAAACAGTCTCGAGACACTGAAACATGCAGAAAGCAGGAGGTTAAACAGGGGCAGTCTGTTTTATGCAGCTGCTTCCTCATCTCATTGTTTATGGTGCAGGGAGTTGGAGGAAGTTAAGGTTCCAATAAGGCTGAGGAAAAGGGAATTTTGTCTAACACAGAGGCATAAACTTTCAGAAAACCAGCCTTGCTACAGTTGAATGCAGTTAGCAACAGCATGCTGGGAAGGCTCCTGCATTTGCCTAACCATGTGTGATATGCCATTCATAAAGCAGCATTCCCACATTTATCTTAAGGCTACTTATTGACAAGTGCTCAGCCAACTACAATTCATCTGATAGCTAGGTAGTCTTGACAGATAATCAATATATATAGCAGAACACGTTCGATGGATTTGGTATTTACCAAATAAATGGACATAGAATAATAGAATCATTAGCTTTGGAAATTACCTTTAAGATTATTGAGTACAACTGTGACCCAGCACTGCCAGGTCCACCAGTAAGCCGTGCCCCTCAGCACCACATCTACGCTCCTTTTGAACAGTTGCAGGGACAGTAATTCCAACACTTCCCTGGGCAGTCTGTTCCTATACTTGACCACCCTTTCAACGAAGAAATTTTTCCTACTATCCAACTAAACCTCCCCTGGCACAACTTGAGGTCAATTCCTCTTGTTTTATTGTTTGTTATGAAGAAAAGAAAAGATAAACCCCCACCTGGCTACAGCCTCCTTTTAGGCAGTCATAGAGAGCAGTAATGCCTCCCCTCAGCCCCCTTCTCTCCAGGCTAAACAACCTCAGTTCCCTCAGACGCTCTTCATAAGACTTGTGCTGAGGTGGGTAAATCATGTGGTAACGTTACACATCTATCCCACATGGGGAAACAGGATGCTCAGACCGATACGATCCACTCGTATAAGAAGCCCACAGGCCTTTCAGACTTAACCTGCAAGGATTCACCTACCTGTAAACATGACAATGTGTCTGTCAGCAATCTGTCTGATTTCAGATGGCTTGGTTTGGAGTTATGTCATTAGTTTTCACTCTTTACCTGCCCTAAAGAGCCAAAGGACTTAAACAGACAATCCAAACTAGTATGGGAAGAGAGAAGCAAGTAACAGATATCGTCTCAGATGTCTGACAGCAAGTAACAGGGTGACAGCACAGCCTAGGCCTCTAGCCTGACTAGTCAATGCTCTTCCATTTATAAAAATGAATTTAAAAAAAAACAAAAAACCCAACATATTCAAAGCAATACACAGACAAGCTCTAATCCCCAATAAAAGTGATCAGCATGCACAGAGTGGTTCTTACCCAATAGGTGTCCCTATGGGGAGAAAACAATTTCAGCCCATCAACTCATCTCAGCAGTTATGGTGGAGTCTTCCCCAACTTTTCCCACTTCTCAACTTACTTTTATACTATTTCTTTATGTTTAGGTGGAGCTTGAGTGGTTCTTGACATGGAAACTGTCATTACTGATTGGTGTTAAATTCTCTCACTTCATTTTTAAGATACTGTCAAAGAAAATATAGAGCTCATGCCCAGTGAGGGGTGCGGATACCTTTGGGATAGAGGTGTGCATTAATATTACAATTAGGCTATAATGAACCAAGTTCATCTGAGGAGAGCAATTTTGCCACAGTTTCTGGCTCAGCAGCAGGACATCTTCCCCTATCTCTCTTGGCTGACAGCTGCTATGCAGTTTATCAGCTGCAAAGTACCATCGAGTTCCCCTCCCTGCAGGGATTCCAACAGAGCCTGGCTGTGGTGTCTGCACTCTGCTCCACCCTCCATTCCCTTCCCCTCAGCAGGTGCTATGGCTGCAGATTGTGGATGTAGGGAATCATCATGGAATAGGTTTTGAGCATGCCAACCATATTCCATCCAGGGAGCAGCAGCTGCATTTTACCCTGTAATTTCCATACTGTTATAACTTCTGTTAGGATGTGAATATAACTTCTCAGTTTCCTCTAATTTTACCCCCAGCCATCCTTCCATGATGAGCCATAGACTTTACTTTCACACTTTATTTTTTGTACCAACTACTACAATATTTGCTTGTATTTGTATTGAGCAAGTTTTCTACTCAACTCAGTATACAATAGATTTTTAATACTAGTCAGAGAGTTGGGACTTTGTACATATATATATTTTTATAAGTATATTAATTGTTCTCTACCTCAATGATACAAATTTATGCCTATACTGAAGTCCTTAACTTCAGTTTTATTCATCAGCAAGAAGTGCAATAACATGATCAAAAAAGTCCTTAAAATCCTTCTTTTAAGAAACGTTTCTAGTGAAAAATGTGTAAAATGTAAACCAACAATGCAATCTATTGAAATGTTTCTGAAGTAAATGAAAAAAATATCTTTAGACTGGGTCTGACATTATTTTATGAGGAAATATCATCAAAGTAAACTTGATGAACAAGAAAATTTGAAGATGACATTTCCTTGTAAAAAAAAAAACTCTAAATATCACTACTGTGGCAACAAAATTTCAGTTTACTTTAATGGGTCACAAAACATGAAATCTTTTATCTCATCTCAAAGTATAACATATAATGTGATTTATTAAGCTTCATCTATGCAGTTACATTTTTCACTTTTACCAAACCTGTTACTGCATTACAAGGTTTTATGAGGAATTCTATGTCAACATAGTATTAAAAAAATGGTTTTTTCACTCTGGTGCATGAGAGCCATAAAATAGATGCATGAAAATGTTTTGCTGTTACTTCACAGCAAAGAGGAGTCTGTAATAACTGCTAGCATTACAGTATTTACAAATAAGTTATGATCTACAGTTAAATGAAACTGAGCATTTAACGTCCTTTTATTTCATAATTAAGTAACTGGTTTCTAAGCTATCACTGCTTACATTAGACAAATGGATTTAAAACATTACCTAGTAGTATTCACAATATATATATATATTTTTTATATGAAAGGTGTCATTTGGCTAGTGGCTAGACTTCTTTTTTTGCTTACCAATGAACTGCAGGAGGAAAACTGAAAGTATAAAATCTCTACTACTGCCCTGCCCAGATGGCTAAGTTTTGCTCTGTTTTTTCCTGGGGAAATGTGTGATTATTTCCTTGGAACACTTTGAATTCTCAGCCTCTTAACTGAGGCAATTCATGGGTGAAAGCATCAATTCCAGAGAGACAAATGCAGTATCTGATGCTTTTCCAGACAAAAAAATTTCTGCATTGACCTTATCAGAATATAGAAAATCTTGACAATCAGAAAATTCAGGTTTGGTGTAAACTCCAGATAAATTTTTTAACAGGTATTCTTGCTCATTAAATAGAAAATGAACGTTTCCATGCTGAATGTTTTGAATACATTTTCTTTCTACTGAGAGTTGAGTAGGCCACAGATCTGCTACTCTGTCTATGATGTCATGCAAAACAACCCAATTCCTATGATACAGTGAGAAGCAGAGTTTTTGCCCAATTACTGATTGTACCACTTGACAGAAATTCAAAAAAAAATTTCGATATTTTTGTAAAAAAAACCCCAAAGCAATAAACCAAACCAAAACCAAACAGAAACCAAAATTTTTATAGAAAAAGAAATACTATTTAACAGTGTTATATAGTCACAGTAATCTTGTTTAATATAGAAGATTGTAAGGAAGTCTTCAAAGGCATTACAAGGTTATATGTGTTAGAGAGGACTGGTAATGGACATGAAAAACAAAACTAACAAAAATTTCACAGTGGCAGATTAAAAGCAAAGACTAAATCTGAAAATGACTCTATGAATGAGTTCAATTAACTACCTTTGAGTGAAGCAATTTTAAGAAAATTTGAAATGTCCCCTAATGACTACATTTGTTTTAGTTCTATTAAAATTACTCATCAATGAATAGGGTTTTGATTACAAGCATATAGGCCACAGTTTTGATTAAAAATTGATTGTGCTGGATCTCCACTACATAGTGCATCATTTATTAACTATTCCATCTGAGGTCGTCTTACACATTCTAGGTAAATCTAATTGTCCATCATACTTTCGTAGATATTTACACACTATTTTCACAGATTTTTGTTTTCTAGAACACTCTTCAGTTCATTGGCAAAAGTAACCATGCACTGAACAGTATGTGTTCCTGTGTTTACATGCGTAAACATAGGGAAGAATTTTTAATAAAACATATGATCAGAAAATTCATATCTTCTAGAAGTGAAAGTTCACTGTAGCTTCCAAACTTTAAAAGAAAAGCCTTTAATATCATAACAGATTTTAATTCTATAAACCAGAAAAATAGGACTATTGATATTCAAGTGAAAGAACCAAACGAACTTTTCAGAAATGACAATAAATTGTTGTTCTAGACTAGCTAAGGTTTGGCACAACTGTGGTACGAGCTACCAGAGCAGAATGAACCTTACAGTTCCAAATGCAGTATTAATACCAACGTACACTGCGACAGTTAGGTTTATCTAGGTGTTTTGTACAGGCACAGAGGATCACAGGAGCTCTGGGAGAATTAGTAGGGAAATGAGTAAACCTAGTTTGACCCAAGGTCTTGTCTAATGTACCTTTTCCAAGCCTGCAGCTTGGTTGTCTGCAACCTCTGTTGCACTGTGACATGAAGTCCTAATATATATTCTGAACTATCTGCTACAAGACACTGCACTATAGACAACAAAAACTAGCAAGCAGTTAGTCACTAAGCCAGGTACTGGCTTTAGCTGTAGATAAATATTGTTCTATCGAAACCACTATGCAACCAATACTCTGGAGAAAACAACACTCCTGTTGACAGTTTAGGGTGATCAAAATTAATTTTAGTTTATGTAGCTTGGGATAGCCCACTACTCGATGTAGTACCCAAGCACATTCTAGTGAAGCATTCTGTGGCACGACTAATATCTATGTGATGAATAGAGTTTTTTTCTTCAAGATCAAATAGTTAAATACAGTAGGGATACAAAAGTTTGGAAAAGTAGATATATTAAATGTGAACTTCAAAGGGGAAAAATTCCTTTGCTTGAGCCCTTTACTGATTCTGTATGTTTTGTAAAGAAGACCCGGTGGCTTATTTATTTATGTATTCTTTATATAAGATGGTGTTGATTCTGTGTCATTTAGTCTTAGCTATGTGAGAACGCCAAGCTCCAAGTTTCTTTTCTCTTTTTTTTTTTCTTTTCCTTAACAGGAAAGAAATCATACAGAAATGTGACTTCCAGTGTGAACCTTAGACAAAGATAATTTTTTTCCCTTGTAGTTGCCAGTACTTTTAGATTAGATGACATTTACAATGACAGCAAGATTTTTTTTTTAATTTATACATTAATTTGATAAATATTTCCTTTTTTCTTACTATTTACTAAATTCAGACTTCTGTAAGACTATATTCTCAGTGGTTCTTGTCTAAAATCACTAGTACAAGGGGTCTAGTGCTTGACCATTAAAAGAATGCAGAACATCCATCCACTTTGCCATTTCTATCATTTATATACAACTTCAAAGTTTTTAATATTGAGTAAACCAGAGAGAGAAATTACATCTGGAACACACACAGTCAGTCCTCACAGCTGATTTATTTATGCAAGACTCAAAACACTGAGTGAGTTCTCCTATGAAAGTAGGGTTTGTTAATTAATTGTTTCAAGGAAAAAAAAAAAGATAGAAATGCAGGAGAAAACCACAAACTCGCACACTCTCTATTTTCACTTTCAGAAAGCTTTTAGGCTGTGTCCAGTAGTCTGTGGTTCATGGAAAATCATTTCAGTGCTGCTTTGTGAATATTAAAAGTTAAACCGCAGACTAAGAGAGAGCATTTGGGCTGTTTGCAGCGTGTTACTTTCAGATGCTCTTGAGCAAAATTTGGGGATCAGTCTGCTGGCACATTATCTCTGATTTGGTCACTAGAGAAATTCTTTACTGAGAGGATGGTGAGGCACTGGCAGGAGCTGCCCAGAGGAGCTGTGGATGCCCTATCCCTGGATGTGTTCAAGGCAAGGTTCAATGGGGCTCTGATCAACTTGGTCTAGTGAAAGGTGTCCCTGCCCAAGGCAGGGGAGTTGAAATGAAATGGTCTTTGAGATCACTTCCAAGCCAAGCCATGACTGGCTTATGATTCTGTAATTCAAGTAACTGATCTGTGTAATGTATGAAGTCATAAAATAGAGTGGCTGGGTTGTCCTATCAGTTAACAATCTGATACTTGATGATTGTGCAGAAGGACAAAAATACCCTTTAATATAATCTCCTCATGTTCTCTGTCAGATACTTACTGAGCATATTTTGAAACCTCTTCTTAATAGTCTCAATTTAATTAGCCTCCTATTGGCTTAATTTTTCTTTTCCCATTTAAATACTGTATTATAAGCACATTTGTAAATCACATTGTTCTTAGGCCAAAACATTTCATTCAATGAATGATTGCTTATATACTGTAACAATTACCCAAGCAAATTAATGTCTTTGAATAAGGATGGCACTTAGTGATGCTTTAGTTCTCTAAATTCCTGCATTTATACTCCAGTTAAACAGGATCTATCACTGCATAGTACTAATAACAAATTAACTCCCACACCATGGAGAAATAACAGCCCATCAATGTTATTCTCCCCCTATAAATTACTCCAAAATGAATGATCTTCTTGGGCAGCTTATTGGTTTAAGAGTTATTTTGTTAAGATTTTGAGGAAGAAAGAAAGTGTAAAGAAAAGGGGAAATTATAATACTCATCCTGACACTAAGGCGTTGCCACTTTCTGAGGCAAAGATACATAAGTTCAGAGCTGCATCTTTCTTTAGACTCTTCCAATCCTGCATTTCATTCATGCTTGCACAATTACATCAGAAGTGGA
This sequence comes from Mohoua ochrocephala, assembly GCA_013398855.1. NCBI lineage: Eukaryota > Metazoa > Chordata > Aves > Passeriformes > Acanthizidae > Mohoua > Mohoua ochrocephala. Next base: position 21,425 of record VZTA01010997.1, on the reverse strand, counting down.
TTATGTGAAGTAGTAACTCTGTTTGGCCAAAACAGGATTACCAGGGTGAGAATATAACCTTCTGTAAGTCTGATTTACTTAGGGAACTTTGTATTTTCCACAAGGGTGGTTGTGAGTAATCATATGTCATCATAGCAAATCCTGTAAGAAGTACACTTGATAATCTTCCCTTACTCCAGGGCAAATGGTGAGGCAAGCTTTTCAGAAACACCACACACTTCAGTAAAAGGTGGCTAAAGAAGGAATAAATTTCCGTTGTTGCTTAAAACCAGCTGGAAATCAAGCTCCAAGCAGCCACTTCCCTTCCCCTCTCCCTCTCCAGTGAAAAGGGGACAAAAAGACAGAGATTATGGGCTGAGGTAAAAATTCACTGGAAAAAAGAGCAATAAGATAAGGAAAACAAGCAGTAACAGCAACAATACTGTTAATAACAACACTACATAAAGAGGGTGATTGCATAAAAAAAATATAGTGCTTACAGAGGTCCAGCTGACCCAATGTCACCATGGCCAGTAACACGCGGCTTCCCAAGACAAAGGAGAAAATGGCAGGCACTGCCACAGTTGGCATTTTTTCCCTGAGCCTGAGCCAATGAAAAACAATGACACACAAACCCTCCCAAGATGGACCATCCATGCCACCCCACCCCACCACTCTTCTTACTGCTTTTCTCCCCTGGAAAAAGGAATTGCAATAGCCATGCTTCTGCTTCATGTTCCCTTTATAATTCCACCCAAAACCATACCCCCCCCAGAGATGATGCGCCTGGTATAGAGTAACAACCTAAACACACCCACGTGGCTGCAGGCTCCGCCTCCATCAAGGCACCTGAAAAAATTATCTCTGTCCGAGCAGAAACTAGGATATATCTCTGCGTTTTTTGCACTCTTAAAAGGAGAAATGCTCAGATAAGTAATGCAGAAGTTTTAAACAGCACAGCTGGACCATTAGGATCCAAACAGAGTCTGAAATCTGCATTTTTCCAAATTCCAAAGGTGTTCAGACTAGGGGGTTTGGTTGAAGGTCCATTAATTGAGATGCATAGTAAACTTTGCAACCCCACAACATCTCAATGAAACGGAGTACAACTTTTTAGATAAGATCCTTCTTTTTAATTAAGTTGCTCAATTATTAGTCTGGCTTAAGATTTCTATGGTTCTTGTTGATTGGTTTTATTATTAATTTTTACAGAGATATTGTTCTTTAGAGAAGTTGCATTCTAACTTTGAGGTTATTTAACACTTTATGGACTTGATCCAAAAATTTGAAGGTACTAGACATCAGTCTGAAAAGAATTAAAGTAAAAGGGGGAAAGGAAATCATCCTTGGGAAAATCAGTCTTCACGCATGCTTCTGTCACACTTTACAAATTGTTCATAATGGCTGTTAGTAAGCTGACAGCTACAATTAAAAGCAAGAATGAGAAATTTAATATTAGAGATGACCCCAAATTTAAAAAAAAAAGAAAAAAGTGGAAATATTTGTCTACCTTGTGGCAACAGGTTCTATAAAGAAGAGCACCTTATGCTCTGGACTAAGCAATGCAGAGTAGAGGCATTGAAGATGGATACCATATTATTAATTAATGTGCTTATTTCATCACCATTTGATGGGATATGAGACATTACAGAATTTGGCCTCTTTGTTCTATGGAACGCAGATATTCTCTTGCTTAAAATGCTGATAACATCATAACACAGTTTTTACAGTGACAGTTTAGAACTGTATATTAGTGGATTGAATGCATAAATTGCCATGCTTTTCTATAGTGCTTATAAATTTTAAAGTTATAAAATTAGGATTACATAATCCTTATTTTTGCAGTTCACTAATACTTAGTTTCAAGTGATGTGCATACTACAATACATCTTTACACAAAAAGTAGTGGAAACTATTTCAGTAAAATTTGTTAACTAGGCCACCCAGGAAAGACAGCTTAATTATAACTCTTAGTTTCACCAATCTACATTTTTAATTAACTTTTAGATCTCTGTACCTAATTTATGTGGTGCAAATTAAAGCATCTGTTAAAAGATTTTTTTTGTTCACTGTGTTTATCCATTTGTGCTTGCTTGTATGCCTGTGTCACCTGTGTTCCATAACAGCATGTGTCATTTAATCTCAAAAGTGCAAGCAAATCAAGCAAAGACCAAACAGAGGAAACAGAATAACTTAGTAGGAAAAGTGCATTTTAAAGACAAAGTAATGAAATTCAATTACCAAAAAACCCCAACAAACCCATACCTAAAAATATCCCAAACAAAGAAAACAAAGGTGCATTTACGGATAACATTAAATGGTCTTGATGCACTCAGTGCAGTTCTAGTGATAGCACACTGCAAGTTCAATCCTCTGCTGATGCTAGGGAATTAAACTGATCTGCACTTGTTGAGTTTTTTACACTGGAATTTTAAAGGAGCGGATGAGATGCTGAGCAGCATTCAGAGCATGGATCTTCACCCATATTAAAGCACATTGTCTGGGAAAGGTTCTCAGTGCCATCTTGACAGAAATGGCACAGCAATCTAGCTTTGTTGCAGACATTAAACCAAAACTTACACAGTATTAAAACTGACATCACATGATGTTTGCACCATTACGTATCTTGACAATAAAGAAAAAACTATTTAGCCAAGTTATGTACCTACTCTCCATGACAATCCTGAAAATCTCTTTTAGGGTTTTGCATATTGGCATGATAATTGTAATCCAGCTGGTTTTGCACCCAAACTTAGTTTCACTGGTCTCCAGAGCATGAAAAAAATACTGTATTGAAAAACTCACTGATTGTTTAAAGGAACAGTAATAACCGTACATGAACTTTAATAATCAGTTCAATAAAGCAGTCAGTACAGATAACAACACAGTCTTATTTCTCTATTCCCAGATAACGAGGAGCCTTAATGAAAACACATATTAGCAGGTGTTAAATCCATTCATTTACTGTCCTGCTCTTAGATGTCTCATAATCACATTACACCTACCTATTTACTCACACCTCTATTCATTTAAATTTTCTTACCATATTGCAAGAGATAAAAAAGGTGGAAAATAACAAGAAGTTTCACTGTTTATGAAAAAAATTACTCTTGCATTATCCATGAAGAGTATGATTTTAAAAATTCTATGGTTATTATCCTACCAACTTTTGTTTCTACATTTTAATTTAAGTAAAGATTTCTTTTGAGAAGTAAAAAAACCAACTCTTGGCTCTGGTAGGGGGTAATTTTGTAATTAATTAGTTCTACAGACTTTTTCGCACAATCTGTCAGGACAGGGTTAACCTGTGCTTTGAGATGTGTATAAAAAAGTAGGTGTATAACACAGATGTTATTGGATGACCAAGGATAGCCTTACAGTTCCAAGGTGAATAAAAGGGTGAACAGTCTGAGTTCACTGGGGGCTGAGTTCTGCAAGTGAATTACAGTGGTTATAAGCCCTGAGCATTGCCAAGGCACGTGCAATATAATGGATGTAATTGATGAATGCAGTTCCTTGCAGAGGTAATTATTGGATTAGAATCTAGAAGCACAGGAAAGAGTTGCTTTTCTATATGATACTGGGGAATTGAATTCTGCTCCAGTGCTCTCGTTCTGCTGACAACAGTAGCAAAGAAGCAACACTGTAGCAATTGGTCATCATTAATTCCAAACTGCTGCTTTTCACTGCTAAAATCATTTGTTAACATATGCAAAACACACAGTTGCTCTCATAGGTAGCATCTTGTATGGTCAGAAGCACTTTATGAGAAGTTGATTATGGAAATTTTATGCTTTTGCTATAAGCAACCTATTGATCAGTTAAAGAACAAGGTAATGCAGTTGTTCTTCTGAGCAGCACAAACATCATCAATAACTGGCAAACCAACAGTTTCTACTATTAAAATATTAAGCACCTCTTTCTATATATTTGTCCAATTCTCCTCTAACCATCTGATTTTTAGTGTCTCTTTTATTATTGACAAATTCTTGACTTTTTTTTAACTGTCTTTTCACCAAAGCATGAAAATAGAAGTGTTCCAGTTTAAATAGTTAAAAATTAGGAAGAAAGGAAATGGCCTCTATGAAGCTTGTGGGGAATCCACTGGTCCTATGAAGTGTTCAAAATATCAAGCTAAGATAGAAAAGGATTAGTGTTTGGACTTAAGATACAGAAAATGAATTGCTTAAGTATTACTGTCTGTGATTATTTATGTCACAATGAGTCTTCGTTTGTAGATTTCTGCATGAAGAGATCATGATTCATGGATGGCTCATGTTCCCACTGTGTTCTAAGACATATCCAGTTTAGGTGTAGTTCACTATATTGGTGTTGCCTAGAAATAGTTATGGGATGCAATCTTCTTGAAATCTTGGCTTTTCAGAATTTCATGTTTCTCACTCACGAGCTCTGAAAGTTAGTCTTGGACTCAGAACACATACTTTGAAAAGGCAGAAGCTAAGAAAAAAAAAGGGGGAGAAAAATCCATGGTAAGCAGTGACTATATTTGGTTTTATTTTGTTATTTTTATTCTCAATGAATGCTAAAAATGTAAAAAAGCTAGGCAGGCTTCACGTGCCTCACACTGCACTGTCTTTGTAGACTCAGAATCTGGGTTTTCTTGCCAGTACTTGCTTTGCCCTTAGATTTTTTCATGTCAAAAAGTAATTACATGCATGGGTTACATACATGCATCATGTAAAATTTCTTTTTTATGTCATATGCATTCAACATCTTTATCCCTTTTACTCTTCTGTTCATTTCTAATGGGAAAAAAAATGTTTAACATTTCAGCTATATTTTTAATTCCTCACGAAAGGAGAAGTCAACAGCAAGGTTTTAGAACTTTGCAGTAGGAGATCAAAAGCTCTTTAAAGAGTATCACCTAAGAGAGAATTTACTCTGAAGGCAAGATAGTACTCTAAATTTCATGAGGGCTTGGCTTGGGTGTCAATCAGACATGGCAATAGCTTAGAAATGAGCTATTCCCTGAAGGGGAAACTAGTTAAAAATCCAAAGATACGGAAAGGTTTAGGGAAAAAACCTGTCCTGAGAGAGTGAGAATGTCAGCAGTAACAGGGAAAGTAGAGAAGTCTCTCCAGCTATCCGGGAGCAGAGAAGCAGAACTTCCCCATGAGTGCGGGAGAGCCAGGAGCTGATAGTGACCCTTGCATGATGGGGCACAGTCGCACAGCAGCAAAGGAAGGCTGGCGTGGCAATATGTTGTGCTGGTTGTCCTGTGATTATCTACCAAAGGGAATTGGAGCCAGGATGTACCCAGGAAGCCCATTCAGTGCAGCAGTAGACAGGACCAGAGATTACCAGCAGAGCTCAAGACAGGTCAGCCAAGGCCTACACTGAAATGGGGGTCCTGCTCCCATGGGCAAGGGAATCCAGTGAGGATGGCCAGGGCCTTTAAGTCCTGTTAGTGCCCTCAGTGTCCCTACAGCAGCAGCTGCAGAATTTCCTTGGCAGGGGAGTGTATTCAGAAGATTTTGTTACACATATTTTTCTGTAGTTTCCTTGCGAGGTTCCTTTTATTTTTACCATTAGGAGCATTTCAATGTATTGAAAAGAATTACAAAGAGTATGTATCATGAAGTTCCAAAACCTCTTCCTATATGCCTGTGTTTTATCATAGACTTCCAGCTCTGCCCTATCTAGAGCTTCAGTAGAAGAAGTATTACTACCATGGCACTCAAACCATATCACAGAATCAAAGAATCACAGAATGGTTGAGGTTGGAAGAGGGCTCTGGAGTTCATCTTGTCCAACACCCGTGCTCAAGCAAGACCACCTAGAGCTGGCTGTCCAGGACTAAGTCCAGATAACTTTTGAAGGTCTCCAAGGACAGAGACTCTACGCCTCTCCTTTGCACCCTCCCATCAGATATTTATAGATACTGATAAGATCCCCAATGAGCCTTCCCTTCTCCAGGATCTCTTAGTCCTTTCCCTTAGCTCTTTCCTCATGGGGAAAGATGTCCCAGCTCTGGAGTCCCCAGCACAGGGGGGACACAGACCTTTCAGAGAAGGTCCAGAGGAGACATCAAAAACGATCAGAAGAATGGAGCCTCTCCTCTGAGCAAAGGCTGACAGAGTTGGGATTGCTCTGCCTGGAGAAGACAAGGTTCCAGGAAGACCTTATTGAGGCTTTTCAACACTTAAAGGGGCTTATAAGAGAGGTGGGGACAGACTATTTAGCAGGGTCTGCAGTGACTGGACAAGGCATAAGAGTTTGGACAAGTGATAAAGGAGTGTTTATTCAGATTAGACATAAGAAACTTTCTGATACTTCGTAGAGAACATTTTCTTCTCAAAGTTCATTCAGAGTTTAAAGAACACATAGGGACAGACCTGCTGCAGATGAAAACTGCAAATTTAGCTTTATGTCACATCCTGTGAGCTTTTCCACTTCATCCAACACATGTTCTTACAGGCCAGATGTCATTCCATGGTTTAAGCAATGATTAACTAGAAACAAATGAAATTATTGTAGCAAGGATAGTCTTTCGTCTTGAAATTGGTCCTGATATATGTGAGACAGCTGTGCAGTGAACGGCAAGATTAGTTTGTAGCTATCTTTAGTTAGCTGAGCTTTGCCTCAGGGTTAGCTAAAAAGAAGTAAGGAAATGCACCAACTATGGTACAAAATAATTTTTTTGTCACTTATATCCCTTCTCCCTCACCTGTTCAGTTTTTTCCGCAGACCCTTTAGGGGTATTATTGCTGCTTTTCTCTTTTCTTTTTTCCCTTTTCCCTTTTTTCCCTTCTCCCTTTCCCCAGAGGGCTTTTTCTCTGAGCAATGTGGATGTGTGCCGGCTGGGACGTTCAGAGAATTTCTTTACTCCTGTGTCTGAAAACTGCTTGTGGCCTTTTCGCACACAGTTTGTCCATCAAAAGGAAACTTAGAGGTGCAGAGAGGGAGGAAACTGCAGAGTGCCAGAATAAGTCCCTGGTCTGTATGAACAAAAAACTTCAGCAACAGTTGCAAAGGAGCTGCTTATGTACAAGTCAATTTATACTCCAAATTGTCTTTTTAGTCAGAAATCTTTCCAATTATCTCTGTTAATTGCCAGCAACTTAAGTAACAAAACAAATGCTGCTCTTCTCTTCTTTTTGTCTTTCACCACTTCTAGGGAATAAGGCTGCACAAAGTTATGTTCTTAAGCCATCAGTTTAACATTTCCATTCAGCCTCATTGTGGGCTCGTGGCTTCCATTGTTTTGATTTCTGCCAAGCATAGGGTAGTTTAGCTATTCCTTGGTGGAAGTCATTCTTAATTTCTCACAGGTTTAATATTATTAGCAATGGTACATGGATTAAAAAAAAAAAACGCTGTGAAAGATTCACTGAAAAGAATACTTACAGCTAGAATTCTGAAGGCTTATTGTCGCCAGAAATCCTAAGACTACTAACAACTTTTGTGCTTTTATTGAATTTTATGTAGATATGTGTATCTGTGTGTGCCTAGGCATACGTGTGTGCCTATAGAAAAACAACCTTTTCCTAAACCTCTACTCACTCTGACGTATGTATTCAAAATCATTTATTTTACCAAAATGTCACATGTATTTGTCAAAGGTCATTCAAATATCAAACTTGGTTTGATTTGCATTTCTCAGGCTTTGACTTTGCTAAGTACCAAGATACTAATATACCTGGCACTTCCAAAATATAGTGGAACACACATATTTTAGAGTAATCAAAATTATTCTGTGATTTCTGCATAATGTAAAGTGATGGAAATTTTGAATCAGACAATGAAATTGCACAAATTAGAAAAGTAATTGTTATCTTAGATGGAAGTAGATATTTAGGTACTCACTGGGATTTCACATGTATTTTCTGAAAGTATCACTAGGAAATCAGTAAATTTATCTTTGTAACAGTGAGAAATAAGTTTTTCCCCAATCAAAGCAATCAAAGCAATCAAAGCGCAAGAAGATTGTACAGCGGAATAAGGCTATGTTTTGTGCCCTGTGCAATTTCACTTGTCATATAAAAGTGGTTAATATAGGTGCAGCACTGCAAGCTCAGATCATAACAAAGTTCTTGAAGACAGCATTGATGTTGTGTTGGATAGTGGAGAAATGACTTTAGCAACAGTTTCTCATTCCACTTTCTGTTTCAGGCCCCCAAGACTTTGTGGAGCCTGTACATCTGGGTTGTGGTGTTCATCAGAATGAAATCCCAAACATTCAGAGTTTATCAGCCCCACACAAACAAATCAACAAGCAGGTAGCAAAGTTCTGACCATGGAAAAGAAACCCTTGACCTAAACCTCTTCTCTGCTCTATTTGAAAGTAGAACTCAATTTTCGCAGCCTATTGCTCCATTTTGTTGAGAATAGTATCTGGACCTAAATACTTTAAAAAAAAAAAAATTCAGTTATACTTTTTAAAAACACTTCAGCTTGACAAAGTATTTTTCTGATAGATAAAATTTTATACTGTAAAAAAAACCCTGGACCAGATGGACAATATTTGAAGCTCTAATGTAACCCAAAGATGCCCATTGTTATCCACTCATAAAAGAGAAGACTTTCCATCATTCCCGATCATCAATTTATTCTACCTACAAAAAAAAGGATAGACTACAAAATCCAAATATTTTCCAAAAGGCAATCCGTTTTTAAGCTTTTAGAGAAGGTTATATTTGATGTTATCTTTGCAAGTATATGGATGAGAAAATTAATCTTCTTCTTGTGTATCTCTTTTTAATGACTCTTCAGATTCCCTAATAATTATGGAATTTTAGGAGATTTAAAGCAAAACAAAACAGGTAGGGAAAACAGTGCTAAAAGGGTGATCTTCACAGAGTTCTTCCCCTTCCTTTTGTTTTTTTACAGGAGCACCTTAAACAGAGTGCCACAATCTCATTTTTTATGCATCTGTCTACTTTTATCACTGCTTCATTTTACATCTCAGCAGGCCTGACTACCCTGAAAAATACACCTGAATAAAACCTGCAAGGAACAGAGAAAATATATAAGTAGGGGTGAAAAATGAAAAGACAGCTCTCTGCACTCTTATCACACCTTTTAGCATCTATCGGTTTGAGGTCTCTTGTGATTCATTCACCCTTTCACTATGTAAAAGGCCAAAGCAAAGCTGCAGTGATAGTAGCATCCAAGATGAATATCAAGGAGGCCGGGACTATGAGGAGCGCAACATTAAGAACACCCATGGGAATAGAGGTCACAGAAAAAGAAGGAGAGTTTAAATAGAGCAGTATAGAGCAATCAGTCAGACAAGTCCCTGCATCAGAGTGGTCTTTGAAAAGCAGATTATAGGAAAGGAATATATAAAGAAGAACACAAAGACAGCATTTTCCAAAGATGTTGCTCATTACAGTTGTGTTTTCAAACCTTGGCAAATCAAAATATTGTTTTGTAATAAAGCCAAACAGGTTTCTCTTCAGAATGAGTTTTAAAAAAAATGCAGAGGAAGCTGGTTTATGCTTTCCTAAAGGGCAATGCATATTTTCTTGAGCCCATTACTGGGTTCACATACCTAGAGAATTTCCATTGTGTCTTCAACCAGAAGCTGCATGGCAGGAACAGAGTAGTTTCCTTCTGAGAGAAAATGCCTATGTCCTGACCCTCCACAAAATTATTCTTTTGTCTACTGCCATGTGTTTTCCATTCCCTTATTGTACCAAAAATATTATTGCTGTCACTGTCAAACACCACCAGTGGAATATCACGAGGAATTTCTCCGTGCCAAAGTGTGAAAATTAAAAAAAAGATAAATCAATTCTGCGTTTCAGTTTGTTTGTTATTTTTTCTTTATGCCTATCTGTAACACTTGAAGCTGTATTTTTTGGCATGGATTTTTAATTTTGGGGAAAAAAAGAAAAGAAGAGCAAGTTGTATTCCCCATGTGATAGGTAGGAAATGTGATGAACTGAGGAGAATGCCAGGGCATGCTGACCGTTGGTTTTAAATTTCCTTTTCAGACATTTTATTAATTTTTCTCTTTTACTTTGAAATCTTAAAAAATTGAGCAGAATTTTAAGGTGCTTTTCTTTTTGATCCCCCAATTTGTTTTACAGAATGCATGAAGACTATGTCTTCTCAAAATCAGGTCTTGTTTGAATTAGTCACTCGGAGAGAAAATATGCATTAATGAACGTGCTACTCTGTGTTGCATGTGAGACTATTGTAGGAGAAAAGATAAACTGTGATTGCCAGCAGATAATTGGGGTCTGTGTGCATGTGTGTGTATGGTGAATTTCAAAACCAGAACTTTTGAACTCTCAAGCAGATGCCTGCTACTTGCCAGCAGCAGCTGGCATGGGCTACGTTTTATTAACGTCTGCTCTGAACAAAAGTAGCACGTCCTGAATCCTCCAATTAATGAAGACACATAAGACCGAGGCATCTGATCCCATGTTGTGCTTCTGCACACAGACTATATAGGTAAAGAAAACTGGGGGCTAGTGGTAGAAAAGAAAGGTTCCCAAAAAAGTGGTCTTAGAAGGAAGAAGGAGACCAGGAAAGAAAAAGGTGAAGACCCTGGCAAGAGGAAAGATCCTAAAAGTGGCAGGATCCTGGAGATGTGGGAGATGCACGGAGAGGAACCCTAGGGGATGCCCATGATGACAAGGACTCCTGAGACTGAACTACAAGTATGGACTGACATGATTTCTGACTGAACTTCCCAGCCCAGCAGTGAAATCCTTACTGAGAAGGGAAGTTGAGATCTAGTGAACGTGGCACCAAGAACAGTGAGCCAGTGACTATATGAGATAGACAAATAGGATAAAAGCTCTCTTCTCATTGATTCTTAAATAAATCCCCATATCCAGAACCACTATGGGTTGTCTCCTATTTTGTCCTGCCTCTGACAGGTCCTCTACTAGCACCAGAGCTGATCGGTTTACAGATTGAATAGTTACCTGTCGATTCCTTAGCAGCTGCTGCTATGACTGCAATTAAATTTCTCACAAAAATACCAAGTTATCTGAAATCTCCATTTTTAATACAGCAAATTAAAAATGCTTATATTTTGTAATGTATAATTATTATACTTTTTAATATTATTTTATATCGTCATACACATTTTTTCATAGATATATGCAATTTTTTGTAAATTTATACTATTATTTCCTTTTTTTTAACCTTACATCCTTTCCACCAGTCTGAAACCCTGCAGACTACTTTTGGAAGCTGCCTTTTTATACATTTCCCAGCAGGCAGGCAACTCCTGAAATCTGCAAGTGAGAGATCTCCTTCTCAGCTAACGGCAGCACACTGACTACCTATAGCTTTCTGACCCTGTTTCCACAGAAACCACCAGAACTTGTTAACTTTAAGCAATCTTATTTGAATAATGGAATGTTTTTAACTTAAACAATATCACTTTTAGGTAAGAAAATGCTGAGGTTTTTTTCTTTAGTTTTGCATTACATGCCTCCAAGCCATTTTTTGTTTCTTTGTCATTCTATTTTCTTCTCCTTTTTTTTTTTGTTTTGTTTTTTTGTTTAATGGTAAGACTTGCATCAAAATTCTTGAACTAATTAGATGTTGTGATATGTGGTCTGCCCCTAGTAAGACAGAAGCCTGAAGTTTCAAAAGAGCAATTTAATTTTAAAGCAAGACTCACTTATTATTGTTTTGGCATGGACAGAAAGATGAAAAATAACTATTCAGAGGTTATAAAAGAGAACAATGGAATGGACACCCAAGTCTCAGTACCACCATTTGCTATTGAGGACAAACATGTTAGACAATACCTCTGATAAACTGAAACATCTCTATACAAAAGTAGATTTTCCCCCATGCATCTCTGCAAGGATGTTTAGGATGTCACTTTCTAGAAAGGCCAGGTACTTTCTTTCAATTTTTAGTTTAAATTTATGTGCTTATTTGTTCTTCTGAATATTGCATCTTTTAGGTTGTGTAAGTTACCAGTTCTTGGTCTTTTTGGTTTTTTCCAGGGGAAGCCACACAGTTTAATTACAGATCCCTTTGAAGTATGACAAAGATACCATGATCACACTTCTCTTCACAGATAACAATGTACACTTACCCCACTTACACTTACACTTAGCAGAAGACCTGACCTGTGATCTCTGTCACCATGTCTCATTTCTCAACAGGTTCTTCTTGCACCTTCATTTCCCATTCCCACCTTTTTCCTTTCTCTCCCACATCTAAATATTGTATAAAGAGTTTTCTAAGGTGTCAAAACAATTCACACAACTCAAATATATCCCTTACTGTCATCACAGAAGACTTATCCAGTCAGAGAGTGGGTAATGTTCAAGTAATGCTTCAACAAGACAGAGAAATTGGAAATACTGGTGTTTTATTTGTTTCTCTTGGCGCATAGTCACCTTCTGAGGTGGACACTGACAATACCCTCTCCCCATTTGTCATTCAGTTTAGCAAAACAACTAAATTACTTGCATTCTGTCTGATAATAGAGACACCCCATTTGTCTTCTCCTCCTAATAACCTTATCTGTTCTAGTTAGATTCATTTTCTGCATAGGGAATGGGATCAGAACTACACCTATCCTGAAAACGAAAATTCGGTGGTGGTGCAATATTAGTAATTCTTGACCTTTACTGGCTGTCACGGGTGAGGTCTTTTATCTTGTGTGCGCCATTTTCATGCATACAATGTATGGTTAAATCTTTTCTAATTCCTAATGAAGATACTACCTTTTGTAGAAGAAATTCTTCTTATTGGATCCCAAATAGATAATCTTCTGATACACTCTTATGATTTCCCTCTGGATCAATGATATGCCTTCAGCAACTACAATTTTTGCATCACTTCTTTTTTTTTTTTTTTTTACCAATGTGCTTAATTACAATATTACCATTAATAGGATTGGCCAAAAGAAAAAACAGATACCATTCTCAGATGAGGTAGCCTTACCTCAATTCACTGAGAAATATTGAATGTGAATCAAATAAATGCATTTGAGAGTTATTAACATATAAATGAGAAGCTGAGGAATGTAAGCATACCACGCTGTGCCTTGCTGAAAGGCACGACTACCACTACTTATAAAATGTAAAGAGTGATGACATTTAACGGTGTCTGTTGGGGCTATTATGCTTTGGTGATTACTAAGGAGAATTTGGAGCACCTTTAAGACAGCCTATGAATCTATAGTAAAACAAATAGGCTAATAAAACAGAATAAAAGAGCTGTAACGGAAGATCCATGTGTTTCAGGCTAGAACTACCTGAACACTGATATAAGAGGTAACTAGTAAATTCTGAAGTTCATACTGCAAGCCACAACAGGATTCAAGATAGGGCAAAAATCAATACAAAGTATAATATCTTATTTTTTGATAATGGCAAATAGTTCATATTGAATTAGTTCAGTAAAATACTGTGGTAGGTATCTCCAGTGCTGCCTTTTACCTCATGGTAGATAGCCAGTGCCTTCATCATATTCTAGACAGCTTCACAGAGGTCACATTTCCCTTGATGTAATGCACATTTACACGTTCTACTGATTCAGTGGGGGCTTTTACAGCAGACATAAGTTTCGGGGACTGCATCCATGCCAGTTAAATAAACTATGACCAAGAATGTTCCTGGCCATCGAGGACAACCAACGGAGAAAGGTCTACATGGTTGTAACAGCAAATTCTTTTGCTCCCAAAGTAGGCTGCATGCCTACTACCTTGTTGAGGTGTTTTACCTGTCACAGGTGACTGGAAATTGTTTGAAAAAGTGACGGATTGAATGGACCAAATACATGCTGGAGTATGGCCTAGCAAACCACGAGGATGGACAGTAATTTTCTTAACTGCAAAGATGTTTTCACATTAATTTCCTAGGTGAGAAGTAGAACAGGTCTGCTGTAGGCCATGGTGACCGTGTGTGAGGCTCTCAACATGTTTGGGGGAGATCATGGCCACAGAGATGGCACATGGGAGAGACCACACCATGTCAAAGTCCCCATCATGATGCAGCCATGCCTGGGCTCATGATGGTTCTGCTGTTCCAGGTGCCATCCCAGGAGCTGATGTACTGTCCCTGTGGAGATAACTGAGAACTGTGGCTGGGGTCATCACCCTGGTATGCAGGGAGCTGTTCCAGCCCCTATGATGATGATGCCCTAACTGTGACTCAGAAGAGTAAAAGAAATGTTTGAAATCTGGGGAAATTTTATTTAGCTCTGAAATATCTACACAAAGTCAGTATATTTTTGAGTCAATTTCTAAATTTATGAGAAACAATCAGCACGTAGAATTTCCATCTTGGTTTGTGGTTCAGACAAGACGACAAGGAGAAAAATGCCTTTGTTCTCAGTTCTATCAATAACTAAGGTTTAAAAGGCCAGAGAATAAAAGGAAAATATCTATCTATGACAAGAAAGGAAATTCAGTTAAAAAAAAATCCATTTAAAAAAAATTATGGCTGAAGAGATTCCTAAAGGATAGCTGTTGAGTCATTTCCAAATTATTTATTTTTTCAGAACCAAGTCCCTATAACTGGTATATAACCCCAGCCTTTTCTCAGACACTCCTCCACACAGACTCTTAGGGATCTTTATGGGTTTGCTTAGTTTCTGCACAGCCTACAATCCTGCAGGTAACTTTCTGGTAAAATACAGTGAAATGAATGTTAATGAAATGCAAATATGCTGTCTACTGCTAGCAAAATTAATTTGGCTTACAACTATACAGTGAAAAATAAAAGGAAAAATATATATATTCTTAAATTAGTTCATATCAATTAAAAGAAAATATATACACAGAGAATCCAAAATTTTCCCATGAATACCAAACTAAGAAATGTATTTTGAATGACAGAGTGTAAAAACCTCTGAGTGCTACCTGAAAAGCTCTTTTGATGTAGCTTCCATGTAGCTTGACTGCAAAAATGTTCTCTTTCCAGGAAGGCTTGTACCCCTCTTTTTTCCTTTTCCTCAAAGGGCTTCCAAGGTGGAGTTTGGAGTACTGCAAAAGAATTGCTCTCAGGTTTCTGCCAAGGAGATGCAAATGAGCCTTCAAGGCCCCCCATTGCTAGGTTCTGCATACACATGTAGTAAAGATTTAAACTACAAGGGCTTGACCCTGCAAATACTTACACAGCTGCTGCTTAACTTTGTGAATTTTAATAGATTCTTTGAATTAGCTGGTATAATCAGGCAGGTGGGTAAAAGGTAGGATCGAAGCCTGGTTTACACCACTCAGGGAAGCAAAAAGGAACGTGTAGACAAAGATGTGCAACTTGATAAGCCGTTATTATGTTATTTAGTAACTAAGCTACTATTTTGATGTTAAATTCTTCGGAACAGTGATTGTGTTCTTATCTTATGTCTGCCACTTTCTGATCTGTAACAGGAATTATTCATACAAAGAAATGCTGTATACAAAGAAGCCTTTATGTTTCCTCTGTAAAGAAAGAAATATTTTTGAATCAAACTGCGTCTTGGCCTAGAGCTTCTCAAATGTAACATTTTGTTCTCTTGCCAGATAATATACAATCCACACTGATTAAAAGTGTGTTTGCCCATTTAAAGGGTATACATATAAATGCACATAACAAGCAGTGTGCCTTATGAAAGTAAAGGCTCATTTTATGAAGGACAATTAAAAATAGCAAATAAGGCTCATATTTTGAAGATTAAATTGCTAAAATTCAAGTGAGAGTCAAAATTGGAAACCTTATCAGCAGGAAATAACACATTATTGCAATGGAGCATTGTTTAACTATCCACACCAACAACATTTTCTGTTCAGAATAAATGATTTGTTTAGACATGAACTAAGTACAACTCTGTCTTATATACAAAAATTAGTTTTCCAAGTAAAAATGTTCGGAGTTCTGTCTTGGTACAATTAAGTTTCTGACCAATACACTATTCTGATTTAGATTAAATACGTCTTTCTGATGAAACATATTTCATTCTTTGTATAACTCTATTTCTAAGGATTTTATCCCTTATATTTTCCTGCTCAATAAAGTTGTTTTCTGCAGGGAAGAAAGGGAAAATTCTATTTATATCTTCAAACAAAGGAAATTGTTTTAGATCTTGCTATGTGTAATTCTTATATTATCTTCATAGAATATAACTTTTGTTCTGCAGGTACTAGAAAGTAACTTTTAGTTGACATAATCTGGCAGGCTATTGAGAAGTTTTTTTTGATGGTAACAAGGCCATTGATAACTTATAATCTTATATTTTCTTTTATTTGCACTTTTGGTGTGTCAGGAGCTTTCTCTTGGTTTACATTAATGATACATTGTATCGTCTAGTAATGAAAATGCATATAAAATATCACTCCAATTCATACACATGCACTTTTGAAAATTACCGGGATAATATAAATCATCTTACCTTAGATGACAATCAAGTACCTATTATTTATATCATGTAAAACATTCTGGGTTGATATTTTTTAGGCAGAAGCCTTCCTCAAATTATTTCCTTCTAAAAAGTTATTCTGTGTTGAAGACCATAAAAATGGCAGCTGCCAGTACGTATGTGTCAGTTGCCTATTTTGAAAGTAATTCACCTGATGTCACTGAAATAGATGAAACATTTAAAGAATGACACACCCTCATAATCTGCAGTTTAGGTGTGTAAAAGCATGCATGGTAAAAGGAAATAGAAGAAACTATGTGAAAAAGTTTTGTGAGTACAATTTTGGTTCTCCCAGAAGCAGAACCTGTATCAGAATGGCAGTGATATTTTATTTCCACATAGTCAAGAAGCAACTAGTTTGTGGTATGCACTGCAGCTGTCAGTGAGCTGATAAAACCAGATATTCTTTTCTTGTTTTATAGCACTTTGAGATTTATTAGTGGTTTTGGGGGGATTAAGGCTATACAAAAGCAGTTTGTTTAGAATAAACTTGTGTTGAATAAGTAACTTCAGTCTCAGATACATTTTTTTTTCTCAATAGAAAAAGGTATCTTTTTCCAAAAGTAGAACTCTTTCAAGAGTTGAGGGTTTCTCTTAGCATTAACAGGATAAGATTTAAATTGTTGTTCTTTTGACTTTGTTGTGGGATTTGAACCTGGAGGTTTTATGTGCTATGTGATGCTCAGTCCTCCTGTGTGAAATGCCGGTTCCTTACTAGCAAAACAAATTATGAGCTATTTTTCTTTTTTGTCATTTTAATACATTCGGAGAGTCCCTATGATTAGGAACCGGCAAGAACTTGAAAATGGACCTTTCAGGGTCCATAGAAATTCCAACTTCTGATTATATCTGTTAGCTAGTTGTAGACAAAATATTCTAATTTACTTCTGATTTTAAAGAATCCCAAACCCGCAAAAAAAAAAAAAAAAAAGCGCTTGTTTTCTTTCCACAATACAAACAAAAGGAAACAACAACAAACTCCCTGAAGTTTTACAGAAAATATTTTTATTTTCTGTCCTCTCATACAGCCAGTGATCAGCTGCTTCAAATGAAGGAGTACAAGCGCTTTTATTTCTTGGGGTTTTTTTCTGGGATATACTGGTTGAGTTAATGAAGGTTTAGATCATTAGCTTTTAATTTGTCCATCCTCGTACCAGGCATCAAATGACAGTTCTAGATTTGGCCAGTGTAACTTGACCTATGTAGGCTTCTTTTACATTCTAGACATGGGGAAATATTGATAGGTTGTTATGAATCATACATAAAGATGAAAGGCATAAATATTTAACACATAAGGCTTTTAAAAAAGTAAGAATAAGACAAATAAAAGGTCTAAGGGTTGCAGTCAGCATGTATCTGAAAATAGGATGAATTTCAAGAAGAGAGTCCAGAACAAAATAACATACACAGGTCAAGCTAATATTGAATTGGGTTGGCAATTAAAAGGAATGCAACAATGGAAGCCTTGGCTATTATGAAAATGTTATGCTAGGCTCTGTACATGTCATAATAAGTACTCTGCCCAGACTACCGGCACAGCTCACAGGCAGAAACCCCAGGGACTGCAAAGAAGTGGAATTAAGGCGCAGAGAAATCAGTCCCTGAGTGTGCAATCATTTTTCTGATTTTGAAGGAAAATGAGGAATAAAGGTGCCAGGCCCTTCCTAAGGAGAGATGTAGTACAACTTGAGGTGTACTCTCAGATCATTTCCCTGTGGCTTCTGTCTCACAAAATGCCCAGAGCTAAGGAGACCTGATTTTGTTCTAAGCTGATTGTACCTTCATTGTAGTCAAGGAGAAATACGAATTGCAATACCACAGTTCAGAAAACAGCAAGCTATTGAAGGATGAAACCCCTTCAGGAGTAGCATTAACTCACATTGGTTCTATTCCTCTTCCCCTTCCTGTATGGAAAAACTTCAAGCACTGTGCTTTCCTTCACAAAGAACAAGCAAAAAAACAACTTTGTGCCGAATTGAGCTGTTTTTCTGGCAACCAAAGGATCCAGAATAAAAACAGGCAGATCAACTACCTCAGTGAACGTTAAGGTAGAAAAGCACATGCACTGCTGATGTTGAGGCAGAAGGAGAAAGTAAAACTGTCACAAGTCTTCACCCAGAAATCGGGGAAAGGGTGCATTGCACGAAGGGAAGGTCATTCTGTTGACATCTGGTGGAGTGAAGGAGAAAGAGATAAAAGGTCTTCTACAAACAAAACACAAAGGCTAAAGGCTGGGAAAGAGAGTAAGAAGGGAGGGACAGTATGCAACCTTTTCGAAGAAACTGTTCAGGTTTTTCTGATGGGCTAAAGAGGTTGTGGTTATTTCACAGCTCTGCATCAACTCTGCTGAGAACTGAAAACTGAAAGAAAAGCTGCCAAAGTTACCTTAATCAGTCTGTGAAGTACAAGTGGGTGCAAAGCACAGCTTTTGGAAGTGAGTAGAAAGATAAAAAGTGGCACTAGGTGTAGCATAAAGTGTAAGAGTTTCTTTAGAGAAGACGCTCTAAAATATTATTCTTCAAGAACTGTATAGCATGATCACGCTCACCTGTATTGTAAGAGTTTTCTTTACATCTTTAATTAAAATTGCTTTTTAAGCAACTTTATTCCCATTTGTGAGTGTGAAAAATTATCTCCCACAACACCAGGAATTTCAGTATAACTCTCCCAAGAGTTTTTGTAATAATCTCCTCAAATATGAATCAACTTGTTGCTGTCAATCAAGACCTGTCAGAAAGGTTGCAATGGGAAAACCTGGCATACAGATTAAGAGTCTGTGGTACAAATAGAAACCAAGCCAGGATCCCTTGAGTCTCAGTCTTACCTGAAGTGCATGACTCCCAAGTGCCTCATATTTAGCAGATGTTTACCTAATGAACAGGAACTAGCCAACACAATATGTGTTAAATCTAGCACCTGATAAAATTTAGCTCATGAATATCTACGCCATTATATGTTTGCATTTCTGTAGTACTCACAATACTTAACCAGAGCTGGTGTACTGTGGTGAAAAGACATCAGTGTTTAAAAAGGCTGAGAGGCCATCAATTCAAGTGAGACCAACTCCTTTTTCTGTAAACAGATCCATAAAAGAGGAAAACTTGACAAAAGCACCACCGAGGCCTAATTACTTTTTTGGATGCTGCATCATGCAAAGAACATTGACCACTTTTCATTTTTAATGAAAAATAACAGGGTTTTCTGTCAGGGTCAGTGAGTTCACTCTACTTAATTAACTAATATGCCCTGCGATGATGATTTTTCATCCATGAAATGTTGTTTCTATGAGTTGCTCTAACATACCTATAAAAAAGTGCAGAGAAAAAGGGTGCAAGAGTGACTTTAAGTAACACTTCAATTTGCTAAGTCCTAAGTCTGGGATCATCCTAGTCTTTTTCCCTGCTGACACTAAGAACAATTTAAAAGCGGCCCTCTTTTGTAACAACTGGTAACAAAGAGTAATCCCAAAGGTGGAGAAATGACAATTTTGCTTGCCATATATAGTTAATTGACAAAAACTTAAGTTCAGCTAACTTCTGCTGAGCTGATGGCTCTTTTTCACTGGAATTCACTTAGATTTTTTTGCAGGTCTGGGACTGAAAAATTAGGGGACCCTGGGCCAAGGCAGACATTCCTGAGAACTCCAGTATCTGAGGTATCATAAAACAGTGAATTGAATGTGCTTAAAATGAAATCCAGTTTATATATCATTTTGAGAGGGAGAATGTAATTTATTTGCATATTCTGAAATAAAATAAGATAAAATAACCTGATGTTGTATCAGTCTGAAATTGATTAATATGCCTCTAAAATACTAAAACATTTTTTCCTTTCTATTTAGAAACTTAAAAAACAAATTTCAAACCAAACTGAAAATATTGCATTAGAGCTGTCAAAATGAGATGTTTGGATCCATATTTAAAAAAAAAAAAATTAAGTATATTTTTAAAAACGGAAAATCCTTTTTTCTTATAAATGTCCTAATAAGTTGTATCATTCTTAAATTAATTTTGGGGAGCAAATTGCCAATAATTGAAAAATATGTCTAGTTCTGTGGACAGGGCACAAGGAGCCTTCACAGAAGCAGGATTCTATTTTTAATTTTTTTTAAGCTACTAGTATTGTAAATATCTGTTGATTTAAAAAATTATCTCTTGATTTTTTTCCCTGTCTCTCTCTGTTCCACTGAGCTTTTCCAGATGGTACTCCCTTGTCAGGGAACTGAGAGTTTGATTATTTGTTTCATATAACTCTTTTTTTTTTTTAAACTCTTGGTAGCAGTGGTCTAGATCCATGACATCCTTGCAAAGAAACCAACAGACCAAGCCCTTAATCTGTGCTTTCATGGCACTGTCACCCAGTGCTCGCCATCCTCAATAGACGAGTAACACAAAGCACATCACCACTGCGCTCGCTGCTGTGAGGAACCCAAACGCTGATTCCAAGGAAGGAAGGAAGGAAGGACTAATCCTACCCAATACATAGATATTCTTGGAAGTGTTCCAGTGTGGCAAAGCACCCAGTTCCTACCCTGTCTTACCAAGATCGAGATCATGATTATAAACTTCTCTATACATAGATTTACCTTCAGCTCTAAGAATTCTCAATAATCTCCTGCAGAGCCAACAAATCTGTTTTGTCCATCACTTCTGCCTTGCCAAAAGATCATTACAGCACTGTACGAAAATTTAACTGCTGGTATACTCCCCCTTGCTCCTCCGACACCAAGTATTTAAAAATAATTATAATAGCCATGGACTGCCCTAGTTTGTGGTGCTGTCTCTGTCTTCAGTCAGTCTGAATTATTTTCACCATTATCATTTCCAATGTGGAAATAATATATTTCTTTGACTTTGCAGTCTTGCAGTTCTATCTAGACTCCATATCAATGCAAGATGGGAAAAGTCATTAAGAAAAGGATTAATTCTGAGAAATAGTAAATTGAATTATTGATTGTGATGTTTCCTGATGCTTTGCCTGATCCCAGAAAAACATAATTTGTCTGCTCTTGAAAAGCTTAGAAGTCCCTTTCCATTACGTAAAGGAAATGTTGTATAAATAGCCTGAGAGAATATTTCATTTTATCATGTGTAATTATG
>VZTA01010996.1:0-35763 GCA_013398855.1 Mohoua ochrocephala | reverse complement strand
ACCCAGCACCTCAGAACCTGTGCGTTAGGTGTCAACAAGAGCCCAGAGCCCCATTCAGCCTGGCCTTGAACACTTCCAGGGATCGGGCATCCACAGCTTCTCTGGGCAACCTGTTCCAGGGTCTCACCATCCTCATAGTAAAGAATTTCTTCCCAACATCTACATCTCTCCTCTTTTAGCTTGTTCTATCACTATCTGTCCATGTGAAAAGTCACTCTCCATTTTTTTTAGGAGCTCTCTTTAAGTACTGGAAAGCTGCAATTCTGTTCTCCAGGCCGAACAGCCCCAGCTCTCTCATCTTGTCTTCAGAGTGGAGCTGCTTCAGCCCTCAGATCAGCTTTCTGGCAGTTCTCTGGACTTGCTCCAACAGATACACATATTTCCTTTGATGAAGACCCCAGAGCAGGATGCAGAACTACAGGTGGGGTCTCATAAGAGCAGAGTAGACGGGCAGAATCACCTCCCTCAAGCTGCTGGCCATGCCTTTAAATACATCCTATAGTTTTTTTTAAGAAGAATTTGGGGGAACTAATTTGTTGTGATTATTCCCCAGTGAACTAGAGACATTGGTTGCCAGCTGTATGTTTTCCAGGGGGAACTATCACAACTAAGATAAACAGTACTGAACTTGTCAGGACTTTAAGTCTGTTATCTCAGAAACTTTCAAGGTTAGAAATAAAAGTATCTTTCACAATTATGAAAAAATGTGCTGCATTAGACTGCAGTAACTTTTGTGGTCATTTTATTACCATACTTTCATATTTCATTTAGGGAGATGTAGGAGAAAGAAGTGTTTAAACTGGGAAATATTAGTTTAGGGACAAGGACTGAAACTGCCCGGGCAGAATTTAGCATAGCTGTCACATCTGAATCAAAAGGATTTCCTTTACAGTCAATAGAGAGGTTCTCTCAAGGTGCACACCAGCTCACTGGTTTTAAATACATTCTTCAGGATGATATGAATCTTAGTAGGCATAGTGGAAATAGAAAAATGGTAGAAATGGTAGAAAACCTACAGGGAGAAAGAGTGACTTGATTACAACTACATAAACAACTCAGGAAAAAAATTATGAACTTTAAATGTTTCTGCTGATTCCCGTTTTAACTTCTACAAGGTCTCACTGTTGCAACAGAAATCCAAGAAATTTCAGCCCTGCCTTTTTCCCTGCAGGTTAAAACACAGAACATTAAAACAGGTATTTAAGGAATCCTGGTCCACATGCATACTGAGTTATACTACAACATTTGAGAATCTTCAGCAGCAGCAAAATTTTTTAGAAGCTTATAAAAAAAAAAAAAAAAAAGGAGCACCTGCCAAACCAAAATAATTCCTTCTTTTCATTTAAAGAGAGAAAATTATGACATACATATCAAAAGCTTAAGCTTACTATAATATGAAATTCTTGTCAAGAATTTGAATATACTTTAATGCTACTTCTTTGCAATTCTTGTTGTTTCTTGCTTTGTTCTATTAAAAAACCCCCAAACACAAGATTCAACTTTCTTGGTGTTTCTTCTGTGCAGTGTTACCTTAGTTTGGAGGAAGGGCAAGTATTTTTGGAGAATCATACTTCTTCCTGTCACTACAGCTAATGAGGCACAGGAAACCATTGACTGTTGCTTGATCATGCATACAGAACAAGCAACTGTTAGGAAGCACATTCTTCTTCTGAGATGAAGCCATCTGCAGCCAATCCCAGCAGGTTTTCCTATAGGGCTGCAAGTGCACAATAAGAATACAGATTGTTTCTACTTTCCATATCCTTTTAGCAGAGCTTAAGCCAGTACAATTGGGAAAATCAAGATAAACGCAGACAGATGTCTAATTTTCCTAGGTAGTCTTTCCATGTACTGTGCATACATTCTTTTGAACATCGAAGATATTGTTTAAAAAACCCAACAACCCAGAAATTAAACTGGAAGATTTTATCAAATCCTGTACATCAGGAAAAGCAATCATGAGCGGCAAGATCCACATCTGCCAACACTTGATTTTAATTATTTGTTTGATAGGTATTTCTAGACAAACAGACTCAGTCACTACCAGATGTAGCATGTCTGTGTTAATAATCTGTGATAATTGACTCTTCCTTTTGCCAATTACCACACATCCAAACTGAGCGTCTTTCCTTCTCTCTCTGTCTTTAAATTCACTAGAAGGCTAGAGAATTATAAACTGAAAGATTGGGAAGGATAAGGAATGTCATTAAAATGTGATTGCAATCAAGATTAGGTGTCAGTGTTTATCTTCTGTGAGAAAGCAGAAACAAACAACCTGAGAACTTTCTTGTCTTTAAACTGCACTGTTGACTGTTCCTGTAAAATCTCTCTCCTTTTAATAGGTTAGAAACACCCCAAAATTTGTAAAAACAAATTAAAACCAAAACATGCAACTTGGTTGAATGTCGGCATTATGTGATTGAAAAGCGTATAAGTATTTACTCAAAAATTGAGATGAGAAGAAAAACAGAGCAATTTATTTATGCATTCTGTGAATGTTTAACATTCAGTTTATTAAGGATAGTATTTTGGCTATTATTTTCTGATATTGGTAATTAGCATGTAACACTGATTTATAAATCTGGCTGTAATTATACCATTCTAGCTAAAGAAATTGAATTTGCAAAGGCTAACTAGCACAAAGCCTCAATTATCAGCTGATTATAATCATTCGGCAGCGTGACAAGTGAGTTGTCACAAGGCCAGTTGTTGTGAGGAAAATAAATGCAGCAAAAAATACCAAGCAGAAATTATTTCAGTTAGTGCAGGAAAAAATAAATCTTTATTTTGGAAGTTCAATAAACTAAATGCAAATGCTTTAAGATAAACAGAATTTATGAGGTAAGATATTTTTATAATAAAAGATGCACTTTTCAACATTCCTGGCTATTTCTTTCCCCTAATTTAGATGGATGAAAACCAGTTTTATTTGGTAAATTAATGGTAAAACATTTCATTTTCATCACAACAGAGGTACACTTAATTTAACTGCTATGTAAATATTGCCACCTGAGCAGACGTGTCTTATTTTAGAAAGGTGTTGTGATTGCAGGGGTTTGTTGGAACAGAGATACTTTTGACTCCCAGCTCTACTCAGTTTTTGTACTAGTGTTCAACCACCAAATTTTAGGCACTTAATTGAAATACACCGGTTAGCAACACAGTTTCTTTAAGATTCTTCTAATGGTCAGTGAAAGGTGATTTCAGACCTTTGCAAGGTGAGTCAGGAGTTTATTGGGTCAAATTGCCCACTAGAGGTGCAAATCTTTATCTTCATCAGTTAAGGAGATTCTCTTTTAAGATAGTAACTGCCTGATGCCTTTCTTTGACCGTATGGCCAAGTCACTTAGGTCTTCTACAGACAAAATCCAGGAGAAACGCTCCGTACTCTGTCAGAGAGGCTGAACAATCCTGTAGAACTTGTGAAGGGGGTTAACCAAGAGTTGGGGTGCTAGTATTAAGTGTGCAGACAGTGAGACTGCACGGGGCACCCACCAGCAAGCGAGGCCCCAGAGTTAAACTGAAACAGTACAGAGAGCGAGATCAAGCCCTGATAGGGAAGCTCCACTTCATCCCTTAGATCTGTTTCCCTGCCTATGCTGTTGAATTATTAATAATAAACTATTGACCACTGCAAAACCTGTGAACAACATCTCAGACCTGGGTAGCTGTTTAAGAAAGAAGTAATGTGAAATGGACTGGGACACAGACCCTTTAAGAGCTTCTTTCAGGCTGAAATCCAGAGTTGTAAACTTTTTGTTTGATTAAGGCCTTCAGGCCTTCTTTCAGCTTTCAGTTTGCAGCTGAGGAGATGCCCTGTTCATGTTCACTCAGGTGTTCACAGGGAACCTGAGTCTTCCTCTTCCTGATGAAATGCACAACTATATTCTGTAATACCTGAATGTACATGTTAGTCAAAATTTAGACAACTTGTATTTTGGTAGGAATCAGAAATATAATTCCATTTTTTGGGGGGATTTTTTTGTGCGACCCTTTTCTATATTAAACTGAGTGTACTTCCAACAGGAAAGTTTTGATATTCATTAATGCAAAACTCAATTTAGTCTTCTGTCCAGGATATTTTTGGAGTTGTAGATTTTTAATTTAGACCTCCCACAGTTGATACGAGTACTGTGAACCTCTTCATGCATAAATTGATGTGGTCTGACCATATTTACTATGTTATCTGAGTTACATTTGTAACTTGGCTTTGGTGCTGAGCAGCTCGGGTTTGTCAGGATTTATGTATACATGCCTAGAAGCAGAAACAAGAAATAATATACTTTACTAATATGCATGTATTTTAACTAGCCAACTCATAATACTATTTATACTAGTAGTTATTAGGACGCCCAGGGATCCTAGTAGGGATCATGTATGAGAAACATTTCTTAAAGCTGTGTGGTTTAAGGTTCAGCAAACAGTCTTTTGTAGGTAAGCTTGTCTCTGTGCTTCAGTCAGGTCTTTACTGCAAGTCTTATTTCCACAGTACTAACTTGGAGGTAATAAGCTCCATGCAGTGAACTTGCATCTGCCTGTTACAACTGACGAAGCTGGTATTTTTAATATAAAATTACATGAAATATCAGTATATTTGTCCTCACAATCTTTTGATAAAGTACTAGCCAGTGTTATTTCTTTTATTTATAGAAAATGAAGTCAATAATGATGCTTCTCGTTTGAGAAGTGAGAATATGCAGCAATGTTTCCCAAAATCCTAGGCCTTGATTTGTCCAGGTCAGATGCAGATTGAGGCCATCCAGCTCCAGGCCCTTTCACCCTGGAAGTGTTTTTCTCCTCCAGAAAACAGTGGCTTTGCAGGCAACAGAACATCCTACATGGAGCTGGGGTATGGCTGGGCTCAGAAGCACTGCTAATCTAATAACTGCCACTGAGACTAACATTTGACCAGTTTTTATGGTAGAAATAAGGAATTACAACAGTTTCTCTTAAATCCTGACTAATTCCATTGAATGATTTTTCTCTATCACTTTTTAGGAGATGTAATTGTTGCAAGAAATTTAATTTTTTCTGGTAAAGAATGTATGTTCTCAAATAAATTATGAACAAGATATTTGTCAGAAGCTCTTATAATACTCTAATCGAAATCATGAAAAAAGAAACCTTAATTTTGGTAAAATGCAGTGGTTTTTTTATCCTTATAATGGAACTAGTATGAGATGAAGCTGTGGTTCATGATGAATCGCTGTCTATTCAATTTAAAAGATTTCCTAGATCAAGCAGTACAAGCAAATTGCCAATTTTGAAATGACCTAATATGATGTACTTTTATTTTTCAATGTTTCATATGAAGAGTATTCTAGTCTTAAACTGTGTCTGTGTATTTGTTAAAATTGTTCACATAAACGATACACCAAATATGACAATAGATTTCATGCACAAAACTTTCTGTCTAAATGAGAATAAATGGAATCCCTGAGAGTCAAGGAAACTCACGCATTAAGAGTTCCACAGATACACAAATTGTACAAGTTACGAAAAACTATTTTCTATTAAGATCCAGCAAAAATTCAATAGGAGCACAGCAAATATATCACTGCATGATAACCACTTTGTCTCTTACTGAGCAGTGGTGCGCTCTGTGCTTCACAATCCTGATGGCATTAGAAAATATATTAAATATCATATTTTATAAAAGAAACCCAATAAAACAGCAAGAAAAACCAAAATAGGTTGCAAAAATACTTTTTAAAAGTTTAACTCCTGTCTACTCTGTCTTTTGATTGTTTATTTGGTTAGTCTCACCCAGCACCAAAGCATATCCTCTCTACTCCACATTTAATTTACTAAAAACAAGAAGATTAAACTTCTTTTGTCTTAGCACAAAGTTTGCATATTTTCTTTAGGCAGAAATTGCTTCCAGGTGCTGGATGTGGCAAAATAGCATTCTCACACTCTCCTATAATAAAATTTTAATGAACTGCTGAAACATTTGGTATAATATTGGTAGTAAAACTTATTTGGTGTGAATCAGATTAGCTATTTCACTGCCATATAAGCAAAACAAACAAACAAACAAAGACAAATTATCAATTGCTGGCACTCTTCACAAAGCATTGTACCTCTCTTTTCATCTGAATTATCTCAATTTTTTCCATCCCAGATATTAATTATTGGATTGACTTAAAACTTTGTCCTTCAGACTTAGGAGTCCCTTAGCAGAGTTGGTTCTGTGTTTACTGTTTTACTGACTCTGATGAATAAGTCTTCTTCCTTAATGAAGGAAATGAGATGAACTCCAAGTTGTTCACATTACAGATAAGCAGATTTAGTAACCTTTCTTTATTTCCAGTTGCTCTGATTTTTTTGGTAGCTTAGCCCAACACTATCCAATTTATAAGACATTCATTTCATAAGCTGACACAGATTGTATTTGATTTAGTGCTTATCTTTCATTTTGAATAGCAGTGAGCAAATCTATGTCACTGATGAAAAGGAAAGCCTTCAGGTCAAATTCATTTCTGCTGCATATAGTAGCTACACCCAGAATTCAAATGGTACCCTGTTACTTCAGACAGACTAGATAGAGATTTCAGTATTTGTGGGATTGATGGGAAGAAATATGCCATTCCTTCTATGAGCAATTGAGATTGTTTAACTTCTCCGTTGTAACATCTCTAATTGTATGTACTTTCTCATGGAATGTACATTGGAAAAGAAAGAGTTTTAAGATCTCAGAATGAAATCTGAGACACAAACTCTCACTTGATACAAGATGCGTGTTTTAGATTAAGCACAAGAGAAAGTTTAGATCTTCCTCTGATTCAAATAACTTAAGGCTTCACTTTTATTCCTTTATATTTGTACTGAACAAGCAAAATGTTGTACTGGCTAAAATCCAAGTTTTGGCTTTTTTTTAATCAAGTGAAAGGAATTTTTAAAAATAAATCGATATTTATTTCATACTACTTTGATTCCATAAGTAAGGAGGAAGAACTATTGGGGTATCAGCTGTACAGAAGGGGGAATTTCTGTTATGATCAGTGAAGGGAGAGTAATAATATATTTTGAGATATGGAGAGGTTTATCCAAAACTCACAATTCAGTAACAAGTTACAGTGCTTAAGATTACAGGTTTTCCCCTCCTATTACTTTCCTCTTTTACCTTAAGTAACTTTTGGTTGGGTTTTATTTTTTCTCTAATCCAGGAATATTGCTTTTTATGCTGCATGCTGTGCAAAATTTCTCTCAGTCAAATTGTGCTTTAAAATTCAGCATTTAATTCCTCTTCTGTACATAAAAGTACTAAATTCATAATACTACAGCCTCAGTTCCCTATTTCCTATGCTGTACCTTTTCCACTGGTTCAAGTTCAAAACATAACCAAGCCAAACGGGCATGCTGAATAAAGTAGGGAGGTACACAGCATTTCAAGTATCATTGTATATTGGTATTTCTTACCCCATCCTAGGGCACATACGTTGGAAAGGGAAGGAGTTTATGTGTCTAGATTTGTCAAATAAATAGAAATAAATTCTGCCAGGAAAATCTTGACATAGTGGAATAGCAGACAGCCTACAAGACTAGGTAACCTCATTCGCAAGATCTTTTTGAGTACCTTGTGTTGTAAGCAGTGACTACACAAAAGACAACATGCAACAAATAAGGACAAAATAAGGGCAAATAAGGACATTGGCATAATTTGACTAAAACTGACTTTTAAGATGAGGAAGGAAATCTATGGAGGACTCTGTAATGAAATCCAATCCACAGATAGTGATTTTACAATTAAGGCATACTTTCTGCTCAGGATAAGGAAAGGCAACAAAAAGTTGAGGCCAAGTGTGCAATACGTTTATTTGATAAATCCTTTAACAAGTTATTTCTATCAGCCAATATATATTCCCATGACAACTTTGTGAACGAGTGAAATTAAGATTTGCCTTCTTTGAGTAGAAAGCTAAGGAATATCAGGTAAGTTTGTGTTTTGTTGAGGTAAAGTAGTTTTTATTCACCTGTTCCCACCCTGTTTATATCTTGGCAGTGAAAGGTAATGGTTCAAATGTGGTGCATCAGCAAAGAGCAGAATGTGGATATGTTGGTCAAATGCAGAATACTTCATCCTCAAGGGCCTTGAGAGAAAGCCATATGAGGAACATCTAAGGTCACTAGGTTTATTCAGCCTAGAGAAGAGGAAACTGAGGGGAGACCTCATCACAGTTTATAACTTCTTCACAAGGGGAAGAGGAGAGGTAGACACTGATCTTCTCTGTGTCACCAGTGACAGGACCCAAGAGAGTGATCTGAAATTGTATCAGAGGAGGTTTATTTGGATATCGGGAAAAGATTTTTCACCCAGAGGGTGGTTGAGCACTGGAACAGGCTCCCCAGGGAAGTGGTCACAGCACCAAGCCTGACAGAGTTCAAGAAGCACTTGGACAATGTTCTCTGGCACATGGTGTGACTCTTGGGGTGTCCTGCGCAGGGCCAGGAGCTGGACTCAATGATCCCTGTGGCTCCCTTCTATTCAGCATATTCTATGATTTTGTGATTCTATGATATCTATCATAGCATAACTACTTATCAAAACATATGGGAAAGTGTTGCGTGGTTCTCTACTCTGTAAGACAGGAAAATACTTTCATGTACGTCTGCTTTCTTGATATTGCTGTCAGAAGACTTTTGAAAGTTTTGGGGTTTTTTGGTTGGTTGACTTGTTACTGTAGTCTGAGTTTTGTTGTCTATGTATGTGAGTGTGTGCGTGCATGCAGCTTTTTTTCTGATGCCCAAATTTATGTCACTGTTTCACGGATTAAAACCAAGTGCTAAACAGTAATTCAAATAGAAATATAAAAACCCTAAACATCAAGAAAATTTTAAGTGGAAGGTTTCTTACCAGCATAATTTTAGAAATACACATTAAGGAAAAGTCCCCATTACTCATAAGCATGAGATCCAATTCTGATATTGTCTACACTCATCCAGACTAGTAAAGCATGACAGCAATCCACCACTTGCATAGGTACTTATTTCCTACTAGATACCAGCTATATTTTAGAGATAATTATTTTTGTTATTGTCATTGTGACAGTGAAATTAGTTTCTGTAAATATACAAAATGTAGAACCACAGAAAGCTTTAAATCAGATTTACAGAAACTTTGTACTTTATACAATTACCATCTCCTGATGTGGAAAGTTAAATGAAAAACCCCACAAACTGTCTCCTTCTCACCTTACTAATATCTTATATTTCTTTCTGTGTGCTTACGTATTTATAGATGTAAATGTAATGCTTAAAATTTCATGGCTGGTACAAGACTGCCATCTACAGGCCATACAAGAAAAAAAGTGTTTTAAAAGGCTAGAAATTGACTCATTTGTAATACAGCTTTTAAAGCAAATTCTGACTTTTTTCCCCGAGTATTTTGCTAATCTCTCCTACAGTCACTAAGGAATATTTTTATGCTTGATATTTACACTGGAATCATTGTGTTTAGGGTTTTACAACACACAAATCCAAGTCAACAGGCCTTAAATTCACCTTTCTTACAGGTTCATTTTATGCCTTCCTGCATACAAAAGCTCTTCTTC
Organism: Mohoua ochrocephala; assembly: GCA_013398855.1. Taxonomy (NCBI): domain Eukaryota; kingdom Metazoa; phylum Chordata; class Aves; order Passeriformes; family Acanthizidae; genus Mohoua; species Mohoua ochrocephala. The sequence goes on along the minus strand of VZTA01010996.1, from coordinate 26,209 downwards.
AAAAAATGCCCTGAAATCCCACTTTTGTGCAATAGAAAAATTTCGGATATGAGTCACTGATTATCACAATGTATTAAAAATTAAACAAAATATTTAAAATTATAGAGGCAATCAAATAATGTGATGTTTCTTTTAGACGTATATGTTTAATCAAAAGTACAGGTCTTTAGACATATATATAATAAGTATTTTGCTCATAAAATAAGCACTTATGTACAATATCTGTATTTGACAACTATTTTGATACAATTAATATTCTTTGGCTTTGTCCATCATAAATCCAAACAGTCATTGATGCTTTCTATTTTTTTTTAAAAAATTGCCACCACAAAACTCTCTCAGTTTGTATTTATTTTATTATATATGCTTTGAATCTTATTCATTCATTAAAAAAAAACAAAAACCATCCAAAACACCCCCAAACAAACAAAAAAGTAACCCACCCCCCAAAAAACCCAAACAACCCAACTGCCAGAGACTGAAATGTTATAAATTTATGGCTTAAACCTCTTCATGAAGGATTTTTGCCTGTTACAGCAAAACTGTATAACAGAAGCTAAAGACCACCACACCCTGCATGGGGCCCTGACTAAGGCCTTGAGCTGCTCGCTGATGGAGATAAGATAAAGTGACTCCTGTCTGGGCTGGGGGAGAAGAATACATTCATAGAGGGATCAAGCTTAGCACCTTCGGGGTGGAGACCATAGCCCCAGGGATGTCAGCTGCCAGGCTCACACAGACCCTCGCACCAAAGGGGGGAGGAGAGATTTTGGCTGGTAAAAGAAGCCTCTGGTCAGACGCGATTAACAGGGGCTTCGTCACCCAGGGAAAAGCTTCTCCACATGAAGGACAGCAGAGGGGGTGTCATGGCCCATCAAAGCCCTCCCCCACCAAGGAGTCCCCAGGCCCTGCACCAGAGCACTGCAGCGTGATGCAAGAGATGCACAGTGCTGCAAGGGACAGTGTCAAACTGGCCCTCCCCAGGGGAGGCACCTGGGCATTCCCACCTGGCCCAAACATATATTAATCCCTAAGATTCCATACTTTCTGGAGGCAGGGCAGCGTGGGACCCACACCAGCAAGTTTGCTTTTAATCAAGTTTTGGGGTGCATTTCAAACCTGAGTTCGACCTGTTTTATTCACAGACACTTAGTTTTCTTTGCTCTTCTGTGTTTAAACCGGTTCATAACACCAACCAAAACCAGGGAATGCATTACCTGAATAAACCTGACCATTTCATTGGACCTTTGATTATATTTGCTTGCAAAATTCCTGCTGGAAGTAATGAGAGCTTTGCATAAAAAATGGTGGCAAGTCTGTGCACAGTGATCAGCTATGAACTTCTAATAGGAAACATTATTCTGTCCTAATAATAGCTACGTTTAAGCTGAGTAATAATAAGTTAATCACCAATAGAATGTTTTGTGTTCTTATTTTTAATTATTAGAAAGAAAAGAAAAATGTTGTGAGGTACATATGAATTTTTATGGCTGCTGTAATGCATGTGTTATGGAATATACATGGCGCATTGGGAGAACTGAGTCTGTTCACCCTGAAGAAAAGAAGGCAAAGACAGACCCTAATTGCTTTCTTCCATTATCTGTGGTGAATTTTTAAAGAAAATGTAGCTAGACTCTTCGTTGTATTATACAATGAAAGAAGAGACATTTGGCACAACTTACAGGAAAGGATGTTCAAGGCAGAGAAAAATGAGGGGAAAAAAACCAATGAGGGTTGTTAAGCACTGGAAAAGGTGCATCAAAGGTGTTGCAGAGGTACTAAAATGTGACTGGACCTTTTGCAATCTGATCTAACCTCAAAGCTGACCCTGATTTGAAAGCAATGGAAGATTTCCAGAAGTACTAGGAATTTAACAGCTTTAATTTTTCAAAAATTTAGGATTTTTGTGAAGATTTTTCCATCAAATTTTCCCACTAAATTTATCTTGATTTCTGTGTGGTTTGGATCAGGCAGTTACAGAACAGATGCTAATGTAGTTTGAACCTCACACCTGCGAGTATCAAGGAAAAAGGAAAAGCGCAAACTCAGTGCTAAACAGAAATCCATTTTTGCCTTGTGGAGTTAATTAGCAATTGATTTAAACTAGCTGTAAACACATATTTGCTGTTAATGATTCTGAACAGTGTTCTTTAGGGATCAAGTGTGAACATGTAAGTTTTAAAAAACCCCCTCAAAACTGAGAAAAGAGCCAACATCATTATTTTAGATTCTTCTTAACTCATACTATGAATCTTTTAATGATAATTAAAATTATCATTAATATATATAATATATTAGACACACAAGAAAACAAGTGAACAAAAGTAGGACCTAAAGTTATCTAAGTTCACTGAATGACTCGTGACATCAATTTATATTGCAATTTAGAAGTAAACACTGTGGGTAAACTGTCAAGTTTAATTGATTATACCAAGTAAAAATACAAGAAATGTATTTGCTGCTAAGGCATGCTGGCATAGGAATGTGCTTGTCTTCAATATAGAGTTACAACAAGAAAGCAGTTAAAACAAGACTAGAGCTTCCAAAACAGAGTGGGGTTTATTATATATATGCAAGGTACAAGGTGAATTAAAGACAATAGAGAGGGAGAAGACAAAAAAAAGTCAATACAGTTTTCACCCTCAGAAAGGACAGAAGCCACTGTATTAAAGGTAACAAAAATACTTGAAGACTCTTTTGTGTTTTGTTTAAATGCCACTCTACAGAAAAGGAGATTACCCTGTGAATCTCTTTTACTGCACAATAAGTTTATTTTTAAAAAAATCAATGCTTTAGCAAGGCTTGACCAAGAAGTGTTGTGAGTAGGGAGGTGGGAGGCACAGGGGAATGTAACTGTGAGCTCATTGTTACTTCACAGGCCAGAAAGAGAATTCTGCAGAATGTCCAGTCTCTCGGTTTCTAGCCACCATTTTTCCCAAACGTGTAGAAAAACATGAAGTCTGCTCAAAAACCACCTCTGTAACCAATTTAATAAGAAAATTAGAAAATGACTTGACTGAAACTGCTATTTGCTTAGAAAAGTTATTACACATAATGTAATTTTTGTAAAATAAACCAAACATTTATGATTCTTTATTTTTATTTCAAATGCATGAATTTTGGTTACAGAAATATTTTCACCCCCAAAAAATGAAGTTACTCTTTCTGTCCTACTACCGAATTTGTAGTTCAGGCTGTGTGTAAACTAACGCTAACCAACATGAATTAAGTAGACAGTATATGCTGGATTTACAGATATTTGTTCAGATATAATCTGCTAAAATTAGGTGGATGCTGAATAATCTGAGAGAATTTATAGACCTTTCCAACTATAACATGCTTAGGGCATTATCTTTAATTATATTAAGCAGTAGTGAGTATATGTTTCAAGTGCTTCAATTTGCTCAAATATATAAATGTAGAATTAAGGACTTGGAGGAATCTCTTAAAAATGGGTGCTGCAGATAGGGCCTCATGCCATTTAGGTTTCAGCTTCCCTTTATTGCCACTGCTAAAGTCAATGCAGCAATCACCGAATTTCACGTAACAGTTGTTGTTGGAAGGAATCTCTGGGAATCATCTAATCCAACTCTCCTGCTCAGAGCAGAGTCAGCTAGAACAGGTCACTCAGGACAATGACAATGTCCAGTCAGGTTTCAAATATCTCCAAGGACTGAGACTCCTATTTGACCACTTTCAGAGTTTAAAAAAAAAAAAAAAAAAAAAAAAAAGGTTTTGTTTCAATTAAGTAGATTTTCCTGTATTACAAATTGGGCCCATTGCCACTTGCCCTCTCAGTGGCCACAACTGTAGAGCATCAAATGCATCTTCTTTGCTACTTCCCATCAGGTATTTATACAGCTTATATGTTCCCTGAGCCTTTGTCAAGATCCCATTGTTAAAATTCTTAGAGAGATGCGTCTGCCTGAGTTAATGTGCAAAAGATACTATATGGCAAAGTCGATAATACATATTTTTATTTAACAGTAAATAGTCACCACCCCTTGGATCACTGGACAAGATTTGACTGTTGCAATTTCAGTGTCTATTGGTCAAAGTGATGGTCACTTGTCTTGATCCATCAGGAGTGAGGGAAGCACATGAAACAGAAAAATTCCACAAGTTATATACAGTCAAACTCAAGTGAAAATGCCCGGGTAGCTAGTGTGGGTCCAGGAGTTTCACACCGAATGATGTGATGCTGTGGATCATGGGACAGTTCAGAAGTCTTTGACACCTTCTAAGATGTTGGAGCTGCCTATTAAGTCAGCACAGGTGAGTCAGTTATGCCCCATCGTGGGCCATCAGCAGGGATGGATACCTCGAGGCTACCGGGACTGAATGTCCAGTTACTCCCCGAAAGGGGAGTTATCGCCACTGAGTCACTCGAGTAAGGATGAAGAGACGGTACCTGCCTCCCAGGACTTGCCTCTTTCCTCACCTTGCTCAACACCAGCAGTAGCCTGAGGTGTCAGGTGTGCTCGTCCTCTGTTTGAGCCATTAGCACTCCAGTCTCTCTTCCGGTATCAGCTGTGGACACATTCTTATCCCCAAACCTGGGATAATTGGACAATAGTACCACCTTTTTCTTATCTCAAGTTCCCATCACAATACCAATTCCAGTTAGGCATATTGGGGAAGGGGTGGGCTTCGGTGGTTGCAGAAGAGCGGCTGTTTCTTTGCAGTTTGCTACAGTGGACAAAGGTCCACCCAAGATAATGTTTATGCCACTGACCACATCAGTCTCTCACAGCTCTCTCAGCCTTTTCTCACAGGAGAGGCATCCCTTATTCACTGTCATGCTCTTTGCCATACTTACTCCAGGGTGTCCATGTATCTGATATATGGAGTAGTCCAGGATTAGACCCAGTACTCCAGATGTGTCTCACCAGGTCAGAGTAGAGGGGAAGGACCACTTCCCTTGATCTGCTGAAAACATTCTCCTAATGTATCCCAGAAGGCTATTGGTCTTCTTTGCTGCAACAGTGCATATTCCACAAAATCCATGTTCATTTTGAACTGACAAATATGTGGAAATGTCAACAAACCAAATTTCATTCCCCCCCCCACCCAAGAAAATCTTATCCTATTGTATCCTATTGGCTGTTTCTATGCTGACAGATGTGCTACAGACAGTGATTTAGACTGAATTCATATCCCAAAAACCTTTGCACATAAGAACATGTCTGTAAGTATGTGGGTTATTTTGAATCTAGAAATTCAGTATCAATGAATATCACTATTATAGCTCAACTACTCTGAAAAACAACACAGAAGTGTACGAGGTCCATTCAGTTAAATCTGTTTGCTTTGAGTGTAGTTCGCCCTGCTGGAAGAACTATCAAAAGTACTTTATGATATTTTAGTTTCATTTAATCCACTGATGTAATTGGACTTTCTGTATTTAGGTACATTTTACCTCTGAGAAAATATCTCTGCAATATACTTAGTAGAAATCTAATTTACAATAGAAATACTCAATTTAAATAACTGTTCCACATTTAAACAAGTTTTGTGTCAGTTTAAATTAATCACATAGCACAATAAGATCTAAATTTATAAATGAAAGAACTCTGATTCTGCCTAAATATTCTCGATTTGTATATAAGTATGTTTCCTTCCACAAAACAAGAGTAAGCAAGTTGTGTGTCATGTTCTCCTAGTGTTGACCTCTTTCTGCTACTTTAATAAACTGCAGTGGAACTAATCTGAAGTAGATGTACTATGGCAAAATAGAATAAAACAACATCTGCTATAGAAATATCCATCACTAGCCCCATATTCTCAAAGCCTTCTGCAAGCTGGTAATAAGGAGATATAAATGACTTGGCTCTGCCAATTTCTAGTTGTGCAGCCAGTGTGAAATACAGAGATTATAAAATGTTCCTCTGTCACATATTTTGGTGGTGATTGGACTATCTAGGGAAATATGGGATTTTATTCTTGGTACTTTAAGATAATAATAACTGTAAAACTAATATTGTTCTTTTCTATAATTGCTGCTATTCATCATATGGTGTGAGAAGCTCAGGAACAAATATGCACCACTTTGTTTCATTGTAGGCTTCTGGATAAAACTATCATATTATTACTGACTCTTTCTCACTTAAAGAATTATTCAAGGAAATCATATAATAATGATTGCTTACATTTGAAGACAGGCTTATGAAAATAAGATCATGTTAATAGTTTTATGCCTTACAGCAGTCTTTCTATCCACCCTTTGAACGCAAACATCCTGTACTGAAACTACCAGCATTGTCAGTGACATATACCCTGTAGTTAATACATTGAGGTAATGTAGTGCCTTGATGCCTTGCCTGGATCACTTGCATTCCACAATCGCTCTTGAAAAGTCAAAGGCAAGTTACGCTCAAATTTCAAAATTTAAGAAATTTTAACAAGGGATGCTTTACAGTGGTTTGGCTTCATTATAGGCAATTTTCCCCACATTTATCACTTCGATGAAATTTGTCAGTCCTTCTATTTATGTAAATTTGCAATTGTTTCCAAAGTGTTAGCCACGTTATGTCTCCCTTTTTGAAAAGAATGATTTTTTCCTGTTTCACTCCCCAGTGAAATAAAATCTTACTCATGTAGTGTAAGTGTAATATTTCTTCTTATCTTCACTAATGTTTCAAAGCAGCCAATTAAGGGTTAATGAGTGTTATTTTGTTGTGTGGGGAAAGATAAAATGTATATTTGAAGAAAATTGAAAGGAAAACATCAGAGCAGATTTATTTTAATTTAATTTAATTGTATTTCACGTGAAATTAATTAGATGACACTGCACACCTTGGTTTTTAAATAAAAAAATAAAAAAGCCAAACCAACCAGTCACAGCTATTTAAGTTGTGCATATATGTATATGCTATAAGGCCTTTTTAACATATTGAGGCAAAATCCTCAAGTTCTAATAAAGCATTCAAGTCATTAAGAGGCAGCAAATGATTTATAGAATCACAGACAGAACTCAACTAATCGAATATATACTTCTTCAGCTGAGCTATTCACTATTGGTTTCCAGTGTTTTACATGGAAACAAATAAGGCTTTGAAGGACAGGATTTATCCTAAGATTGGCATCTAAAGTAATAAAGTCATAGAATGATTTGTATTTGAAGGGACCTTTAAAGGTCATACTGTGACCCGGGAGCATAGAACAGAAAGAGGCAACAGGATGGTTGCCCGTAGATACATAACTATTTTTTGCTTCTGAATTTTTCAGTCACTATATTAAAATGTAGCTCTAAAACTTCTACTGGATTTCGTAACACTTTTGTTTCTAATAAATATAATGGTAAAAATTAAGTAAATGGTCATCATAGGGAAGGTATTCACATTCCGCAGTTTGAAGCTGAATGGTACAACCCCCAGCAGTTAACACTGAAATATAAACCTTATACACGGATTTAGGTCAACTGTGACGACTGAAAAGCACAAGAAATAAGAAACTGCTTTGCAGCAGGAGTCTCACTTTAAAAGTAAGCCCATTTGGACTTATTTGGGAAATATATTAGATCTCTATGTCTTTATGCAGTGGTGTGGTTACGGTGATAAATGGAAGCTGGGATAATACTGTACTATTTCACTTCTGTCTAATTTAATTCATTAAAATATAACTGAGAAAGTAGGTAGATAGGCTGTTTCCTCTTTCTCCTCTTCAAAACTTTACAAACTCACAAAGTGCACATGAAATTACAGGAGCCATGTTAGTATTCTGAGAATTTCCCTCTTTTTTTTGTCTAACAGCACAAGAGCAATTATCAAAAAAAGGGCTGTCAAATTTTTCCATCCGGAACTCCTCAATTACATTCAGCAGGTGTTGCAAAAGAAAAAAAAAATCCAGAAATAAGAGGACTATTAGTATTTTCTTGTTTTGATCAAGAAACAGAAGACTATTTTATAAATTGTTCATCATCATCCTACTAACTTTCATAAGAAAGTGATTTCCTCAGAGATTTTTTAGTATGCATAGAAAAAAACCCCAAACCAATAAAACCAATAAACCACTATTATCTCAATCTTTCAATGTTTTTTTGAAAATTAAAAAGACATGAATATGATTGTACAAGTGGCATTTGTGCTGGTCTTTGTGTGTCAGTAAACAAAGCTGTATAAAATGAGTCACTCCCATTTTGTCTTTGCAAGACTGCATTTACTTCTTTTTTCCTATGTGTGTGGGAAGGAAGGAAGGAAGCCACTGCTCCTGAGAAGGACTGAGAAACAAAGGAGTTCAATGAATGGGTTGCTGGGGAGAAAAAAAGAAAATATTTACAATGGGAATGTCCAGCTTGTTTTTAAGCATGGCTGAAAATATTAAAATATGGCAGATACTGGATATCAGATGGAAAAGACAAAAGAAACTAACTAGAAGTGAACAGACAAAATAAATTTTGTAATGAAATTTGGTTTTCCTTTTAATGAAATTTCGAGGTTTAATATGTTAACACTTTGTTAAATAGCTAACTAAACGTTAAATAGGTGGCCAGTATTAGAACTAAAATTCAACCTAGCTTCAGATGTTGTGTTAGAAGTGATAGCCTTTTTACACTTGCAAATAAGAGTCTCAGCATGAAAACAAGTTCAGGAGAATGCCAGAAGAGCACCACTCCAGGGTAAAGCACTTCTTTTATTATATCTAAAACAAAGCTGCCTTACTACAAATAGGGCAAGTGGATTCAGTTAATTTGTTACCTACTTCTAAGGAGAATAGAACTAACCTTAGCCTAATATTTATATCCTGTGATTGATGAAACTAATTTGATATCATTCTTTAGTCAGTTCTAGAAGTGTGAGAAGTGTAATACTTCTACAGTCTCTCAGCTATACCACTTCTTTTTATTTTATTTTCTTTGTGATCTTCTACTTACCATGATTGCATTCCTTGTAACATTATTCTTACACACTTTTTGCATACTCTGTAACACTTTCCTCATGTGACTAAAACAAAATATATATTTCTCTTCAACAGCTCTCTCCTGGTAAAATGCTGTCAACTGGTAAATTCCCGTCTCTTATCTGTCTTATACTTTTGATGACATTAAAAAGCCAAAATAACTTATTAATTGGAATTTCAAGATGGAAGAGCTGCTTTGCTGTTTTACTGAGCTAAAAACTTCAGTCTAGAACTCAGTCAAGTAACAAATTAGTGTATACACATTTTATATGACTTCTGGGTTAAAGCAGATCAAGATATCTAAATATAGAAAATGGTGAAAACAAGCTTACAATGTTCAACAATGTATTGAATGTTCCTGTTCTCACCTTCAGCACTGAGATAATTTAGAAGAATAATGTAGAAAAGGAAAGTAATACATAACTTTGATTTACCAAAGAAAAATCAAACTGCTCTTCAGTGTCTGCTGCTTCCGTGTAGCTCATTTCAGTATATTCCTAATGCTATTCTTTGATTTACCTAATACTAGTGAAAAATGTTTTGCCATGTTTCATGTTTTAAATTCTATCCTTTTACCTGGTGTTGTGTCCATGGTCTCTTGTCATTCTAAGCCATTTGAAATCAATCAAACCCGAAAATTTCTGGAAGAAATGTGTAACCTGGTTGATTTCAATAACAAAGGATTGGATTATAATAATTATGAGCTTGTTTCCAGGCCTCTGGTTTTATATTCCTTTCAAATGTCCTGGATCAGACATAAAAATTGTAAACGTCATGGTCATTCAGTGTTGATTCTTCTCCCCAAATACTCATCTTAAATCTGGAAGACACCACAGACAAGACTCAAGGTTAAGTTAATGGTTATGAAACTGAAAAGTTTATAGCTGGTATTACAGAGTACCTCTAAGGATGTTAAAGACAGCAACGAATTTAGCAGCATGTTCTATTTAACCAGGATCTTGCTTGGTTAAGTCAAGCTGGACTCAACTAAGCTAAATCTGTGGTAACCACCAGTTGCAAAGTTGTGATCTCAGCAGTGTCCCAACAGGGCAGAGCTGTGTAGGGTCATATAGGGTCTAAGAAAATGAGGCAGAGCCCGGAGCTGGTCACGGGGTCCATCCAAAACCCTCAACAGTGCAAGGAGAGTCAACATGGCCAGGTCTAGGTGAGTCCATGGAGCTCCAGCCAGGAGAAAAAGGAGAGAGAAGGCAGGTACACCTACAGTGTAGCTTAGTACAGGGTATGAATGGTTTGATTAATTGATTAATTTTGGACAATATGTCTTTAGGCTAGGCTGGATTTGGAGCCATTTTTATGTCTTCCCATATTACACATAACAGTACATAGAGATCACATCTGCAATGGATAGTATGCAGTGCTGATAGAACAAAAAGGTTATGTTTAAGTTCACATGAAGATTAACTTTATTTGTGCCTGATCTGGCAGCACTCAGGTTTAGTATGAAAGAGTGGAAAAAAAGCCCTGCGTAGGTGGAAATTTCCCTACTTAAAATAAATTATCCTGGAATGAATGTAAATTTGGATTGTTAGAAGGTACTCAAAATAAATGTTATTCATATCTCAAAGGCATACTGCTCAAACAATTTTTCAACAAAGACCTTAAGATAATTATTTTAGTGTATTTTGTCTTTACTTTAAGATCTAAAGTCTCAAATGATTTTTAATATCAGAAATTCCTACATTCACCATGCAGCATACTTCTGTGCTATAGATAAAAAATTCTGCAGTAAGTTCATTTTTCAGAATGCATAAATAATTCAGAGTAAATTGCTGATTGTCTTAAGGTTTCTTTTTTCATGGGGTTTTTCTTCTTTTTCTTTTTCTTTTTCTTTTTCTTTTTCTTTTTCTTTTTCTTTTTCTTTTTCTTTTTCTTTTTCTTTTTCTTTTTCTTTTTCTTTTTCTTCTGAAATAATCCACCAATGCTCATGTTTTTTTGAGACTTGTTTGGTGTTTTGGGTTGTGTTGGGTTTTTTTTTCCTTTTAATTGCATTTTACGTGGGAAGCCTGCAATGGACCATTTTGCTTTTCTACTTTCTCACAAATAAAACATCTTATTTAAAGACTTGAGAAAATGGAAAAAAAAATCACATGGCAATAAAATGAAAAATTGCTTCAGCACAGAAGAAAAATGGTGAAGCTATTATTTCAGTGACATTTCAGAATCAACTAAGAATCAGCAAAATACTCCATAGTTTTACATTTTTCACCTTTCTTTTAATTGTAATAATAAGGGATTAAATACAGTATCTGAATTTGTCTTGAACCGTGGACTTTGTGCTACTACTTTGCTTTGCTAAATAAACTCAAACTGCCACAGGTTACCAGATTTCATGCCATTTTCTGTATCTTTCTCTTCATTCAGCAGACAGATAGATTTCTATGAAGAAATATATATCTACGTATATAAACGTTATCTTGTATAAGATCCTTAAACTCTGGTATTACTTGTTCACCTCTTTGTACAATGGTGACATTTTACTGGTTTATTCCTACTATTAATTGAATCAGGGAATCCATCACATCACTGTTCTTGCTCACTGAAACCCATGATTCGTTTGCTCTGACAAAGTGCACATGGAGTTATCCCATGTAAAACACTATTCTTCATCCTGCAATCCAGTTACACAGAGACCTAACATGGAATGGAGAGCTCCTGAGCTTTGGGCAAAAGGTGCCACACCTGTCAGACACGTTTTGTGGAGAGATTACTCTTATTAAGTAGGTTGTTTTTGTGACTACAGGATTAAGTTTTCTTACAAAACCAACTATATGTTAAAAGAAACCTGTAGGTGCTGAACTGATCGGCACTGCCGAGCAGGTATGTCCCTGGCCATGTAAAGAAAAGTAGCATGAACTACCAGTGAAATGTCATAGGGGAAACTTCAGCTACTACATATTTCCAAGACTAAATGGGAACTTTGTTGGGGCTTTGACAATCTGAATTAAGCAGTTGTATTGCAATTATTTAAACCTTGTCTTTTACTCTGATTCCCGTTAAGGGTTATTATGCCGAGTAGAAGATAACTCTTTAGATTCATGATGAGGCAGAAATGTATGGTGACTATTAACCTCTAAGGTGGGTAGTTATCAGGGAAATATAGTGTGGAAAAACAGACGATCTTTCTTCAGTCCTCACTTACCACATGATTCAGCAACAAGGAACTACCTAAAGAGCCTTCTGATTAAACCATAGCTGTTGGAAGAGCAATGTGACTAGGGAAGGCAGAACACTTGCTTATAATTCATAGGAAGACGTTTTCTCTCACTTTAGGCACAGTTCTTTATATATTCAAGACTCTGCCATTTCAAAACAGCACACAAGTTTCCTTCATTTGCTGTCATCATTAGAGGAAGTAAAATTTTGGAAAATGTCCATGGATCTCTACCTTGCTTACTGGCAGATTTACTTTCAAAAGCGGGCATGAAAGACCTCTGAAAATATGACAAAAGGGACACAGGGAAAGAGAAGGGAGTTTTCCACTGGTTGGCTTGCAAGTTTATACTTTCACAACTAGTCAACTAAGAAAAAAGTCTTTCCTGTATAATTTTTTAAAGTATTCTATTATTCAAAATAGCATATGCAAAATCAGCTATGATAATACATAGGTAGAGGCGAAAACCAGAAAAAGTAATTTAAGCAAGAGAATGCGAGTGGGATAATGTCTGAAAATAATCATAAAATATCCTGAACAAGTCTGCTTTATTGTTAGCAATTGAGATAACAACTATTCTCTTTATAGTGAAGGTGATGCTTAGTGACACCCAAGGAGAGAAGAAATATATTCTTCGGTACTCGCAAATGACTTCAAAATGTTAACTATGTTTCTCTCACCATCTTACCTGCAGAATTCCAATAATTATATATCTCTTTACATATATACATAATTGATGGAATAATTTTAAAACTTTTTTTTTTAGGTGAAACTCGAAGCAAAGACAAGGAAAACTACAAAGTAAAAGGACCATTATCTGAAGCTTCATAAAATAAATGCTAGCTTGTTTCTTATTGAGTTGTTTTCTTGACTAAAAAAAAAACAAAACAACTTTTCTCTCAAAACAGAGTTTTAAAGAATGTTCTTTGCCTTTTCACAGGAATAAATTTGCATTTAAGTCAATATCTCTCTTTCTGGAATCCACAACTCCCAAGAAATACTGCTGTTCCACAGAGGCCTACCAATAACTACAATTACTAATATTTCACTGTAAAGGACTTCAGCAATAATAGGTATGGGTAGCTCCCTTTGTGTCCCTGCCATTTCATGAGCACAGATGGGCTGTTGTCAAAAGTAGAGAACAAGTTTAAACACTTAGGAAAAGGAAGAGGCTCACTTACACCTGTGAATGTTTGGAGAAGCAAAGGCCCATGTCTAGGATGACTATTTAGCCTATCCATGTTAATGTGCTGTGCTGGTTTAACACGGCTTGGTTCTAGTGGGCAGGAGGAGCTGCTCGAAGCTTCTACTACCTCGGGCACAGAGCCAATCGTTGAAGGCTCTGATGATGGGCAAATTGCTAGCCCAATTAGAGAAGTAACATATTTAAGAAAGAGGAAAAAAACCAGCAAGTTCTCTTTCTTCTCCAGAGGGGTGGTGAGGGGGCTGCCAGGGCCCATCCCCGCACGGCCACCGGGGCCCTTCTGAGGCTGGGGCCAGCGGGAACCATGCGGGGCCCTTCTGAGGCTGGGGCCAGCGGGAACCATGCGGCTGGGGCCACTTGTGCAGTGCCAGCAGGGACTACGTGTCCAGGAACGAAAACACGGCGAACAATTCCCTGACATGGAACACAGACGAGGTCAACCTTTTCAGCGCAGCGAAGCTCTATAAGAATTTTCAACTGATAGGACTTGAGAACAATAATACATACGGACAACAATTTTCTTCCGAGTCAGAGAAAAAGGAAGAAGTGAGGACACGTGAGGAGAACCAACATGGCGGCACTGAGGTAAGTTAAAAGAAGGAGAGGGAGGAGGTGCTCTGGGCATCAGAGCTGAGATTTTTCTATAAGCCGTGGTGAGGACTATAATACAACAAAGTATTTCCCTGTAATTCATGCAGTGCATGGGGGGATGCAGAGATCCACTCGCAGCCCGTGAAGAAAAATGTCCATGCTGGAGCGAGTGGATGCTGAAAAGCTGTAATCTAGTGAGAACTTGGACAGAGAGAGAGGACCCTTGCTTCCAAACTAGAACAGCTTATCCTTAAAAGACTAAACCCCATGAACTACGCTGGGCAGTTGTGGGAAGACTGCTTGGCCCGTGAGAGGGACTCAACATTACAGCAGGTAGGGTGGGACTGCTATTTTGTGAAAATTAGAACCACACTAGAGAAATTCGTAGAGGACTGTCTCCCATGGGAAGGACCCCACAGCACAAAAGAAAAAGAAGTCCTTTCCCTGAACGAACTGAAGAAAGATTCTCAGAAACTGAAAGACTGACCAAAACTCCATGTTTTGTCTCTTTGTGCTGTCAGTGGAAAAGAGAGAGGGGGCTGGGAAGAAAATAAGTGTTCTAAAGGTTTATTTTAGTTCTCATTACCCTTTTTACTTTTAATTCTGTTAATAATAAATTTTCTTTATGCTGTTCAAGTTTTGAACCTGTTTTGCCCGAAAATGTTTTTCCCCTAATCCTTAGCTCATGAAGTTTTCATTTTAATTTCCTCTCCTCTGCTCAGCTATAGCAGAGGAAAATAAGAGGATAGTTTTTTGTGGGTGCCTGGCTTCTAGTCAGTGTCAAACTCCATCATGGGCCTACGTCACACAGCAGATGCCAGGTACTTTAATTCCTTTATTTGAAGCATACAGGCATTTTGATTAAGTGTTCTTGGTATTCCATAGGTAATCAAGGGAGCATGGGGATTTTGTTCTTTGGAATTTCAGCAGGCTGGAAAGTATAATAGAGTCTATTTATGTTGCACCCAATATCTTAACTGTACTCTGGGGACTGATAGACGACACAAAATATAGTATTCCTTCAAAAGTTTTTTCTTAGTTAGAATGTATTCAATATGTCATTTCTGTTCAACTTAGAAACCAGAAAAGAATAGTGAATTGGGTTTCTTGAAACACTCGTTTGAAAATAGGATATTATATTATGCATGGGTTTATGAAATTATGATCTGGCTATAAAAGATTCACAAATAAGTCATAAAAACGCAACTGCAGATCTCTGACATGAAGCAAACCATTTCATAGAGGTGATCATTATCTAAACATTTCAGTAGTGAATATTAAAGACCTAGTTCTGCTCTTATTGCAATAAATATCATCACCACGTATATTCAGCAGGTGATGATATGTCTCCAGATGTGTTTATTTTTCATCCTTTCACAGTAAAAGTGAAAGCCTTTTTAGTAAAATGGTTTGCAAGAATTCATATTCTGCATGCATATTCTATAATTGTTTCTATGACATCAGGAACTGGAGACACCGTGATGTTTATTCACTGCTGAAAAAAATAACCAAACTCTATGCTGTGAAAAGACCTTGCAATTGATGTATCCATCTGAACTAGTTTTGTTATCTGGAAAAAAAGGAGCAAGAAAAAATTCTCTGTCCTTCATATTGTCAAATATATGTTTCAAAAGGAAGCTTTGTATGAAACCAGTCAAGGTTTAGAGGCCTTCCCCACCGTGCACTTAAAACAAGAAATCCAGACAACTCTGAATAGATGAAGTATAACAACATGCCTTAAAGGAGCAAGACTTCTAATTGGCTCAAGGACTCCGTCTTTCTCTACCTTCAAAATATATGAAAACATATGAACAGAGAAGACAAAATACAGACTTATGTTATAGAAGCAAAGAGCAGGAAAGAAAGAAAGTGTATTCTTCACAGCAGTTATGATAATAGATGAGGATAGGTGAGGTAGAATTTTTTTAAAAGAAAACTGTAATTCTAATTCTTTTTTCTAATTGTTGATGTGCTCTATCTATGCCCTTGTGAGAGTGGTTTTGTAGCAGAGGGTGTATTTGAGAGCAAATGTCACTGCCGTAAGAAAAAAAAATGGAAAAAAAAAGCACACACTCCCCCCCGCCCCACCCCAAGACTGAAAAAACAAAAGAGCTATTTAAACACAAATGAAATTCAGGACTGTGATTTACAGCTTTCACCTGCATGGAGAATAAGTAGATAAATGGAGAGAATTCATGAAGAGACTTTGAATTCAATTGCTGTTTAGAATTTCTGGAGTCAGATGAGTAATCATTGTCACAGATAAAGTTCGCTGGAAAAGTGTTGACTCTTTTTGTGGAGAAAGTTGTTAGAACTAGTCTCAGGAGTTCTAGTCTTTCCATATGAATGAGCAGTAACGTAACTGAAAAAAAAATTTTTCTTTGCTATAATATTTGAAAGTAGCACATCTGGGAAAAGCTTCCATAACGGGAAGCTTAAACCACCAACAAAAAAACCCGACATGATGACATTTTCACTGATTTCTAAAATCTAGTAAAACATTAAACAATTAAATGGAGGGAAAATTTGGCTCACTTTCTCTTCCTATGAAGTAATGGATATTGTAAATATCCAGTTGCCTACAATTTGTCAAAGAAAAATTAAAAGCAATAGTAAAACAGTAGACATAAGCTAACATATTTAAATTCCATTTAAACCCAATAAAAGTAATTTGAAGTGAGCACTCAGGAAAATTTTCACTGCAACCTTACTTTGAAAATACCAATTTACATGCATGCATTTGTCATTTACAGTCAAATCATCTTACAAAATGACTTAATGCATTTTTCTTATGAAAAATGAATCTTCTTTTTTTCAAAGAAAGCACTAATGTGAAAACTTTTGCTTCATGAAGATGCCTTTTAAAGTTTCAGTGGGAAATAGGTCTCCTCCTGTTTTTACTTCCCCCTCTTGGAGATGAAATACCAAGGACTTTGCTTTCTGTGGTATAGTTAACAGAAAGGTTATACTAGAATATAGTTTCTATGCTGTTCTCTCTGTTAAAAAGAACAACATTGTCTCTATGATTAAGATTCCCCTTTTCCTGGACCATCTGCACCTATGGGCCCTATACTGACAATCCCAGCTAGGACTGAAACACTGTCTCTTCTCAAAACAGCAATAGAGTAAATCAGGTCTGCGCTAGGATGTATGGATACATCCAACAACTGATAAACACATCTAATCATAGCTGAGCTGGTGTCATGGAGAATGTCAAAGCCCAAATAAACTGTCTGAGTTTATATTATCATATTTCTGACCATAAAAACACTATCCCTTTTAATAGAGGTATTTTGTTTTAGAGAAATGAACAATGGATATCATTTCTAAGTAAGCTTCGGAATAACTCTATAGTATAATCTGAAGACCAGTCGCACTTGGGTCATGAAACAGTTGTTAATTTAGGACAAGTTTTGTTTTGCTTAGAGTAAAGCCTAGCATTCCATTTTCATGAATGACACGCTTTTCAGTTTCACAGATGAACTGATTTAAAATTTGGGCCAAGTATGTAAAATGGGTAAAATCAATAGCCACTTGAATTGACAGAAAATTAGCAAGGTTTATTTAGCTTCATGCATGACTCATTATCCCCGTAGTACATCAAAAGGAAGATGAACAAATAATCCAATTTCTCTTTAAATGGTATCAAATTGAAAAAAAGTGATTGAAATAGACATTAGTAAAAATTTCAGTGTAAATATGGCTGTCACTATTAATAGCATAGTTACTATGGGCTTGCCTTAAAATTGTTTTACTGATCTAATTTATTTGTTCTGTGTATTCACAAGCACTGCTTCAGCTTCAGCTTATTTTTGCATTAAGATTTTTCTGATATTTTGTGTCTTTCTGACCTGCAGTCTTGAATACATTTTCTAAGACATCAGTATAGCAGCGTTCTTGGTATATTACATATTTTGGAGAAATGGACATACTTCTAAAAAGGACAGACAAGTGAATGCTTTTATTTCCTGCTGTTGACTTGAGTGTACTCTAAACTGTCTGTCTTTTTCCACAAACTCCGCACAACAAAAACTGTAGACGATAGTAATGACTGCTGTCAACTGAAGATCTGCATACATCCCTCCACATGTGTGTAAATATTTGCACCAGCTTTGAAAATGCCATATGCCTCTAACAGCTGTTAACACATGCACTCACTTTCCTGTTCTTGTATATCCAAATAGCATACAAAGCAGTGAAAACTCCATGACTGTATCTGAAGGGAAGAAGCTGGCAGATCACGCTGTAAATATTTGAGCAATGAGTAAAAACAAATGGCTTAAATTTATGCATTGTGCAAATCCCCTGCAACGGCTGTTATGCAAGGAAAGTATGTTGGAAAGGATCAGTTCATGGTTTAAGAGTTGGTGCTGCACAGTTTTAATCACCACTATCGCACAGGGTAATTATAGCCTGATAATTGATAAAAATGATCTGAATTAGCTGCAAGGTTGCAGTCTTAATTTCTTACTTCAGACCACTCAGTCTTTATTGATGCTGCTGTATTGCCAAAGCCTTAGAATTCCCCCAGCGAAAAATTATTTCCCTCTAGGCTCCAGCCAGAAGAGAACAACAGTGCCTCAGTCGCTTTTCTTGTCTGCTTGGATCTTTGCCATAACTTCCCTGACTGAATCAATGTGCTTTAAAATAGCAGAATTGATTCTCTGATTTCAATGCCATTGTTTTATCTTTCCAACACACAAGGGTACTTGACTCTTTATTATTTGCTTCTATTTCTTCTCTCTTCTTTTGCCTCTTCAGATTTTTTTTTAAACCTACAAAACATTTCTGCTTAATTGATGAAATGCACACTGTGGGTGGCTCTCTCTGTGTACTTTGACCACATAAGCATATAAAACATCTTGTAGAGGAAGCTTCTGTCACTAGGCGTTATGAATGCTAACTGGTTTCTTCATCCATGCATATATGGAATTGCAGTAGTTTAGTGGTAGCTGTTGCCACCCACTTGCTGCTACAGATGTATGCTGGATCAGTGCTCTCTGTTAACCATGATATGGGTAATCCCTTCCCTGAGTAAATGCGAAACCTCCAAGGGATATTTCTCAGTGCATATCCCATAGGATTAAACATTGCTTTTCTTTCTGTTTGATAGTTTACTGTTACTAAGAGATGCACGGTCAGTATTTTAATTACAGCATGCTGATGATAGTCATGAGTCATTCTGGGTTTTTTACGGTAAGTCCACATCAACTTTAACTTGGGGTACTGCCATTGATGGCCAGAGTAAGAAAATCCAAACGTATGCCAGGCCATCTGGAAGGGCAGAAGGAGTTATATTTCACTGATGCTGAAGTGTCAGTGGCAGATGCAAATGTTAAGCCAGATAACATAGAAGGAAGAGAAAATATTAGGTTTTTCAAACAGCTGAAACAGCTTATGAGCCATAATGAGACCCTTCCTTGCTTTGACATTAAATATAGCAGAGGAATTGAGAACTTAGAAGTTATCTACTTAATGTACTTAAATATTGTAATTTTTCCACTTATCCTTGTTTTCTTAAAGTGAAACAAATATACATTTATCTTCTGAAGCTTTTTTGTCTTAGGAGAAGGTCCTCATAAATGCATTGACTTTTTCTTATCCTTTTTAAAAAATCATTATAAGGGAGGGGGGCCTATCATTGTCACTTGGACTGGACAGAGCCCAGATCAGCTGAAAGAAATTAAATGGAATGAAGTACATCTGGCTTGTTTAAGGTTCTGGCTGTTCAGCAGCATTTTTTTTTCCTCACCTACATCAGGAGATTGATGGACAACATTCCAAATTGTAAATACTCTCAGTGCTGGTTCAAATCCCAACTCTATGCTACGCAGCCAAAAATTATTAAGGTAAAGAGAGCTCTCTTTCTGTCTCCCTATTTGATTTCAGAGTTTGCATCTGCAAACTGTATTTGCACAGTCTTCTTCAGCAATAGAACATTTCGTCTCAGTTTTTCATTATTAAATATATAAATACACAGAGCTATTTTAAGCATCTTGGAGATGTAGATTTTTATCCTTTCTCTGGATATTATCCCTGCACAGCATTTTGCAAACATCAAAAAGGTGAACTCTGCATGCTTCCACATACTCTACATGGCAAACCTTAAATGTTTGGGGGCTTGGTTTTAAAGCAATTACTTTTATCTTGATGTGATGCTTTCACTTTTAAAGTAGAGAAGTCATTTAAACTCTGTGTTCTCTGGGTTATAATAGGCGTATATTTCCATTGCCTTCAAAACGCAGTCTTCATTTTACCAATCTCAACAGAAATATGTTAAACTTCAAATCTGCTTAAATCCTAAAATCTACCTGGAGCCCTTAACAATAATGCGACCTGAGGATCAAGGAATGCATGAGAGCTAGAAGCGAAGGAAAAAGAACATTTTACCCCAGCAAAGGAGTAAACTCCATAGTTGTTAAGAGCATTTGTTTTCTTTCTTCATCTCAGTTTTTTTTTCTTTAATTGATGGAAAGACAGTATATGCTTTGATATAACTCATGAAACCATCCTGGCTATATTATTTGTAAGAAAAGGCTTAGTCCCTCTGTCATAAAGTGATTATTAAGAGACAATATATGAACAGTCTCCTAACATTTAGAATCTTTGAAATCACCCGATTTTGTGCCACAGTTCTGTTAAAGAGATGCTACCTCATGAGTCTGGATTTTTTTCACAAAACCAAAATTGCAATTGACTCTTGTCAGTCTTTTGTAGGATCGAAGGTATGCCATTGACTGAAGACTTCAAGGGGATTAACTACAAAAAAAGCATACCTTTTGAGAATTTGACCTGTAACTCTGGAGACCTTTATGCATTCTTTTTCCAAGTATACTTATTTTTTAAAAAGTCATTTGGGCCACTCTCACATTTATCAGAGTTAAGGTACAAGGCTGTAGGTGTTCTGGCATCTAAATCACATACCCGAATTAATAATCGTAAATCTTCTTCAAAGAAAATGGAAGCTATACACGTGAACTTATGTAAAGTAAAAAGCAGCAACTTAGTAAAGTAAAAAACCAGCAGCTCAATCTGTGGACATGGATATTGTTGCACCATGAACTTGCAATATGGTGCTTTATATTCATGACAACGGGAAGGTGTAATCAAAGACATTTTTATATTTCTACTTAAATCTACCTCCTGATTTGAAATGTGCATGTTCACACATTAGGATTTGCAGGAATGAAAGGAACAAGATAATGCAGATGCAAGGAAGTTAGAGACATCTGAGCAATAATGAAATGTGGTTCAGAATAGAAGATGTAAGATAATACATCTTGGAGAAATACTCTCAAATACAAATCAAAGGGAGGTAGAGCCTTGGAAAGCTGTAATGCTAAAAAAGATCTAAAGATGATGGATAGTAGACAGTAAATTAGATATTGAGCTTGCGATGTAATAGGAAGGCACAAATAGACCACCTAAGCTTAGGCTGCACCTACAGGAAATGTATGTCATAACCTCTATGAGCACTTTTGAAACCACTACAAGAACTGTAGGTACATTCCTGAGGTTTTGCTACTGAAATGACACAGAAGTTGAAATAAAGGTGAGGAAAAATCACACACACACACCAACTGAAAAGATGGTGAGACCGCTTTTACATGCTAAGTAAACAACCCCTAAACAGAATTCACCTCGGGAAATATTTTCTTGATATAAATACCAAGTGATGAAATGTTTTGGGATTGTCATGAAAATTTGCTCAAAAATGAAATAAGGAGACAAAGAAGAAATAAAATGGTTTTGAGGGAACAGGTAGTAAAGAAATGGTCAGTATCTGTTGAAAGATATTATTGGGAAAGAAATTGGCTTCCAAGTTCCTGTTCACATATCATATATGCAGAATGCAGCCTGTTGGAATTTATTATCCCTTCCCTAAGCACCTCAAAGATAAATGTTTGTATGTGAGCTAACTAGCCAAGACTCCCCTTGGAGAAAGATGTAGACATACCCAGAGGATGTTTCTTCTCACGCCTAATTATATATCCATGATAAGCCAGATTAATCACGTTCAAGAAGAGACTATGATGGAGATGTCCACAGTAAGCCGCTTCACTAGACATCTCAGTAATTATGTTTAAAGATAAGTGAGAGGAATCCTATCCAAGGTAGCTTTGTATGAATATTTAATGTAAATTTATTAATTTAAACATTACTAAAACTTAAATAGAAAATTTATCAAGAAAACATTCTACTCATGCTAAATTTTAAGGTTTTTTTAGATCTGTTCTTTCATCCTAGTCCTTCTATATCATCATTTGTCATCTATATCTATTTAGCATTTAGAAATCCCGTGTAGGGATCATATCTAAAGTACTATATGCTAGCCTCATTGTTGGTGTTGAAAATTTACATAATGACATATCCTAGTTAATTTATAATAGTGCAGAAAAAGCTAGATAATGGGACAAAAGTATCTCATGTTGAAGTTCAGTTGAAATCTTAGCTCCAAAAGAAACAGCAGAATATTTATCTGCGTGATAAGCACTTTGCAGTACACAATAGGGGTTACTGTGAATTCCGCAGCAAGATCTTAGAAGATGAAAGCTTGTAGCTTGCTGTGAATATACATGTGTTACTGAGACACTGTTACTTATTTTACATCTCAGTATTCTGTGTTAGTACCTTGAAATCTGGATGTCCACTAGCAAAAGAGATGTGTTTCCATTTTGCTGTAGATAGCTGTCACCTGTATTAATAAGTAGTGGGGTTTGTTTTTTTTTCATAGTGATTCATCACATAATTGCCTACCGTTCCTGACCAGGGCTACAAAAATTATGTCTCCAAATATGCATAAAATAGCTTAAACAATGTGGAAGTAATGGTAGCACTGGATTGATTCTTTTTTTATTATTTTAAAACATTGTAAGAATTCTGAAACTACTGGAAGTATCTTGGAGTGTTTCTCCAACACATTCCAACACACTCAGTGTGAGTTGTGACATTCCTTGTGCTGGCTCAGCGTGTTTGGAGAGGTAACTTACATCCTCTTGATAAATAGTACAATTACAGTCCTCTGTTTCTGAATGCTTTCATCAGAGGTGAGGAAGATGGGAATATATAAAATAGGGGGTGATAGTATGTAAAAGAGGAAATGTTATGTGGTTTTTTTTAATTATATCTCTTTTTACTTTTGCTACATTTCCATTGGTATGAAACACTCACTCTTGATTTATGCTCCAAAGATGAGGCCACCTGGCATGTTTCGGAACATCTGCCAATTCATAAGTATTCATCCCATCAGAGGCCGTGGATTTATATATGTTCAGTTTGCTTAAGTATTCCCTGACCTGATCCTCCTCCACCAAGGGTACATCTTAGTAGCACAGAATCATGGAATGGTTTGTGTTGGAAGGGGCCTTTAAAGCCCCTTGGTCTTGTCCAAACCACCTGCAATGAGCAAGAATGTCTTCAACTAGATCAAGTTGCTCAGAGCTCTGCCCAGCCTGACCTTGAATTTTTCCAGGGATAGGGCCTGGAATGGCTTACTTATATCTCATCTGACTCCATCCTCTTTTAGTTGAAAACCTTAACCCCTTGTCCTACTGCTCCAGATTTCTCCCGTTGGTCTCTCTCTTGTGGAAGATCTTGTTAACAAAGACTAACACAGATGCTAAAATGGCAAATCTAAACCTTGCTGTTTCTAAATGAAGTCAGTACTGCCATATTTTAATTTTAGCTTATTTCTATTTATGAAAGGGATTCTTCAGAATGACTGTCATATCCAAGCTAGACATCCTTCCTAGTAGGTAGTTTATAGTCATTGGAGAGAAATGGCTATTCTTAGTGAAGAGTTCTCTTAAATTCCACAGCTGAAATGCAGGTTCATAATCCAAGATAAGGAAAATTATATTAGAGTAGAATAAACTATGCCTCCTGGTGATCAGGAGAGCCTGTGTGGCAAGAGATATGAAACTTTAATGTATAAGCTCTAGATTGTCCCGTGCTGCACCTGAGCCTGCCTGTATGCCTAGGATGTTTAGTCACTTATTCCCTGTGTGGTCACACTCCCTATCTAGTCATCTGCACAGATGATGTAATGGATCAGTTTGAAATAGTGGAGGGCCTGAGATATGGTTATTGATTGAATTCCTAACCAATTTCACAGTTAGGTATTTGACTAATTGTTACAGCAACTTTCCAGTTGGGAACTTCAGAGTGTTTAGGATATTCCCCTGGGCAGTTCTGGATGTACATAGACTAATCTATATGCTTACGTGTATTAATTAGCATTCTGAAAGGTTAATCTGGCCATTGCAGAGACTCCTCAGGCTTGCAAAATTGACCTCCATAGAAAGATTAGCTCATTTTGGAAACAAGAAGAGTCTTCAGGAAAAGTAGAAACTACATCCCCGAAGATGTAGATATGATTGTATCAGTCTTGTAGGTGGGTAAGATAGTGAGAAGATTTTTTTATATAATTTAAAATAATATGTAGCAATAGATCACAGAAGTGCTGGACTGCACTGACCAACCAGGTATCATGATTCAGCAAAACAGTGGTTTTGGGAGTCTCACTGAGCCAGCTGACAATGCCATTGTAAAGACCCTTGTCTTGACTGATATTCAGGCTGTGACCAACCATCTATTTTGAAAGATTTGATTCACTGCACAAACATTGCTGAAACTGGGACAAGACTGCAAGATTTAAGCATTGGTTAGATGAATCCCACTGCCATAGCAGATAATACAGTCAGAGACTCTCAAGATCGCTACTTGAGTTCAGGATTTATGGCAGCAACAAAAAATCCATCCCATTGCCCAAAACACAGGAAACTCTTGAATTTCCAGAAATTCTCTGAAGGGTGTCTTCTCAAATACATAGCCATCAGTCTTGGGTGTGATTGTTTGACACACACAGATCTGGAAAGTATAACTATTACTACAGAAATGACTGCAATACTACTTTTGCTTGAGGGATGCTGAGTAGCATGTTTATCAGAGATGAACTCTGAGTATTTGAGATCAGGTGCAATATGATCTTCTTTGAGCCCAATGCATTCCTTTGATCACTGACAGAATACGAAGACTGAAAGAAATTTATTCAGAGCACTATATCATAAGGACTTTTACCGCAATGACTCCAAATCTGATCGCCAACTCTTTCCTGCAGCTAAATCAAGTGATGGAAGTTTTAGAAGAATCTGAGTAAACATGCAAATTTCAGAGCACTCAGAATGGTTGACCTTTAAACAGAAAGGCGTTCTCAATCATAGCAAAAGCAGAGCTAATGCTCTATATAATTCTGAATTATCATTAACAGTTAGAAAGGCACTAGCAATATGTCAAGAGTAGAGCAGCTCAATAAAGAAAAAGTGCTGCTAAAAATTTTTTCTTATACATCTTGGTAGCCCTTGGAGACGTACTTTCCACATTAAGATTTGACCCACAATGTCTCTCTTATTTTAAAGAAACTGCAAGGAAAAATACTTCAGAGAATGAATTCTGTTTGTTATTTTTATGTACTATGAGCTGCACGTGTCTTCGAGGGCTGTGGGGCATTGCAAATGGCATAGGGATTTTCTTGAAATTTTCATCAATAGCTTGCTTCTCCCAGCAACAGATGTTTCATACAGAGATTATACCAGAGAAATTCAGCAGGATGAAACAGCAAAGAAAAGTTTACGCACCAGAAATAGTAAAAAAAACTTTGATCTTTTAAAGCCATACATTAGAGTAAAACCTAGTAACAAGGAAATTGCTCTGATTATTTTATAAAGTAAATAAAAAGACCTCAGACATTAAAACAGCATCATACTGAGACAACAGTTTACACCCAAGTTTAGAAACCCCACTAATAATATGTTTAACAGCACAAAAAAGGATGTAAACTGTTGATATGTAGCTAAGTTTTTCTGCTTGCACCTAGATAAGCTATTATACATATATAGGGAGCCTTTTACTGGTTCCCTTCCATATTATCTTCTCAAATTGCTGAGGAAAGGAAGGTACATAGGGAAAGAAACAAGGGGTGAGATATATTTGGTTTCACCTCAGTTTATCCCAGTTGTAGTGGGTTGAGGCTGGTTATGCGCTGAGCACCAACAGACTATTCACTTACTTGCCTCTGCTACAGGTAAGCAGAGAAGGGGAGATTAAAAATTCATTTTTGTGAGGTGAAATAAGGATTATTGAGGAAAAAACGGAAAAACTTCAAGGTAAAACAGGCTCAGACTTAACAGTATAAAGAGGATTTATTACTAACAGAAGTAAAAGTAAAAAGAAATAATAAGAAATTGAAGCAAACTTCCAGAACAACCCCTCACTTCCAGTACCCCCCTCCTTCCAACCAACTCGCGCAACAGAACCAAACCATGGGGTTTGGTCAGTGTATTCAT
>VZTA01010995.1:19422-87139 GCA_013398855.1 Mohoua ochrocephala | reverse complement strand
GTTTTGGTTTTTGGGTTTTTTTGGTTCGTTTTTTTTCAACCACAGCATCAAAATGAACCATGTAGAATAGCAGGGACTCGTTTCTCCATGCCTGATGTTATTTACTAACTTTGTCTCATTTCAATTTGTACATACTTTGCATGAAACAGAGGTGCAGACAACAGGAGCCTCTATATTCGCAGGCTTTCTTTTCTCCTTATTAGATGGCTCTATTTAGAGTACCTGAACTAGAAAAGTCAATTTACACCACTGTCTTGGTTTGCAGCTGGCTTAAAGCTTTAGGGCCCAATTTTGGTGGCCTTCCAGACATGCAACTCTCTTACAAGTTAATGCAAAGTTTGATCTGAGAATTAAGATAAAATGCTGGACTTATGCCTAGCTTATTACACTTCAAAGAGAGGCACTTCAGCTAAGGGAGCAGAGAAAATATTCCTACTTCAAACACAGCAGTCATCTTCTGTTTAGTGGACCAGAACATTCACATCATTACAAGAAAATTTGAGCTACTGTTAGGAAAAAGGAAATAACAGCATTGTGACCCCAAACATATTAAGTTTCTAACATGTTTATAGAATTTAGCCAACAGTAGGCAAACACAAATCCTATATTTCTTCCAAAAATAAGTGTAATTGCCACATACGTATGTGTACATATATGCATTTGAAAGAAAGCTTTTAAAAAACCATAAAATAAGTTAAACTCCTCCCCTCCCTGTAAGCAGGACAAAGATTGTGTAAACTGCTCCCTGTGCCATCAATCGTGGATGAGGAACAGGAATGCTGCTGACAGCAGTTGCTATTCTTTTGATACACCAGACACATGCCTCGCATTCCTGTGGCAGCTGACACCACAATTAGTCCTTGTATGGCCAAAAGGGGGTGGGGAAGGAGGGAGTTCTTCTGGAGAATACTTGGTTTCCATGGATAAGCCTAGTTTCTTCTATGGAAGTACTGTCAGCGGTCGGAATCATGAAGTCTTTGTACTCTAATGCCATTCATACATATCTTGTGCCTTTTAGTAAAGATTTCTGAGAGGGGAAAACTTAATGAGCTTCAACCTTGTTTTGTGAAACTTCGTGCCAGTAAAAATGGCGGGGGAGGGGAGCAGAGAGGGAAACAAGTTTTCTCAGAGTCAAGCTATCTAGTGCATGAATGAAATGTCTACTGAAATTTGGGAAAGTTTTGCCTAGTAAGATTTTTTTGGCATTCTTTTTACACTTTCCTTCTCTGTAAATTATTTCTGACTAAGGATAGTGCAGAAGACTTGAGAGTTTA
The DNA here is from genome assembly GCA_013398855.1 of Mohoua ochrocephala. Classification (NCBI taxonomy): domain Eukaryota; kingdom Metazoa; phylum Chordata; class Aves; order Passeriformes; family Acanthizidae; genus Mohoua; species Mohoua ochrocephala. Next base: position 85,865 of record VZTA01010995.1, on the reverse strand, counting down.
CTAAATGCTGGATTTTTGTACAACGCTATACATGACAGCAGAATTCCTGTAAATAAACAACAGGTGTAAAAAAACTAATAGACCTTGACATGTATTTTACTCTTAAAAAAACCCCTGTCCAGTGGTCACAACTGTTTCATAATCTCCAACATCCTTAAACAATTAAGGGTTTTGCCTGGGCTGCAGTAAAAGGATTTGAAAATATGCCCATAGCCAAAGTGTTTTATAGACTGTAAATAAGGATATAAAACATATATACGTATTTAGACAAATCACACTCTAGTGACTATTAACCTACCTTCAGATATTTCTCTATTGCATCATGATGAATGGACAATTTGTGCTTAGAGGTCAACATCTTTTCCATTCACTACAGTTTGAACAGAAGTAGGTGATGCAGATCTGCCAAGACTGATGTTTCCTCTGCAGGCTACACAATTTTTGCCCTTTTCAGAAGCCAAAAGGGAAGGCAGTGAAATCTATTGGTTTGCCTCCAGCTCAGAGCTCAAGATGCATTGGGAGTTTAATGATTTGTGTGCATTATGGAACAGCTTTGTCACTGATATGTTTTAAATAAAAGTCGTGTTCTACTTCCCTGACTTAACTCATAACTTGATTACCCAAATCCAGATTTCCCAGGGGCTTTCATATGACATTCCAAACAAATATTTCACTCCTTTTCCTCTTATGCCTGGATTTCTCATGCCATCTAATTCAAGACTGACATTTGCTAGGAGAACAATCAGAAGGTACCTTTCTGACCAAGAAAAGAAAGAAACCATTTCAGTAGAATCCTTATCCTTCCTTGCAAACCCAGACCCAGTTGTTTCTAACCCTGTGAATAGTCACACACGGCTCTTAAATAATTTGATCCTCTGTCACGTTTTAAAGGCCGGAGGATAAACTAGGACAAAACAAACATTTATTTCCCTTCCTTCTCATTTATACCCCTCCTGCTGACCATGAAATGAGAGAGAACCATGTCTGAAATATAACATGCAGGTTTCATTACTTCTCATTTGGATTCTTACTTGATATGTGATATTTATATCCCAGGCTTTCCTTAAGAGAATATGCTTATCTCCACACTCACATACAGAAATGCCCAGTAAAAACCTAGGCTTTGCACACTTTTCCCTCTCCCTTCAGTATTAATAGATTAAGCAAGTGTTACTATAGAGTCATTATGACCAAATGACAGAGCTGCAGGTTACATGTGAGCAATTTGCCATCAGATTGGAGTTGCACTGCACTGGCAGTGTGCTCCACCACCAACTATTTTCTTTCAGGGACCATTTCCCACTGAGATTTCCTTCTACCTGAGCATCTCAAAGTGTTACATAGGAATGAAGTCAGTCAGTGCTCTCTTCCTCCTTGTTTTAAACTTGCTGTTCATTGAAAGAAGGTTTAAAGAGCTGTCTAAGTAAGATGAAAAGGATTTTCAGAAACACTGTACACAGGTGTAGGAAAGTCAGAGCACAGGTGACTTGCTCAGGAAATCTGTGGCAGACCTAGAAGACGCCCCTGCATTCCCCTGCTCCAGCAGTGACTCAGCCTGTATAAGCAGGTTCCACAGACTGAACAGCAGAGCTGGTATGAATGTTACCCGTGGAAGAAAACATTTTGTGTCTGAAGCCCCGGGAGCTGCCCAGAGGCCCCGGGCAGCCTGATCCCAGATGCTCGGGATCAGAGCTCACTAGAGGGAGCACACACACCGCTGCCTCCCGGCACCGGCACCGCGACCTGCTCAAGGAGCCCGCCTCGGGTTTTCAACTGTCCTCAACTGCTGAAAGCAAAATGAAAATAATAAATCCTAATGAATAGACATAAAAATCACCATTTCAATTTCCTAGGGAGGGTTTTCCTTTAAAGAAATTTGGTTTTAGAACCAAGCCTGATTGTTCTGATGGGAAAAATACAATGCTAATAAAAAGATGAACTTGCTAATGATTAAATCCCATCTCGCTTTCCAGAAACACAAAGGTAGTTTTTCCAACCCTTTCCATTTTCAACATTTGCACTGGGATAATAAAATAATCTCATTACCATATGGTCTGAGGGAAAAAAAAGAGAAACAAGGGAATCTTGACAGACTGTAAAATGAAGACTTGATTTCCCCCCCATTTTTCACCAGTGTATTTTCCTAATCTTGCATTGCTCAGAGTTTCTGGTGTAAACAATTGCATGGCCAAATGACTCAATACCATTGCCAGCTTCTGTTGAGTAGCGGCAGCTCTTCTGGAAACAACTGCTGCAAGCTCAGGCTGAAGTCATGAAAAGAGGAGATTGTGCCATGGAACAGCCATTCTCTGCTGTTCCCTGGACCCGCTTTCCCAAAACACACCAGTGGTGGGTTTTCAGGTGGTTTTTTCAGAGATGTGTGCAAATGTGTTGTTGATTTGTTTAAAACACAAAGAGCCAGTGCATTCCACTCAGTATTTTTTCAGCTAGGAACTTTGCATAATTACCACACAAGTCACCTCAGCCTGATGGTGATGGCCATTCGCTGTGGTCCAAAACAGCCCTTTGAAGGATGAGATGCACATCAGTTCCTTCAGACTGCATATTTGCACACCCACTCTCTCCATTCCCTCCATCAGGCTGCAGATGCTTTGGAGGATAGTCCCTTTGCTTTGCCTGCTGATGTCTGCACCTGAAACAACTGTTGCATGTCCCAGTCTCTGCTTCTGGTTTCTCTCCTACCCTCTTCTCTTAATCTCTTCACACTCTCCCTCTCTTAACGTTTACTTTATAAATAGTTTTGCAAGAAAACTGCAAATGTCCTTCTAGGCCCAACTGCAACCTGCCCTGGTGAATTACTCTTGATTCTCCCCTTGCTCTGCATTCTTCACAGGCTGTTTGCTTTTTCTACCTGTTTCGCTGGCACAATTCTTCAGGCACTCCTGCATGAAGGAACTTCTCTCCTAATCCTTATGCGGCGTGTATCCCACTCCTAATTCAAAGCAGTCAGAAGAGAGGTCTCCTCAGGAGAAAGGACAAAGTCACACTTAGTCAGCCTTGCAAGCAGATACACAGAAAGATTTACTGACCATTTCAGAAATGTCAGGAGGTTAATAGCAATCAGCTCTATTTATGGAGGCGCATAAGAAAACAACACATGTTTTGAGTACACGTGTTGCTGGGAAAGAAAGGGAGAGAAGAAGAAAAGACTTTGTAAAGGACTAAAACGTATCCCTTTTATCCCTAAAGGGCCACAGAGAAATATCAAGGCAGCCACTGCAGCCTGCAAATCCTAGTAACTTGGCAGTGTAAAACCAATGTTGCCAAAGAGACAACCTTTAAAAAGAAACTAGTGTAGCCCTCTCTAGTGGAGCGCACCATTCGAGCCCTGTCAGACTGCTGTAGGTCATGAGCTGAACATATTGAGGGCTTATTTCTCTAATAAAGGGAGTAAAGTCCCTTTTCCTGCATCTGGATTAAAGTGATCTTTCAGCAGCTGCCAGAAAATCCTCACTTGGTGGTGGTAACTGGGAATCTTTCCCCTCTGCTGCTCATGAGGCTATTTCCAAACAAATGCGGATAACCAATTTTTAAAAATATCAAATAAAGCCTAGTCAGTACGAAAAAAGAAGGACAATGTTTTTCAATACTGATGACAGTTTTCTCTATGTGCATTTTCTCACTCTTTTTTTCCACCAGTTCTCTGACATTTTAAAATTGTCTTTAGTGCCAAACCTGCATTCTAAACAGATCAATCCAAACTGAGCGTGAGGTAAGAATCAATATGGCTTGGGAAGAATTAAACTCATCTCTCTCTTGAGTCTTCGAAGGCTCTTAAAATGCCAAATATTTTTTCCATTAACCATACCACAGTCAACCTATTAAGTAGCTGGAAGATGCTTCTTAATTTTTTTAAGCATTGCTCTGAATTAGTGGAAGATTAATCTTTAAACAGCATTGGCTGCTAAGGAAGCCTGACAAGCTACCCACACAGATATGACGCAGGTATTTGGGAGACATCTTTATCCAAGGAATTTTCATTCTTCCACTTCCAGTGTTGCACACTCTGAGACTCGACAGATGAGAGACCTTTTTGTGGCAAAGATCTCACTTTAACTATCATTGCAGGGAAAATGAAATGACGTTGTAAGGCATGACAGAAGCAAATCTTTAAAGAGTGAAAGAGAATTGCTCAAGTGTCCCTGTAATTCTTTTCCTGCAGCTTTAGCACTCATACAATCTCTGCCAGTTTCGGTAGCTCCAGAAATATTTGTTTCAAGCACATCAGCTACTGAGTTGGCTACATTGTTTGCTGAGACACTTTCCTGGTGATTCCCCTTCAAAATATGACAGTTTGTTACAAACAAAGAAGAGAACATGGGAAATCAGCATGATTTTGGGAGCGAATTGGATAAGAAAGCCAAAGATGACATCATACAGTTTAGTTTTCATGAAAAGATGGTCTAAAGAGCTATATGACTGTATTTAAGGCTACATTTGAGGAAAGAGAATATAACAGGAAACCAGTTTGTCTGTTAGAACCAAATTTTGAATCAAAGCTAACAGTAATTAAATGGGGGAAGCCAAAGGAATAAGTGAAGGTTTCTTTTTTAAAAAAACAAACCAGTAATCAGCCACAATTAGGCCACAACATCCCAAAGATGGAAGATTTTCCTCCATCGTGCAGAACTCCTTCCCCAGAAATGGAATAATTTAATACTCCTACCCTCTGTAAGTAGTTCCAGGCACATCAGGAGTGTCCAGCCTCATCTCTGAGTGTTGTTCCAGGATTCTCCCTTTCTCTGATAAGAGGTACCTTAGCGAGGAACTTTCACCGCATCAAACCTTTGCAGCAGTTCCAAATCAGTCAAAGTGAAAACACACAAGGCATTTGAAAGGCAAAACCCACACAGTCACAACTCTTGTGCTGAGCCCTCTCCTCACCTGAAGATGGATATTGACCTTCCCATTCCAGCATGATAATAAACCTTTGATAAACACCACAAGCACCACCTTGGTGGAGAGCAAAGTTGGCTCATGTTGGGAGGGAGAGGAGAAACACCTCAGGAAGTTATTTTACCCTCAGTCCATTAGTAAAAGGTTTAGATAATCTACCACATGAGCACTATTTGGGCCACTGACATGCCTTTAATTACAGCTCTCATAATTGGAGTTACTGCTTTAATAAAAGGGCAAATTCTTGATCTGGTTTGCTTGAAAAAATTAGAGTCCCATTAAAATTTAATCTCTAATAGCAGGCTTTATTTTGATAAGGGCATATTTTTTTCAGGCTGATTTTATGCAGTGCTGATATGTTTTCAGTAAGGGAATGGCTCTTCCCATGGTTAATGGAAATGTGATGGGAGTAGAGAAGGTATCACTTCTGGTACCTTCTAAATCTGGATTTGGGCAGCTGTACATTGCTGTCTGAGCCTCTTTTGCATTCAAGATGGTTATTCTGGTAGTGTTTGGACTGGTTTTGCACAGTGTACATTGCTTGGCTAGGAGCTCTGTTAGATTCATAACAAACTAGCACATTCAAGTCACTTCCACAAAATTCTCCCGAGTCAGAGAGAGACGCTGCTTTCACATCCAACCAACTCAAGAAATTTCCAATATCACTCTACAATTTCTGTCCCTCTGCTGGAGTTTATTTTGCCAAAGACATCAACATCATATTAAAAGAAGCAGCAAGGAAAATCCCTTGTGTCAGAAATGCATTCTGGGCTGGCTAAACGCATATAGGAAGGAGGGAGATGTAGAGTTGGTCAAAAGGTTTGTCCTAAATAGGCTTCTTCAAAACAAAGCTTTCATCGCCAAAGGACCATATGCCCATGCGTATTTTTTTACTAAAAGTATATATACCAAATTTCCCACTCCTAAAGTAAAACTTGATTAAGGCAGTAACAATGTAAAAGTGAAACGGAACTGTAAATCATGGAAAAATAACTGAAAGTATTAAAGATTATTGTAATATAATTTTTTGTTGATCCAGCCACATCTTTTTCTCTCTTCAGAGTACAAGAATCACACAGTCTGCTTAAGAATAATTTCAAAGATCTGAGGTTTGTCTTTCTCTCTGGACAAATAGCCGCTCTGAGAGTCTCTATATCCACCTGTTTCTTTAGCAAAATAGGTTAGCCCTGGTTCTGAAGGAAAGCACTATAAGGCTAAAGATCATTCAGCTTCAGTGATCCACCTGGGAACTTTCCACCTGCCTCAGCCACAGGCAAGGAATAACTCCTGGTTACACATTGACCTGAACTGCCCCACCAGCCATGATCAGTATTGATCACTGCAGCAGAGACGATTTAGGACTACAGGGAAGACAGAAAAACTCTTCTCAAAGTGCCAGCATATCTCATTGAATCCAATGACACTTTTAATAGAATGCCTGTTCGCAAAACGAAGCTCTTGAGAGACTTTTATGGCAAGGGAGAATCTAAAAAAAGACAAAAACCCCGAAAGAATAATTGAGCAATAGGTAAAAAAAAAAAAAAATAGTTGTAACAATGTTAGTCAAAAACTGTGAATTTTACTTCCTTGAAAATGCAGTTTAACAAATTTTTGTTCAAATTAAAAATTTCTATGTGCTAGACCAGAAAATGTAAGACATCTAAATCATTTTTCATTTATCTGTCAGATTTTAATAGGACACTGGAGACTTTCATGACAAATTGTGATGCAAACTCAAAATTTTTTAGGCAAATAAGTGTATAAAGGACTCTGCTGTAATGCATAAAAATGCAAAAAAAGTCTCTTTTCTCATGTCTATCAGTATGGTGTTATGTACTGAAAACCCAAGAACAGCCTAAACTAATCCACGCCTAAGACAATCTGAATGTGCAAAATAAATGTTTCTACTGTTCTGGCCTACCCAATTCTGACAATTCTGCTTTACAAGCACCTGTGCTGAGTCCAGTGGCAATCAACAGAGCAGCCTGCAAGAACATACTTGACATAGACCTCTTCACATTGAACAGCCTTCCACACCTGGTCACTGCACTTACATTGATCTGTTGTCAATGCAATATTTGGTCACAGATTTCCTCTGTGAATCTGGGCAAAGTGCTGAGGGTTTTCTGTACATTCATTTCCCATCCGTGTAATGGTAACAAGAATTTTCTTTGCTTACTAAAATGTGTCTTAGGACCATACAAGTTAAAGGATGAAGCGTGCATGCACTCCAGCCAAAAAGATTGTGCCAGCAAAAGAGAAAGAAAATCTGAAACTAATCACAGATATATAAATTACTAACTCTTAGTATTCAGGCAAGGGCTGGAAGCCATGAGCCGTGCACCACATTTTCTAATTTGTGCTTTTCTGAAACTAGGGTAATGAAATTTGTGGTTGACAGGAGCTTACCCAGACAGTGCAGGCTCCTCAGCCATGGCCCCTTGTGATCCTTAATAAAAGTGATATCTGTGACACAGTCATGAGGGCAGTCAGACACCATCAGGCCACACCAATGCTTAGGTACTAGAAAAGGAATTTTAGGAATTTTTTTTGGCTGCAAATACCCTACTCACATGTAGAGCTTCCCCAGGAACATTTTCTTTATTAACTGTCTGGTGACAGTAACAGCCACTTTGGAGAATCAAAAAACCTGATGACAAATACTGTCCTGGTAGAAATATCTACAGTGAAGGTTATATAAAGGAAATAACTTGGTCCCAACCAGTCTGGCTATTTCCAGTGTGCCAGGTATTGCAGTACCAGTCTCTTCACCCTGGAGTTCTCTATGATTGACCCTTTTCTCTCTTCCAGGCACTGTCTCCTGGTTTTCCTCCCCTCTGCTGATGGTGCTTAACTTACCTGTCCTGCAAACACTCACGCATTTACCCTTCCTCATGCCTCCCTCCTCAGCTGTTCCTTGCTGCCGTGACTTCTTCTCCATTAATCACCAGAAAATCAGTCCACGAAGGACATCAATTGTGTGTACAGCTATAGGGTTTTTCCATAAAGTATAAAGACTAATTTGACAGGCACACATTTTCACCGATTGTCTTAGTAAATCACTGCCATCCCACTTCCCTCCTTTGTCACTTAGCTTTGGCATTTTACTTTGTCAGCTCCACTCGCTGCCATGTCTGCTCAGGCTGTGAGCTCTTCAGAAATAAGAGACTTGTTTTTCTGTACAGCCAGACACTTATTAAGTGTAAGGTTCTCTGAAATAACGAAGATTTTTCTCAAGCCTCCCTTGATACATTGGTGAATTCAAAGTAGTTCCAAATAGACAGGCAGACATTGGTGCTCTCAGCAAGGAGGTCAAGGAGTGAAAAGGCCTTAAATAGTAGCTATTTTGATGCATTTGAGAACAGTCAGCACGAAATTGGTTCCATTCTCTTTTAAAGGATTTAAAAAAAAAAAGCACCTCACAGCAGCCAAACTCTGCTCCCACAGAAGTCAAAAGCTTTGCCATTGATATAAAACTGCACAAATGTCGAGTCCTTTCCAAAGTTCTCTCCCACACCTGGTGCATACTCAATCCATGTATATATGTACCTTAATGACTGCACTTCAGCTAGCATTACTAGTAAGCACAAAATAAATCCACAGAAGAAGCCAATATTTTTCACCTAATTTTTCTGATGTTTATTAACCATGCAGTCCTGCAAGTGTTGCAGTATTCCCCGGTGCAAAATAAAATAAATAAAAAATGTAAACATAAATGAAATATTAAAACATAAAATGAAAAAAAAGCAAAAATACCTTTTTAACTACTGAAATCAGAATACCAACTCTACATGTACAGGCATTGGCATTGCAGCAGTGATGCATTAAACTCACCTTGCTCTTTGCTGTGCCGGCCCTCTCTCTGGCACTTCAAGGACCACAGAGGTGTGTGTCAGAAGGTGGTCACACGTCCAAACCCACCCAGTGCCAGCGAACGAATGGACATGGATTCAGTCCCTGCACATGTTGTGGAGTCAGCAGCAAAACAAGGTCTTAGCCCCACACATTCTCTGTGTTTAACAAAATTGCAGTTATTGCATTTGCAGAGCAGGCAGGTATTGCGTTAGCGATGTGCAGAAAGGACCCCAGGGAAGTGGAGGTAACAGCAGCAGGGACTGCTGACTTGGGATGTTACCTGCCTGTTCCTTTCTTTCCGATGCTACTTTTGCTCTAAGGTCGCTCTCACTTTTGAAGTGAAGCACCATTTTCAGTGCAGACTGCTTCAGATTCATTGCTCTGTTTTGGGCACCAAGTAAATAGGTGGGCCCTCCCAAGACAAAGCTGTTAAACCTCTAGATCCAGTGAAGAAATTCTTACCAGGCCAATACACTGCCTGCATGGCACTACTGCATATTGAAATATGGAGACTCGAGGGAAAAGGGTGAGGGACCTTTGGATGGCAGAGTTTAAAACAAGGTGCTGGAGGTGGGAGGAGAAAATTCATTCCAGGTGATACTGGCGTGCTGCAGTCAAATAGGTCTTGCCAAATTGAAAAGGTCTGCCTTTCCAGGAACATCTTAAATTGCAGGCCACTTTAAAAGAGCCCTCAAGGTAGATACCCAAATGTTTATGAAAATGTGAAGTCTCAGCAGAAGAAGGCTCAGAAGAAGGCAGACAAGGTGCAGGTACTTTGGCAATTGACAGGCAGGTAGAAAATACAGGGCAGAGGAAGACGTTTTCTTACCCTAAAACCCACTGAGAACCAATAACAAAACATCCCCCTCAAATGTCAGCTCTGCAGGACAGGATTGCTTTTGCTTTCCAGCAAGTGCTGTTGCAGCATTTAAAAAGGTACTTTGTGATTATTTTCCCTTTCCTTAGCCTAAGCTTTCAGGCAGCTGTGATCTAACACTGTGTTGTGCCTCCTGTGAAGAGGCAGACATCAGCCTTTGACAGTACCTGCTGGGAGAACATGACATACTCTCCAGTAATCTTTTCTAACAGGGAGAAAATGACCTTTTGTGTAAAAGGCTTTTGCAGACTTATGCCTCAGTTTACCCAGTAGGACAAATGATATTCAGAAGAAATCTAAAACCAGTTCAAACTAAGAAAGGACGCCAGCTTAGATCCTTACCCGCTCAGCAAGAGTCACAGCAGGAAGGCTACGGAAGCTTTTGGTGGAGGCTCAGTGAGATATTTCAACTGTAACCTGTTAAATATCTTAGTGCAAGTAAATGTGAGAGTGCAAAGCCACAGGGTCCGGCACTCTTGTCAGCTTGCAACATAAACTTGAACTTTCTGACTATTTTTAAGACATGAGTGAAGATGTTCTGTCAAGAATTAACTGCAGTTTCAAGGACTGGGTTTGATAGGAAAAAGTTCACTATGAAACACCTGCCCCAGCCTCACCCAGAAATGGATGAAAATTACACTGACCTTTCTGCTGCTTCATCAGCTCGTTTTTATTGCACGGAGGCATCAATCAAGAGCTGGGATTTTATGAAAAGCAGAAATACTCGAGCAAGGCATGTGATCAGGTTGCAGTATGTAATCATCCACATTTTTTTCAGTCAAAAGAAGACCTTTGTTTTTCTGGCAAAGCAGCGCTTCGAAGAGGCGGGAGGAGGTTGCCCATCTACTCCCCCAGTGACAGAATGGCACTGTGGCGCTCTGCTCTCTGGCAGGATTTGCTAAGCAGCAGGATTTGCTAATGCAGGTCCAGGTGCTGCTAGCCCTGCAGGTAAGCTGCTCCCTGCCCCTTCCACTCCCTCCCTGTCCCTTGCTTCCACTCTCTCCCTCACCCCCTGCTGGCTGCCCTTCATGCTCTGCTCCTCCTTCCTCTGCTAGCCAATATGGCCAGTTATTTCTCTCATCCATTTATCCTCTTGCTTTTTTTCTTTCAGAAATATCCATTAAAACGAAGAAAAAAATTGCAAAGTAATTATATTTCAGGCCTGCTCAATGCTTAATTTAAAATATCTCTCACTTCCTCTCAATTAGAGGTCCAAAACCCTTCTCAGCCTCTGGACTCCCCTGTCCCCAGAACAGCCCACAGTCTCCAGGCTTACAGAAGGCATTGCTTTTAAATGAGTTTTTTTTAATGATTTCCAACTATCCAAAAGTGAGCCATCCTGCCTTGACCCACAGCTCCACTGGGTCCATGGGCCCCTGGGCACAGTAATAGGTTCATCTTTAGATCTCATCTTTTCACTCCTTTTGTCCTGGCCTTCCTACTATTGAATTTCAACTCAGACAGGTCAGACTTACTTTTTAGAATATCATTAATTTTCATTGCAACAGAGTGTTTTTCACTTTCAAAAGCTTCTCTGGGCAGTCAGAAGAACCACAGACCATGACAGTCTGGGAAAATGATACTGTGGAGTACAGCACTTCGCAGCCTACAGCCACACGTGGCTGTGCATGGGGAGAAAAATGGGAACAAGGGAACAATGGCCTTGAACATGTAATTGCCAGAAGTTTAATGGGGCATGGAGTTAAAAGACAGTTCAGGTTCTGCTTTTTTTTTTTCCCTCTTTATTATAATGTCCCTTAATTGCTTCACTTCCCGAAAGTCTTAAGACAGACTGGTGTCCCAGGGAAACACGCCAGTGAAGGGAGGCTTTGCTAGATAAAACCAGAGTATTTTCCTTCAGATCTCCAAAAGCAGTTCCTGCTCTTCTGGGGAAGGAGTAGTCAAGGAAAGTTTTGTAGCTGTCTTTACTAGTGAAGTAGAAATCAAAAGCAAATTAAAAAGAAATAAAAAGAGACTTAATTTTAGGAATTGTTAACTTCTAATTTATGTAGAGGTGATAAGGCATTTTCTGGGAGGCTGAGAATTATTGAGCTGTATATGTGGCCACTATTCATGAAAACTACCAACTTCTTCTCTGTTTTCCTGTTTCTCCCAAATTAGGAACCAACAAATGCTTCAGCTTCCTCTGAGTCTTTGGGATCATTCAGGTGCCCCATTCAAAACTCCTCACACTAGACTCTGATGAAGAGATACCACACACATTGCATATACAGGCTTCCAGACTTGGGCAGTATCAGAACTGAGTTAATTTTATCCATTGATAACTCTTTATATTATTGCAGGTTCTAATGCTCCCAAATGCTGAGGGAATGTAAATCTGGTATCTGAAATTATTGCCTTCTGTGTAGAGACAGAGGTTTACAGTCTGCTTCTGGGGTACACTTTCATAGTCAGTGAGGGACTTTTACTTCAGAATTAGAAAATGGAAGTTTAATAATCTGGGTAACCCAAAATAGAAAATAGTTTAAATATTAACAATATATTTAGAAAAACCCCCAACCCTTCCATTCTTTTCAAAACTATATTTTTTTCACTTTTATACATAGTTAGCCACAAAAGGCTTGGGCCAAATGATTTTTCCTGTACTCTTCCCTCTTTTAATTCTCCTGATGCTGATGGGCCAAACCATGAGATCTTCCCTGGCTCCTCTCCACAAGAGCTCTGCTTTTTTAAGGTGTTACTGTTCCTACCTCATGCTGCTTATTGCTACTCCATCACCGAAACTGGACTGAGGAAACCCCAGAGCATTCCTCAGCCACTCAGATGCCATGTCCTGCTCCTCCTCTCCCACCATGCCTTTGAGACTGACATGCCAAGCTCTGTTCACAGACCCTGATGGTGGGACATCAGCCTCTGGCACGGGCTGGTGCCACACACCTGCAGACACCCTTCTTTCCCACTACTGCAGATGCTTTGGCCATACACAGCTCCCCTTGGCTCTAGGCAGAGATCCAAACACTCCCCAGGGTTGCCAGCTGGCTGTCAGAGACCCCTGCACATTATCTTCAGGGTTTTAATTAGTTGCTTGCTATAAGTGCACAATCCATTCCCGGTGTAATCACCCAGTGGCAAATATTCTGCCTAGGGAGTTCCTTTCCTGATGAACTCATGCTAAAGATGCCAGTAAACACAAGGTCCTCCCATAAATTTAGGGAGTCCTGTTCTTGACCTGAGAACAGCTGAATTTCACTGAGACTATATCAAAGGGAAGTGAAGCAACCTGAGACCACGAACAAAAAAATTGAAAAAAAACCCCATGAGAAATACATGCCTTTTTCACATTTCCCTAATCCAGTTGCAACCTTAACACATTTACTTTTATAATGCTTACTGTGTATTTGAAGTGCAAAGGATACAGTTCTTTTTGATGTTCTTATTTATATGCCATTTGTGCTAAAGCACGAGGCAGTTGGGGTTTTGTTGTTTCTCGTAGAGATCAGTTTCCCAATTTTTTTGAATGGCAGAATTTCCATTTGTTTGATCATTTGTATTTTAATATAAAAGAACTGTGTTAATTCCAGGTGAATTTACTTGTTTTACACCTTTCAGTTCTAAACTCAGTGGATTTGTCTTCTTGTTTAAGCCACACACAGACTTCCTATTTCACTGTGAGATCATATATCACAGCTGAAGGAGTCCTCCTAAATTGACATTTGCCTTTTGTAATCCTGTGTGGAATTGCCTAGACAGCTAAACTTTGTTCAGCCTGCAACTGAAACAGGAAGATGCAGATGTCAACAAGCGGGGGACTCGCTCTTAGATGGCTCCATACAGAGTCACATCAGGAGCAGGAGAAGTTTTCCCTGAATGACACGTTGGCTTGGGTGCACTCCAAAGCAACAGAAGGACCAGCATCGTGGCTTACCCTGTTATTTTGCAATACCCTGGCTCTGCTAACATGAGTTTTATGACACCTTATTTGCCCAAAGCACAATATTCATTGACACTTCATAAATTTGACGTAATCCCCTGTCTGGATACCTTAGGTTTGATATTTAAAACTGATGAGAACTTCAAAGACCAGCTGACAGAGTCATGCTGACATGAATCGTCTCTGAGCCTCACCAACAGTAAGGCACTCTGAAAACTCACTTTCTAAGGGGCTCAGATTTGGTACCTGGAAAAAGTGGAATCTGGTGCCTCTATCATAGAGTGCCTTAGCCACATGTGTGTGAAAGAGTAGTGGCTGCACTCATGGCATGGGGCTGCTGCTAAAGGAAAAAGCAGGAAGGGGCCACTCAGGCATTTGCTTGGAAAGCCACACTGCAGAGAGAGCCCCTGGTTTTTTAATCTTAATAAAAATCCACCAAACAGTGCAAACAGCGGAGAAGTTATTTGCACTCTGGGTCTCTACACTGAGTCTGCAGAAAGAAAGGGGACTTTAAGGCAAGATCTATTAAAGCACTGACAGCTTTTAAGGTGAGGTGGAAAGTTCAGCCTCCACGGATGACAATTGTCCTTTGTCACCAGAGACCTCAGAAGGAAAATTTATTACTCTCAGCTGAAAATTTAAGCTGAACTGGAATCCTGCCACCAGAAAGACTGTTTGCACAGTTCTGCTTTAATAGTTACTGTCTTGGTATTTGGGTGAGAGAGTAATAATATGACATGGTGTACAGAAGCCCTCTCCAATTTATCCACTTGACTTCTCACATCTTTTCTTCCCATCTGAAATCTTGTAACATTCTTAATCAAAGGTCACAGGAGAACTGATACACAGGCAAACTTTATATATGGCAAGGCAAGGTTATCACACCTGATAAATCCAGGCCTTCTCTAATAGTTCAGAATCTCTCAGAAGAGAAAAGCTGAACTTGGGGTAATTCCCATTTTTTTTTCAAGCAAATTCTTATATCTACATGCATTCATACTCCTATATTTTTTATATGTACATTTACATACACGATACGTATTTGTATAAATTTCTACATGTGTATTTACACACACCATATATACTCACATGCACATTTCAATTCAGTAGGTTCTAGGCACCTACAGCTACTCCCCAGTTAATTTTTTCAAGTAACTCAAAAACCAAGTCTTGAAAAGTAAAAGAATAAAATTACTGCTTCCCATTTTCAAACCAAATGAATAAAATACCTCCATCTTACATTGCAAAACTGAATAATTCATTTTCAAAACAAAAACCTTTTCAAGTGTGTTTTGAAATGTTCATGGGAAAGACATCATATTTCATTCTGCCCTAGCTTTTGCTGTCTTGCTCAATATGACAAAAGACACCAGCGAAAGAACAGGAATAAGCTGTTGTCTCCTGGAGGATAAATTCTCTCACATCATTGCTGTGAGCCATCTGCCATGCATTTTTAAGCATCTTGCCCCTAACATCAGTATTAAGTGGCTGCAGGGAGCACTCAGCATCCCAGGCAGTTACCAACCAATGGGACGGATTTCTGGAAAACACCACTCAGAGAGCCCCTTGCTGGGGTGAATCCAGTAGGAATGGCTGTGCATTTGGAAAAAAAGGGTCATCAAGTGCTGGGGTTTTTACAATGGTGCCGACTATGGCCTTGCCTTCAATTATGTTTAGCATGTGAATATGTTACATTTACTACCTGAGGATTTAAAAATAATTTTAGCTTTAAGGGAAGTATTTAGCTGATGGATAAAATAAGGCATACAAAAGGTGAAAGAGTCCCTGCAGCTGGCCTGCCTGGCTCTGGTAGACCTGCAGAAAGGGAAGAAGGCACACGGGGCTATTTCTGCCACATCCATGTATTGCAGGATTCTGTATATAACTTCCTTCAGCCTCCCCTGCTCTGCTCCTTGGAAAGAGCCACATGATGCCCCCAAAAGCTGGGGGTGCTTTTAATGCCATTACCACTATAACTAAATTGGGCTTGTACTAAAAGATCACCACTACAAAACATCTCTTACAATTGGTAAAACAAAACTCTTTCAAGCTGAAACAGATAAATAATGGGAAAAATAAGTTTTTTTCAGAGCAAAATCCTGACGATACCATGTGAACAAGAAAAAATACTCGAAAGTTTAAGAATAGGTAGTAATCTTTTCAGTCATTGTGTCTTCTCTGCTTGTCCCATCACACTTTATCATGCACAGTCCCTGTACTCCAGCCATGCTCATTTAAGCTTTTGTGGTTTTTTTTTTAGGCTTCCTGCTGTATTTGTTGCAGAGAAGCATGTTTTTTTTTCTGTGCAACACTATTTCAACTCGTGTCCTCTGTAGCTTTCCTGCTGTTTCTTTTCCTCTTACATTTGTTACTCCACTTTCCCTTCCACCCCTTACTTTTGGGCTTGTTCTGGCTTGAATTACAAAGAAATGATAAATTCTATTGAGTGTTGTTATAAAAATGTTTCTTCTTGTATTCTGAGGTGTTGACCCCATTGTAGCCGAAGGCTCTTTTCAGGTCTAAATGGTGCATTTCTTCCAATTTGACCTGCTGTCTCATATGTGTCCTTTAGTAACATGATTTTAGAGCAGAAAAGACATCAAGATCCACTGTGGGATGTAGAAAAGACCATAACCTTACAAAGTGAGTTTCTTTCAATCGCCTTTGACTATGTGTGATTTTGGGGATGCTTCTTCCTTCACGGGAGCACTGAGTGATGTGCAGGGTCTCACATTATGTGAAGAAGCATTTCTCAGTAACAAATATGAATTTGACCTCCCTTCCTCAAAGAAATGACAAAATTCCAGCTGATACTGGCCACAATAGCAGAAGAATAACGTTTTGATGCTTACACATAGAGAGGCATGTATAGAGACAGGAAATACACAATCGTATCGAGAGGCACATAAAGAACGTTGTAAAGCTCTGGCTCAGTAATAACTGAGCTGCTGAGTTCATTTGTGCCCTGTCAAAGAAAAATACCATTTCATAAATGCATGCAAAGGTTCATGCAGGGGGACATTTGATCCTGGGAAGCTATCTCAGGCACAATAGGTTTATTTCCTTCTTTTTCACATTTGCCCCCATTTCCTGGAAAGAAAGAGAGTTTGACATAGAAGGATAATCTGCCCATGCTATAATCTATGTCACTGATAAATCATTTGCCTTGTGAACATAAGGGAATTTTCACTCTTCTCTGGCTCTAGCACCTGTTTTCTAGGGCAGCTGCCACTGCTTCAGGAGGGTGCTCTTTGTCTGCTTAAAATTTACTTGTTTACTTGTTAAAAATCCCATGCTTGAAAAAAAGTTGAATAATGTAGTTTCCGTTTAGCTCCTGTTCAATTTTCTTGAAATCAGAATCTCTTTCCTCCATGCAATACCAAAACCCCGCCATTTAAACACTGAATAAGCATAACTCTCAAAATTGTCTGAAATCCCAGCAGAGTTATTAGGTCAAACTGGCCACACAGCAGCTGATTTCTGGGTGCCCTGGGAAAATACTGCCCTTCCGGCACCACAGCGATCAAATTATCTGAGCTTGCTGCAAACACCAGCTTTGTCCCAAAATGACAGTGACCTGGTTGACCCTTCTCTGTTCCATCCTAAAGCACTGGTATGACCAAACTGAAAAACCTACCTTCTTGGGCTAGAAATAAGAGGCTCAATGTACAGCAGGCTTATCAGTTCCTTCCCCTTTGACAATGAAGAAGGCTTATTAGTCAGGGGCTGAAAGACTAAAAAACCATGAAAAAATATTCTGGTTTCAGTCACGTTCACGATACCTGACTACCTGGAAATGGGAATCAGTGGGTGAAAAAGCACTCTGAAGCTTCTATTTTGCTGCCATTTGTTGTTGCTGCTGGGAGATGACAGAGCTAATACAGTTAAGGGAAAGTTGTTTTCAGCCAGCAGAACTTTGACTCAAGCAAGCCACAAATCATGACACCAATATTGGGCTTCTATTTTGCTCTGATGTGAAATTTGCAGTTCAGATTACTGTTTCTTGTCACGCACTAATTCATTGGGGTGGGGGGGTTAGGGAAAGAAGCAAAAGAAAGGGAGAGAAGATGAAGAAATAAAAGGCTTAGTTTTGTCACAGGCTTACTCTTGCTCTAGCAAACAGCGAAATCTCCATGTTTCCATTACCTATGGCTACCTCGCAAAGCAAAATTCACCACAACATTTCCTGTGTTCAAAGGTCACTACTGGCTGAGTTACACGGTCAAGTTACAGCAAGCCAGGCTCTGTTACTTCTTCTTAAGATTGGTAAAATAAGTGCTTTGGAGTGAGAAGCATGAAGATCTAAGCATAAACATACTTCTAGGTCCTGGACAAGATGAGATTAACTGTGTATGTGTGTGAGAGAGAGAACACCTTTCTCCACCCCTAGTTACTTCTCATCTGCTGAATATTGATTCAAGTACTGTAAATACTTACACCCATTGTTTTTGGCACAGAGGCTGTCATTCAAAACCTCATTAAGCAGCCAGGAGACATCTCCATTGCAAGGAACAAGTAAAGACATCAAGAAAATCTGATAACTTGTCAAAGAAAAAGTGTGCAAGACATGCAAGAACAGTGGCCTTCTTTGCTTCTCCGTGACAGAGAAGCACTCATTACGTGCTCCCTCTTCTTTGACACACTCGCCTTTGTCGTCTTGAAGGGAAAGGGCGACATGGGGCAGAAGGGAACACCTGGAGAAACAAACCAGATAAGAGAGACGAGACATGGTAACGTGAGCATATCACTGTCAATGTACATGCATTTTAAACAGCCTGTAGTGAGCCCTGAGTTCGAAGGCAGAGCTGGCAAGGCTTATGAACACACACACGTAATACCTGGTGTCAAACAGAGCTGCACTGCAGAGGATGGTGGCAACCAGAGTCTCTTGGAGCCAGCAAATGTGAGAGGTGGAAATGCGATACAAAAAGGAAAGTAATATGGGGCAACCAAAAACTCGTGTCGGGTGCTCTGGCAATGAACACTACAGTGATATGATTTTCAACATAAATAACTATTTGTATTAAAAAAAAAGAAAGAAAAAAAAACCAGTTTAAACTTTTATACATGGTAGCAACTTTTGTATGTGTCTTCTGCGTGCATGTGTCTATAGATATAAATATGTGTGAGCATTAAATGCATCCATTAACATATGGATACCCCAAATAACATAAAATTGGGGTAGACAAAAACCCTCTTCCAAAAGCAAAACCACGAGCTTCTTGCAGCCCACCGGGTAAAATCCAGAGGGGAAAAAAGGAGTTACAGATGAGGAAACCAGTATGCTGTGCACACCACTTGTGTGATACCAGGCCTGTGTGTCTGTGGCTGAGACTCATATCAGTGTTTCAAAATGCACATGTGAAACAGCCCAGACAAAATCTCCGTGCATGGTGGCTGGGGCAGACAGCGGAGCTGAGCCAGCAACAGCGTCATTGTGTTGTAGACTGAGCCAGTTCCACAGTATTCCCAGGGTGGGAAAGGTCTTCAGGTCTTTCTAACTCTTTGATAGTTGCTTCACTGAATTCATTGTGGTAGGCAAACGGCAGAGTTTCTTGTGCTGTTTTCATTCCTGGTGTTCTCCAATAAATTTATTGAACTTTTTCTGAGTGAGATAAAAAATCCCTTTGAAATGCATTTAAAAAAAAAATCTGATTAACCTCTCTTCTATTTCAGAGTCATAAATAACTCTGATGCTCAGAGAAGGCTACAACCTTCAAGAGAGTTCACCCAGCGAGGAGATGACTCCCGCCTTCTGGATATGCAAACCTGGATGCCAGATCATGCAATATCCTCTCCTTCTTCCATTGCCTCTGGTAATATTTTCACAGAACAGGCTAAACTAGTCACAGTGAAATGAGATGTTGACTTATTTGTGACAAGGTTTTTCTTGATTTGAGACATGAAGGCAAAAGAAGTTCCTTGAAGCAGAACTGTTCTCTAAATCTGCTCATCAGTAAATTTGCCTGATTCACCACAAGCAAGGTCTCTGTTTATTAGTTCATCAGCCCTTGACAAGGTTTTGAAGCCACTGTTTGCAAAACCTGTGAAGAGTCCCATCGGCAAGGTAACATCCTATTAATACACCTGATGCAGCTGGGGAAAACCAGACAAACTTGGAGCCTTATATTCTTCTGTAACAATGTTTTCATACATTAGAAACTAATTAGGAATGTACCATTCCTCCACAATTTGTACCTGGCTTATTGCAGCTTCACCATTAAACTGTGTCTAAGCCATAACAGAAGTACAAAGGTGTCAAGATGTGGTGATCTTGCTCAGAAGCATTAGAGTTTTCAGAGCTGTTCTAACCAAAACTTATTACTGAAAAGATGCTCTAAAAGTCATAACTCAAGTGTGCCTCCCCGACAGGGGAGCAAAGGTTAAGATAAATAACTGGAGAAATTTAACATCTTCAGAAAGCAGAAGAGAGATGCAGAAGAATGACAACCAGTTATATCATGGCCAGACATCTATACATTGCTGATAAAAAAATTTTGTCTTGCTTGCCTCACTCAGACTCAAAAACTCACTTGAGGTAACTACTAGCACCCAAAGCAGGGCCTGTTGTGTGTTTCTTAATATTTTCTTTATGATGATTATAGACTTGGAACCCAATAAACTTGAACCTGCTAGCCACAACCCCCACAATTTCATCCCAAATCACTTAACAATGCTTTGTTACAATACAGCTGAGGAGATTTAACTGCAAGCTGTCCTTGAGATGTAATGACTTTTTCTTCTTGCAGACTCAAACACTTATTAAAACAGAACGCTATTTCATTTCTTTTTGGTAGGGTTAATTTTCTGCTGCTTCAACTCCTTGAACTATCTTCCCAAGCACCAGCCCAGCATTAGTGCCAGCACAAGGGACGAAATGTGAGTGTCTGGTAGAGCTGGGAATGAGTTTGTTTCTTCAGAAGAGCCCCTGGAGCTCAGTGGCCCTGTGCAAGGGCACCACCACACCCCTCTTGGGATCACCAGATGCAAAACAGGTTCATGCAGCCACCCACCCTCACACAAGAGTGCTGCATCCAGGGGAGCTGATGTCATCTTTAAGGTGGCAAGGCTGTTTTGTGGAGAGAAACCTCTGCTGCCTATGTAAGTCAGGGAACTGCATATATTCAGAACATAAGCCAAGACTCAATATTAAAAAAAAAATAAAAATTTACTAATGGGATCTACTTGTGACTCGAAGGTTAGTGCATTGCTGGTATGGTTTTGCAGCTAGGCACCTAAATACGAAGGGACCCTACAAATTCAGCTTTGGCAAAGATGACCACATGATTTCAGATTGCTCCTTGCTGCCAGAATATACACTTGCCTCATATTTGCAATGAAAGTGTTAATATAATTGTTGTCCTGATCTAGTCTAAGGCTTTTTTTTACGGGGCTTGTCCAAGCTGCATCACTTTCTCATTTATACTAGAACCCCCCAAAGTGTCTCCTGTTGCATGCTGTAGCCAAACTCTGGAAAGTTATTAATAAAAGTGTTCATTGTTTGAACCCTGATTGACCAAACCCAACTTTATGCCCTATAAAGTGTTCAGTGTTCCTCTGAACGATTTAAGGGAAATTAATGTTATTTATCCTGAGGCTGAGAAGCAACAGGAGAATTAGCATGCATGTCACTGTGTTCAAATCCCTGCAAAAGTTGACAATTCTATTTGCAAGTATAATTCTAGACTGCCCAGGGAGATGACAGACAAGCAGGTGTGGACTTGCCTGAAAAGGAAGCTGCTTTAAGGCAGCACATGTAACACAAACAGAAGGAATCTCCTCACTTCCCTGGAAAGATTTTAAGGACATGCTTTAATGAATTGTTTGACGCAAACCCGAGTATATTAAAGAGAAGCAACAGAAGGCAAGCAAAGTATTAGCCTGTGCATCCTTTCCAAGCCTTCTGTTTGCCAAGGCAGGAATAGCCTTGCTGTCTCCTCTGGAAAACTGGGGAGCTGAACATTCATATTACAAAGAAATGAAAGAAGGGCACTTACTATAATGATTCAGGGAAAACACTGATGGTACTGGAATTCACTAGCAAGGAACAGCTTTTGTGGCTGGCTAAATGCAGGAGGGAAGCTTGACAGAGGCCGTTTTGGCAGAAAAACTAGATGTTATGTTCAGTGTATTCTGAACAAGTACTTGGCACACAAATTGAACTCAGTTGAATGTATTCAAGAAGCAACAAGCTGTGAAATGTGTGTTTAGCTTAGTAGATTGGCAACAGTGGCTTTAGTCAAAGAAAGGACCACCTAGTTTCTCCTGTTTGGAGGTCCTACCTACTACAGTTCATCACAGACACATTATATACTGTTCACATAGTTTATTTTTTCCCTGTAATTTGTCCATTAATAATGGCAGGGTTGATTTTCCAGTGGAACATTTATATTAATCAGAAATTAAATTATTTGGTAAACCTCATGACAAGCTATCACTACAGAACACAGTACATTCCATCTATCTAGCATTTGTTTTAACCCCTGACAGAGTCAAGGCCATAGCCATGGAGGTTAAAAGGTGTCCATGCTACCCCTAGCACGTAGCTGCTGAAGATCTGGGAGCCAAGTAGAAAGAAGGCTTTGCACCCCAACTGCTCGCAGTGAAACTTCTCTCTAAGGAAGAGACAGTCACAGCCCCTGTTTGCTTGTATCCCCAACCTGATTTGTGTGGCTAACAGCAGCCAATGGAACAAACTGCAGGTGAGAGCAAACAGTAGTTGCAGACTGTGGCTCGCAGGAAAGCTGAACAGAGCCAGATGTTGCTGTGAGACCCTCAGAGCCTGCACGATGCACAGCCTGAATGGCAGAGCAGCACCGGGGCTGCTGCTCGGAGCATCTCTTAGTGTGGAAGTACACAGCCTGAGGGCAACTTGATTGGGGGAAATGAACAGGTGTGGGGATGTGATTTCCCCAGGACTAATCCTTAATGGTTTTCTTATCCATTCATAGAATAACACATCGACTTAATAAATTTTTACTCCTCCTTACATGAAAGGAGATACCGGTTTGGTTTTTGTTGTTGTGGGGTTTTCTCCCCGCAAAAAATCTCTTGAGAATATTCATAGCAAAAGTTTGAGAAAATTATACTAATAAAACAATAAATAAAACAAGTCTTTCTTATCAAACAGCATTCTTTTTAAAAAATATTGTTCTGATTTTTTTTGTGTTGCTTCTGTAAAAGAGGTAAATATTTTTCTTCAGAATTTTACCTCACTTTCTCCAATGTTACGATTAGATGCATCTCTTCTAGAGTTATCTATTGATTCCAAATTATTAGCTAGACTACAAGAACTACTTACATCTGCACTTTAGAGGTACATATTCTTCCTCAAGATAATGTATAACATTTTTCTACTGACAAGCAAGAATATTATATTTAAAATTTACAATAATTGAAATACAACTTTTGGATGTACCGTAATAAACTTGTAAACAGATTTATTATTTTAAATGACACTTTATTTCCAAAAGTATTGTTTTTTTTCCAGCAATTGAGGAGGCAAAATTATTTTATGAAATGTAAAATATGACACAAAGCTGCACAAGCTTGAACTGTTCATTTGATTGCACTTTAAATGTCTCTTCGAGCAATGTTTTCTACAATTTGTTTTTACTATCATGATAACTCAGTTCTGTCTTCTCTACTCCCCCACAAAGCTTGAAAATATTGGCATAAAATCTGATATTTAAAAAGAAAAACCCCTGAAATGTCATTGCGATCCTTCACATTTGCTCACTAGCTCATTTTTGTGGGCACTCAACTTCTTCAAGTACAAAGACATCTCTCTGTGGCCACTTGATTTAAACATATGCCACAATTTCCACTTCACTACATGACCCTGACATCTGACTCTAAGAAAAACACCTACTATTAAAAAAGATGTGATGCTATCATGATCTAGCAATGCTCGATTAAACCCAGGCCTGAATTCTAATGAATTTCAGGTGACAGGCACCTCTGTTTAATGCTGAGATGCTGACTCAGCACTGCTTAGCAATACGAATCTGATGTCTGGATTGGTTTGCCATTCTTTCATACACCCCCAAATTTAACATCCAAATCTGTTTTGGCTTCCTCTGATAAGTCTCTGGCTTTTTAGTGTGTTTATAATATTGTTATAAACTTACTGACCTGCCCTACTACTACATGCTTAGGACAATTTATTCCATCCTTGCCCAGTAGAAGTTATTTATTAGTTCATTCTTTATTTATGAAGATGATTACTAGTGGATGCATTACTAGGACAGCCAACAAGACAAACCAAACCAGGCACCATTAGAAATCAGTGCTGTTTTCAGGTTTCTAACCGGTGTAAAAGAATGCTGGCAACCTCTTGTCACTTAAAATACAGCATATTAAGTACAAGATTAGAGCAAACCCCACAAAATAATCAGCACAGTGCATCTTCCCAGGAATTCACTAGACCTCAGTACCATTGTCATGACATCTTATGAAATTGAGTTATTTAACACTCACAGCAGATTAAGTGAGAACAGAAACTCCAGAAGTATTCCACTAACAAAAACCCCATTCACCCCATTGAGCAGAAGTTCAGCTCCTTTGTTGGAAACAAAATACAGTACTCAACCAAAAAGCAAACCCAGACTTGACTACCTCAAACAGCTGAAGCATTACTGAAAATTGTCATGTTAAAGTCCCCCATGACCCAAGCCAAGGGCCAAACTCACCCGTGGTGCGATTCCTTTGACTTCAATGGAGTTGTGCTGGCAACCACGTCAGCTGTACTTGGCCCAGTGCCATTATTTATGCAAGGCTGTGCTGTGTGTCTTCTCTTGATAAATGCCAGCACTGTAGAGCTCCGAAAAATACAGAAAAAACATTCTTCCATAATCACAACAAGACAAGAAACGCAGACACACAAACTGCAGCACGGCAGATAAACAAGAATTTACAGCTGTGCTCTGTGCGAACACTTACTGGAAGTTTTTTCTTGTATTTTAAAGAAAAAATTAATGTCATAACTAGCATGAGCTTCTTTCTAGTAAATGGACTACAATTTGACTCTTTCATCTCTGCTTTGAGCCGCAATTTTTCAATTAAGAATAGAAGCGGGATGAGACATACTGACTGACGTTTTATGGAGAGACCCTGGCCTGCAGTTTAAGAGGGAGTGCAAGACTTGCAAATGCACTTTCGAAGTCTTTAAATATGGAAATATTTAGCACCGCTACATGAGGTATAAAGCAAAGCAAAATCTTCAAGACTCACAAGAACACGATCATTAGTTTATATTCAGGTAACATGCCCATCAATTACTGTTACTAGAGACTTTAGAAAGCCTTTAAATATAAACGCGAAGGCTCTAACCCACCATTTTGCTGAATTGGTGTAGGTGATCTTCACACACTTGTAAGGCAGCAGAAGGCACTAAATAGCACCTACAAAGCAGGCTGTGGCACCTGTTTCTCAGGAGCTGACTGACATGTCAGGAATTCTGTGTCAGCACACAGGCTGGTTGAGGAGCAGTGAATGCAAATTCCCCCAGGAGCTTCCTAAAGCCAACATTTTCCATTTCCTATATGCTGGTGGTTTTTTCAACAAATCAGTCCAATGTGTGTATCTATATATACATATGTGTGTATGTATATAAGATCAGCTTACTTTTTTCCTCACATTATCATTTGAACAATAATAATTTTTTAAAATTAGATGTCGTCTGGAATCACTGAATGCATGCTCACATACCTTTCTTTTGTCTGCTCAAAGGCAATGGTTAACCTTTGTATATTCATCCACACATGCAACGAAACTGTCATGCCTTCCTGACATTGCAATAAATGAAAATGTGCACGAGTAAATTTTAAAAAA
Source organism: Mohoua ochrocephala (assembly GCA_013398855.1). Taxonomy (NCBI): domain Eukaryota; kingdom Metazoa; phylum Chordata; class Aves; order Passeriformes; family Acanthizidae; genus Mohoua; species Mohoua ochrocephala. The sequence goes on along the minus strand of VZTA01010995.1, from coordinate 60,492 downwards.
CCTCAGAAGAGTACATAAGCAATTTCATATTCAATATTGTTAATACCTCATGGATCAGTAGTCTGCAAAAAAAAAGAGTTGGACCAGTAAGTTAGGACAAGCACAGATTCTAAGAAAATAAAGGAAAGCATATTTCAAATGAGAAATAAGAAAGGTTTAACATAAATCTTTACTGAAATCTCATGCCACTTAAATAGCTTTGTTACCTTAGGCAGCCTATTTAACTGCTGCCTCAGCTTACCTGTTTGAAGTATGAGAAAGTGTCTCCTTATATCTGATATCTGAATGATATCTGAATTTTCCTGGGAAGGTAGAACAGTTTATGATGGAAGGGTCTTTTTGAGTTTATTCAGTGTATTCTCTTTGCTCAGAGCAGGACCTACTTTGAAGACCTTAGATCCAGCTTCAGAACGAAATCAGTTTGCTCTGGACCTTACCCAGTCAAGCTTCAAGTATCTACAGTGGTGATACTTGAACCTGTCCTAATTCTTTATGAACATTCATTTCCTCCAATTACAAATGTGAATTTCTGGCATTGCCACTTGCATCCATTCTCTTATCCCGACACTGTGGAAAACAACGTCTCTGTCTCCCCTACACACTCCCATCAGGCAGCAATTAGGGCTCCTTCCCATCAGCCTGCCCTTCTCCAGGCTGAACAATCCCAGCTCTCACAGCCTTTCTTTGTACACTCTGTGCTCCTGCCCTGACCGGGCTGTGTCCCACTGATGGGCTCCATGCAGTGCCTCAGCCTCTCTCTTCTGCTGAGGAGCCCCAAACTGGGCACAGTGCTCCAGGTGCAGCCTCTCCAGTGCCAAAGAGTGGAGAAGGATTGCTGCCCTCAGCAGTACTCCAGTAGGGAGCAGTCTTCAGCTGGGCTTCATGGTCCTGGTTACACCTTGGTGGTCCTGCCAAGACATATTTTGAACTGCTCGAAGTCTAAAAATTACTGCAGAAATTGTTAGGTAGTATTTATGCAAGACAGAATGACAACTTATGCTTTTTAATCCTACCCAAAAGATTTACTTAGCTAAATTATCAAAATTTGAACTTTATCTGGCAGAGTTCCTGTAGAGAGATGTCAGAGACCTTTTAGAAAGAATATATTTATTATCATGATGTACTTACATTGCTGCCACCTGGAAGATTTAGTCAGGCACTAAAAAACATAATTTCATCATCTGATGTGACAACTGAGTTACTTCTTCCTATTTAAAAAGAATAAATGAGAAGACAGTATATTTAATTAAAGAGCAAATCAGCATTTGTGATTGTCTTCCGTTAAAGCACAAGTCCCTCTCTCTCTCAATTTCTGTATTGCTATCCTTCATTGGATCACCTACCTAAAACATGGTTATTTATCACTCCCTTAATACAATCATGCTATCAGCACACAATTACCTCACTTCTTTTGTGCTTTATCATTTTCTTCCACTAGCTTCCTTCCAACAACTTTAGCTCCAGCAACATGCAGCTATTGTAAAACCAGATTTGTTTATTTTACCTCCTTTTTAATAAGCTCCTGGAGTGTAGCCTTGCTGAGAATGTTTTAGACAGTTTTGCCGTTCCCATTATATCAAACACAGGTGCATTATTCTTCTTCATCTTCTGCAGACAAGAAAACCAATCTGCATTCCTGCAAGCTTTCTTTCCAGTGGCAATGAAGGCATTCACACCTGAGCTGTGTCAGATACGGCACCCTAACAAGTGAGCTGCTCAACGCTACCCATCTACAGTGGCCCAATACTCTGTAATCAAACACACTTTTCTACTGTATGAATTTCTGGGCAGACTAGCAAACTAGCTTTTTGCATTCCCAGTGATTTTGACCGTAGTAGTTAAATACACCTTTGAGGGTTTGTCCAAATATGAATTTTACTTTTGATGGCTATATTAATGGTAGCTTGAAAACACAGGACTAATATGAGATTTTCAGTTGTCGTAAACCTGGTCTCCCACTATTATAAACAAGATTGACATACAATCTTGCTCATAAATGTATCCTATTCCACTTGACATAGATTTTCTTTTTTTTTTTAATCCCCCATTACCCTGGAAAGGCATACCTGAAGCTTACATCATGTTCTTCTCTCCAGCCCAACTGTACTCAGAGCCACTGAAAAATCTACTGTTTCTTGTACATAATCCTTTCACTTAGGCCTTTGGTTTTACTCTTTCCACTCCTTTCATTCCCTTTCCTCCTACATCAAATGATATAAATAGAGGACTTTTCAACATCCTTTTAAAGAGAGACACTCCTCCCAAATCACCTCTCCACCTCTTTTGTTTTACAGTTCACCTTCCACGATTGCAGAGGATCAGGACTTTATACTGTATCCCAAATGTAATCTTCTCCACAGCCAGGCAGAAAGGTATTAATGACTCCCTCAGTCTTTTGGAAGTGTTTTGCCTGATATGTGAGGCACTTCCATGGACCCAGCTTGACTGTAACTGTGTGTGTGTTGTAACTACAGCCAGAATATAAAGCCCAGCTCCGGTGAGAGAAAGAAGTCTGTACTCAAAAGTATCCAAAGCTGAGGAACTGCTGCAGCTAGTGAGGGCTGAGGAGATTTTTCTTAGCACCTATGTTGATGCTGGTTGAGAAAAACACATTGATGAAGTAGAAGAGTAATTTATAATACGATACAGCTTTTACATGTTAAGGCTCTTAAATTTCATGACAATGGGCGTAGAGTTACAAAGCATTAGATTGTGCAGTTCAACACTGCAACAACAACTGCCAAATATTGTTACCTTTGACAGATGCCTGTCCAGTGGGCTGAGAAAGGCAAATCAGTCTCAGCCCAGTTCTCACATGAAAAGTCATCTTCATTAAATGCTTCATACTATAAATTTGCACTAAGTGGTGATGGTAGAAGAGACAAAGATTGAATAGACGTTTTGTGCCATTTCTTTCATGCCTCTAGGCAATCCCTCTTGGTCATGGTTGAGCTATTTTGCTGAGAAGTAAAGACAGGGGTGTTTATTTTCCCTCCCTGTACCCAGCTGTCTTCTGGGGAGGAGCAAATAGAGATTAAATGCTTTTCAGACAGAAGTTAGTCAGGTGAATTCATTTTGCTTCAAATTCTTTTTATATGCTTATATGTCACACTATGTTTGCGGGGAGATACACACATTTTTCAAAATTTAAGACTGTTATTGCAGGTGCTATGTGAAAATTTTACCATTTACATACAAGACAGCCTAACAGACAGGGGCAGGGGGGAGAAGAAGGAAGGAAACCAAAATTGCAGAAATCTCATTTACCTTTCCACTGATGCTAGACCCCAATTGTTTACTTTCCAGGCTTTTAACACTTGTGAAGCATTATTTTGTGCGTGACATTACACCTTACTTGGATGCATACTCATTTCCAAGTCCGACTAAGATATCTTAGCCTCACAAATTGTCTTTAAATACCAATTAAATAAATATTTCATTGTCTAAGCATTGGATTTATTTGTTTGCTCATCATTTGGTAGGTATTTGCATGCCTAGAGAAGAGGAGACTGAAGAGAGCCCTCATTGTGGTCTTCCTCATGAGGGGAAGAGGAGGGGCAGACATGGATCACTTCAGCCTTGTGACCAGTGACAGGACTCGAGGGACTGGCATGAAGCAGAGACAGGGGAGGTTTAGACTGGATATCAGGAATAGGTTTTTCACCCAGAGGGTGGCTGGGCACTGGAACAGGCTCCCAGGGATGTGGTCACAGCACCAAGGCTGACAGAGTTCAAGAAGCGTTTGGACAATGCTCTCAGGCACAGGGTGTGACTCTTGGGGTGTCCTGTGCAGGGCCAGGAGTTGGACTCAATGATCCTTGCAAGTCCCTTCCAACTCAGAATATTCTATGACTCTATGATTTTGCATTTTATACCTCTTCATACACACAGTTAAAATGCATAAGAAGGGACAAAAGAAATGTAAAGGTTATTCCTTTGGGGTCCCTAGAAATATTACACACATTCAATTTAAATTCACAAGGAAACCCTTTTCCAAATCTCCTGGTTTATTTTCTTAAATACTATATGTATTCCTCATCCAGTAGAACAATAAAATAAAAGAGGCACAAAAATATTTCAATGCTTAGTTATAACCTTTTGCTGCATTATCTGTGTATTTTCTTTCCATTCTTGTTTTTAATGGCAAGTGCCTACACAGAATATCCCAAAGATTTCATAAACCTTCAGCTTCATAGTAATTGATCTGAAACATTTAGAATCCTAGCACAGGAGATGAGGAGACAGTGGGTAGATAGCAATAGTGAATTGTAGAATGATTTGGGCTGGAAGGGAACCTAAAGTCCATCTGGTTACAACCCCCTGGCCATGGCCAGGGACAACTTCCATGAGATCAGATTACTCAAAGTCGCCTTACCACCCCTCACAGGAAAGAATTTATTCCAAATATCTGATCTAAACCTGCCCTCTTTCAGTTTGCAGCCATTCCCCCTTGTCAAAACTCTCGTTCCACTTTTCTTGTAGCTCCCTTTAGCTTCTGGAAGGTGCTATTAGGTGTCCCTGGATCCTTCTCTTCTCCAGGGTGACCAGCCCTAACTCTCTCAAACTCTTCTCATAGGAGAAGTGTTCCTTCCCTCTAATGATCTCATGGCCCTCCTCTGGACTTGCTCCAGCAGATCAATGTCCTTCCTGTGCTGAGGACCCCAGAGCTGGATGCAGTTTTCCAGCTGGGGTCTCATGAGAGCAGAGCAGAGAGCCAGAATCCCCTGCCTATACCTGCTGTCCATAAAAAAGCCCAACCAACAACCAAACCGAACCAAACCAAACCAAAGAACCCACCACCAACAAAACTCCCACCATTAAATTTATGCTGTTATAAGTGCTGTGTAAGAAAGAAGATTGGTTCAATTGGACTGAAATACAAGAAGCTCAGAAAGCAGTGTGTTTAACCAGAAAATCAATGTGTGTTGGCAAGAACAGGAGTTATAGGAGAAAGAAAATAAAATAAGATTATATCACAGTAACTGAAGTTAGAGGGAGGGAAAGTGACATGGGGACAAAAAAAAATTGCCGAAAGAAATTAATGTGTTGACAAGGCTGCTACTGAAACCTGATTGTCTCACTCGTGGTATGAAAAAGAAAGCCAGTATTAACAATGAGAGTTACGTGTACAATGAACAGCAAAATTATATGCAAACTTCAAGGTGAACTTTTTGAATTACAGGACTTGTAAGGAGCTGCAGCAAGTTGATGTGCCAGGCTTATTAGCATTCCACAATCCCTGCATGGGAAACATTCCCTTTTGTACTGTGAATTCAAACTTTTACACCTCCTAGAAAGATTCTATTCAGAGACCTCTATTGCTGGAGTATTTTTATTATTTTTAATGGAAAAAAGAAATTGAAAAGTAAAGGACACACAATCTAAATGAAACTTAGCTAACAGACTCCTTGCTAAGAAATGCATGGAATTACTTCTAAAACCTGTTTGGAGAGCTAAAAGACTAAAATTTTCAAGCTACCAGATCATTCTTAAATCTTTGTTAGATTGCAGATGAATATATTTGCAAGGCAAAAGTCAGAATTAACAAAGCATCCATACTTAAGAAATCTCCTATGCAGCAAGTCCTTCCAACTACTAATGAGAGAAGCACAAATTGCCTCCCTTGGCAACAAATAAAAATTCAATTATTTTTTAAAGAATTTGATTACTATATCTGCTTCTAGAATTCTTGAGCTCATTTTCTTATGAACACATGTTGACAAGAATGTGATAAAACATTAAAAAGATGCAAACCAACAATTTCTGATACTGTTGTATCACTGAATAATTCAACAGCTCACAAAGATACAAGATATCAAATGGCTCCTTCTCCTTCTCCAGCTATATGTATCAGGATTTTACAGAGCACAGGCTTAAACCTCAATGCATTTACTAAAAAAGGAGGGGGATGTTGAGGGGCAGGAAGAGCACACTCATTCCTTGCATATTCAGTTTGGTCTGAGCTATGGCCACATCAGATATCTGCCAGTTTACTGGCTCCTACTGGCGCAGTTCTGATCACCACTGAGCGATGCTGAGCATTGATCATCAGGCCATTTCTCTCTTCTGACTAGGACTTTCTTTTTTTTGCCTTTGGAGGTAGGCTGTGCACCAAGAGGGAATGACAAAAGACTGTCTAGCAGGTTTGGGCAGGGCCTGATTTTGGTTCTGGTTTGATTTTGCATTTAACCACACTGGTCATAACCTAATACTTGTTATTAATCAAACCTGTAGGGTTAAGCCCCTTGAACACTACTTAAAGATGTATGGGCTGTGGACTTCATATCACCTTTAAATAACCCAAGAAGATTATGGATTTACAGAAAAATATATATTTCACTACTTAGACAGATTAAATTCAGTTTAACTGGTAAAGCTTTGTCTTTAATTCCTGCTGCAATTCATTACCTCCAATCACAGGGTGTAATAATCTATTTTGCCAATTATACCTTTTTCCATTTCTCTGCAATTCATCATTATTATTTGATTTTTAGGTATAAAATGAAAAGTACTAACCAACAAAATTACTTAGGACCATAATGACCTAGCACAATGAAGCCATTCATCATCAGTACCAAGTCTCACTCTGAAAAGATCCTACAAATAGTTTCAATTAATAGCTTTATACAAGTACTTCTGTAAAACATACATTAAACACTGTGCCTGATTCTGGGGGCTGCTGAGTTTGAATTAATAACAGCTGGAAGTCTTTTATGCCACTCAATCTCGATCAGAAGTAGGTGATCAGCCCAATCAGACCCATTTAGGAAAGTCTTCACCCCAAAAGTCTTTATGCATAGAAATGTCTCACACAATTTAGCAGGAATACATTGAATAACTGTGGCTCCCGAACTAGAAATGTCAGTTAGGGCATGCTGGGAGATGAGAGGAAACTGAAGAGGAGGAAGAAGTTGATACCAATCATTAGGTACTCTTTCATGATGTTATTTCCATGCATGCATAATTATTTGCAATTTACGTTTGTTTATAGTAAGGTAAGAGACATCCACAAGCGAGAGGACAGCCTTAATGCAGAATTGCCTATTGACTATCACAGAAACCCCTCCTTCTAGCAACATTGTAATGAACTCATCTACATGTGTCTAGTTTGATAATTTTGGCAGCAATTCATTTCTTAAATTAGTCCTGTTACCAGATCCCTGCACAGATTCCTTCTTTCACAGCACAGATAACAAAGTATTTTTTTATCCTTCCCTTAGACATGCATGCAATTAATATATAGAAGCTTCAATAAGGATATATCAAAGGCAAGCCATGACAGGAAACATTGCACATAGGCATTGAACTGTCCCATTTCCAAAGTTTGTATTAAACAACACATTGCCCAGAGAGGTGGTAGATGCTCCATCCTCTGAAATATTCAAGGCCGGGTTGGACAAGGCTCTGAGGAAACTGGTCTAGTGGAAAGCGTCCCTTCTCATTGCAGGGGTTGGACTAGATGGCCTTTAAATGTCCCTTCCAACCCACGTTTTTCTATGATTCCAGGACTTGAACAGGAGACTGCTAAAAGGGACGTGTCATTTCTAGATGAGTGATGGCTAAACTGTATTTCAATTCACTGGTTTAAGCAACCAAATATATCTGCCACACTCCACAAAGAGGTGTTACTTGATAAACGTAATTTCTTTCACAACAGCTTTCCTGTCTTATACACAGTTACACAAAGTTAAATAAGTGGCTATATCAAACCCTTATCTTTTTGGTTCTCAATGGATGGCTTACTTAATATCATTACACAAAGGCAATAGCAAAGAATGTATTTTAATTGCAAGTGCTGACTAAAAGACCCCAGACTTTTCCTTAAAGATATTGAGCATCCTCTGTACAACACCTCAATTTTTACTGAGTACCTTCACAGCATTTTGAAGACCATTAGCAGATCCACGGCAAAAAATATCTCCATATCAACATGCAGCAGGATGCTTTGTAACCAATGAATTTTGCAGCTTTAATTTCTAACATTTCCCACATGTACTGAAAGCCACTAGACAAAACAAGACATATTGGGCTGTCACCATGTAATGTGATGGCCATGAATTTACACTGCGGTTGACTTAACGTTTCATTCTATTTTTATGTAAGTTGTTCTGTCTCTTTTTAATGATATAAATGAACGTAATCTTAGTATAAGCGCTGTGTTGCATTAAAGATCAGGTTTACATGCATATGTCACAGACTTGATCATAACTTTTTTCATGCCAAAAGTGGAAAAAATAAGCCTCTTCTCTTTTAGAGGTGACGTATCAGCTCCAGTAACATTGTTATCATGATTTCAGAGACCACAGGTAAATTCAGAGGTGCAGAGAGGAGAGAGGCTCAAATAAACAACCAATGGTTGGAGTAGTTACTTGAACCAGTTTTCCCACCTCCAGGTGTTTGAGTAATTCTAGAGTATAAATCTTTCTCTCATACCTCCAAGGAGGGAGCCTTAACCATGCAGGAATTCCCTATTCTAGGCTATACTTCACATTTTTTTGAAGGAAAAGAAGTATCAAGAGCTAACTACTCTATCCCATTACAAAGAGGAGCCAGGTAAAGAAATCTCCACATATATAAATTCAGTTATCTGGTGACCAGTCCAAGTAATTCCTAATGCTATGATTGAACTATTTTTAAGATATATGTACCAATGGAAAGAATAACGTTCCGAAGGTTACTGTCATGTAAACCTGTTGTACTGACACGTAGATTGTGCTAGAAAGGCAGCTTGATGGAAGCTTTTTATTTGTAACATGTCTGTTCCCATTACTTTGATTGAAATGAGCAGTTTAACTTTTTGTCTGCGTGACGCTTGGGTCAGCACATCACGGTTTGCCGAGCGCAAGGCACTTGCCAGAGCATGTAACATCAGGGTTTCATGCATCAGCATTTCCCTGCAGCCATCTCTCATCAACATTGTTCTTCCTAGGATGTTCTCACCCCAAAATTTCTTGGCTTTGTGCATGCGCTTGCATCACAGACTCCACAATGGAGGTTTTTAGTAACACATGCTCAAAGGGAAATAAATAACCAAGAGATGCGACATGGGTATTGTGGATTTCGGTCAAAGAAATTTTGGGGGAAAAAACAGTCAAGAAATTAAATAGAAGGATCATGAAAGAAATCCAGGACTTGAATTCTCTGATGTACTTACAGGTAAATGCAGGTCAAGCACACTGGCATGGCACTCCTTTTTGCTTTGGCCAAACAGCATCATCTCTGGAGGTAACTAGCAGAACATTTGCATTAAGATCAATTGATTCAAGATAATTGCATATGCCATAGAGTCCTTGTGATAGTTTTAGATTCAGTCTGTATGCTGGACATGCTCTGTGCCTTTCTGAGTTCTCTGCAACCATGAAAGAAGAGTGATTGAGTGTGACCAGAAGCTGACCAGATGATGTGGAAGAAGGAGGCACCAGGATGCCAGCGTGTTTGTTGCCTGACTGAGGCTAACCAGCAGGAAATGTAGGAAAGCAGAACACACCTTTGCTTTTGCCACTCTGATAAAAAGAGGTTTTAGCTCTGTGTCTGAATTTGAGGGTGGGGAAAAGGCGATTTCAGTTACAGAATGAAATGGTTTTTTCTCAGTGTAGATGCCATCTTAAAGAAAATATATAACAATACTTTGAAAGTCACACCACACATGCAACAACTTTGCTGTATTTTTAAAAGACATTCTGTGCCACAACAAGAAAATTTCTTGTTTCAAGAAGCTCTGATTTTCTGATCCTTGTTTTCTGATACTTGTCTTAAGAAGCAACGTGCCTGCTTGACACAAATAAACCATTATTAATGCACAGAGGAGGAGGACAGGAGGTCTGCTGAATGCCTGAGCCTCTCCACCCTGGTTTATGACTGGGAGTGGATTGGCTTTATCTTTAACTAGAGCTCATAACTCTTGCTCACAATAATAACAATCAAACAACCTCAGCTGTTAAACTGATAACCTCAGAAGCAGCCCGGCATGACTACACGAATCCATTTTAAAACCCATTTGACTCCGGTGCTAGCTATAAATAAACACTGTAAAGTTTTATTTGAGGTCAAATATCTCTGAGAGTTTGTGTAGCGGTTGATGTGGTTGTAGCGCTGGAGGGTTCTCCAAAAGCACGCTGCTAACTGACCACCCAGCTACACATTCAATGAAAATCAATACTAAAGCAGGCGCTGGTTTTCAGTGCAGAGTGTTTGCGTTATCGCTGACCTGTCATTGATCTGATGTAGGAGTGTCACATTGAAAGAGAGTTCGTCTAAAATAAAGAGATTCGTATAACTTTCACTTTCTTTGTAAAGCATACTGGGTAACCACTCCTGGAGTTGAAACCATCTGTGTAATTTTTGAGCAGACGCAAAAATAATACTGGTAGCATTTCTTTCTTAACTTGAAATAAACAAGATCAAGCTTTTAGCAAATTTATTTAGACATTTATGTATGAAAAAGTTCACTGGGCAACCAGAGCTAAAAAAGCAATTTTTTGTACTAACCATGGATTTTGCTGCAGTTTACCAAATAATTTCAGAATGCATGTTCTTTATAATATTCTACTATGAAAAAAAAATCCAGGTAATAATGCTATGTTTCTGAACATCATGCTCCATCAAGTTCTGACATTCAAATACCCCCAAAACTCTCTATATATGTGATACTCTTTATGAATTCGTGCTTTCCAAAAGAGAGAGTTAATACTTGTAACTCTGCAAGTGGTAATTCCCTTATCTCTGGCGGTGAATTTCTGAATAAAGTACAGGTTAAATGTATTTCCTAGAAAATCCTTCACAAAGCAAAGGCTGCATTTCAAATTCTTTGTAAACTAAGAAAAACAGAATACAGATTTGCAGCACTTGAGAGCACTTACAAATAATAAAAAGTACAAAAATCAACTGTAACTTCATAAACTCCACAAACCCCAGCTTCTATTGAATTCAAATTGGAAACATGAAGGTATTTTACACCTTCATCCCCTAAAAGTCAGCTTATATTTTGGTTTTTTTCATCCAACTTGTTATGAATGTACCAGGTGACGGGTTACTCTCAGAACCTTTAACAGATATTAGTTTTACTAAGGCAAGAGCAATCCCAACTGATATTTCACGAAGCTGGCTGAGGACTGTAGACTCCCGAAGACAAATGCCTGCTCCCTCTATCTCAGCCCCTCAAAGGCACCATAGACTTTTCACCTTTCTCTGAAGCACTAAGCTCAGATGTTTGTGAGAGAAAAGATATTAGAGCTGATGGACCATCGGTGCTATCTAATAGGTAAAATCATAATTAAGAAAGAAACACTCATTCAGGGCAAGAAGAAGTGATAAAAGTAGAAAGCTTCAAACATTTAAATATGTGCACATGAAACCATTTTAAAAGTACAACCTTTTTAACTTGTTTCACAGCAAGGAATTTATTATGTTCTGACAGAGTTAAGAGGGACCAGTAACCACTTTTCTTTTACTCCCAGAAAGTACTTACGCTATTTCTTACGACTGACTTTCCCTTTTGGCAAGGAGGCTTCCAGTAAAAAGAAAAGACTTTGAGAGGTTTTCTTTGAGGGAAAAAGACAGAGAAGAGGATTTGAACAGATGAAGATGTTCAGGTTTTCTAGTGGTGGTGGAAAGCTGTATGTGAGGAATTAAGGAAGAAAGAAAATTTGATGAAAAGCTGATGTATAAACAGAAGCATGACGTAAAAAAGCTGCTTCGCTCTCCAAGATGTTACAACTATTCCATGGTATGGCAATTCCAATATAAAGACAGCTGTTTGAGGCACAGTCCTTATCCTTTATGGGTTTGGGTGGTTTTTTGTTGTTCTTGTTGTGTTGGGTTTCTTTAAGAGAAGGCAGGAAGTGCTTTTTTAATTATTTACATATCTTAGTAAAGCAAATGTTTCTGTATGAAGAAGGACACAGAGTATGTTTTAAGGAACTGATTATTTCATTTTTAAGAGGGTTTTTATCCTTTTGTCAAACTCACAGTGGTAAGCATGGTCTCCCTCATCTCCATCCTGAATGCTCTCCTAGTTCATCAAACTTGTTGAGATAAGACACTGTTGATCTGCTGTTATCCACCTGCTCTGATCCAGTATAATTTCTTTCAAGATGAAAGGATGAAAAAATGGTCACGTGACTTGAGAGCACACAACTTGTGATAAAGAACAAATAGCCACAGAAATATGTATAATTCACTTGAAGGTGGTCCAAAGTTGAGCTTAATGAATAGCTGCCTCAAGGTTTAGAAAATGTCTGCTGAGTGCATAGCTACAAATTAGAGAATACGCAGCTAACATTTGTGTTGTGACCTGGTTATAGGCTCGAAAAAGCCTTCAAGTGTTACTGAGATTGTTCACTTCTTTATTGTCATTTGTTTTTGATGATGTAAACAGATCAGAAAAGTAGTTCCTGACTGGAATATTTCCTTTCCTATAATCATGTAGAATATACTCTCTGACCAAAGTAGTACCGTACTGTAATGTCTAAGGAAAGATGTGGTGCCAGCCTGATGTCCTGGGCTAGCCAGGAATATTCCACTCAATTATGTGTGTTTGCAGCCCCATATCTGAAGAGAGAAATGTCTCGCTGCACGCTTGTCTCCCAAATGAGAACCATTCCCTGGATTCATCGTTTCTTCACCACATTCACCGAACACTGCCTGGTAATTTCAAAGCACTCTTACCAGAATCCTCGCAGCTCAGGAGAAGTACAAAGTTCTGCATCAACCCCAGAAACATCTGCAGTTAAACAATACTTTTAAACAATAATTAACAAATACCCAGATATTGTCTTGTGATGACAGTCAAACAGAAGTAACTGGCAGAAAACTCCCCAGCATCTAGCTTGTCTTGATGACTTATCTGTCACTGTCACTGTCTCCTGGAAGATTAGAGAGCACCTACTTGCTTCCTCAAGAGACTGTCTTAAACAGCTTCCCAGCAGGTCATTTGAGCATTTTTAAAAGCATTTAATGGTAAACCGAGAGAGTAATGGGAATCCTTGTGGTAGAAATCAGAACCTAGCAAATACACAAATTAAAGAAGACAAATGTTAACACAATTTATAATCTATGTATCATTAAAATAAGAAATATATGAAAGAATTTGGAATAATGTGTGCAGAATAGAGCTTTAAGTAGCTGAACATAGATACTAGATTTTTGCTTTTCTTTTTCCGATTCAGGTTTACCATTACTGATTTGGGGGATGCTCACTATATAAAGGAAGCTTGTGGAGAACTGCCTTTATTAGGAACCTAAATCTCCTATATGTACTCTGGAAGATGATCAAGACCTCATTCTGTAGACATAACACAGATTCTTTTACCCTCTTCAAGTATGTAGTCCAACTGTATTTCGTGCATTGATATTTTTGGCTGTGTGATTATTTTTAGGAAACTGGTTCTTCGCTGTTGCTGACTTGGGCTGTGTGCAATAAACTAAGGACAGAGTGGAACCAAGAATCAATGATATTCAATTCATTGAGCCTGTGGTAGCACGCTTTTCCCCTTCTGTTTGCATTTTCTGACCTGAAACGCAGCCGCTGTTGACAGCTGAGAGGATTCATGTTTTTCTAGTATCTTGAGGACAATGTAGAAGTGCTATGTCATTATTAATAAAATGTCAGAGAAAAATATCTTTGCCCTCTAAATATATATATCGAAGGAGACAAACTTGGTGAGCCAGAGATAGTGTGCATCAATGGGACCAGCTGGAAAAAACAGGCATGCTCTCAGGCTCGAGCAGATCTACTCACCAGCAGATCTGACAATTAAAAATCTCCTGCAAAACACAGGTTAAACAAAGGCATTCGTCCCTTGTTTTAAGGTTTAGTTATACTGCTTTTCTGTTGAGGCCAAAAACTGGTGTGGGTTTTTTTCCTCAGACAGTCAAAATAAGAGATATTAACTGTTTCTTTGCTGGGATGCTGTTGCATCTTCAGGCTGTTGTCACAGATACAAGACAACCAACTTTTATATGTTCATCATCAATGTGAATCTGGTTAGAAATATAGATGGAAATGCCTAGAAATCAACAAAGGATAAACAAAAAGACAGATGACTGTATGTCTAGTTTAATTTCAAAACAGATGTGCCAACTTAACACCCTATACATAAGCTTTGATTAAACACTGAGTACCTGCTGTTTCCCTCAGCTTATCCTCTAGAAAATAGCTGATAAAGTCCTCAAGTTAACTGCAGTTTATGAGAGCTTTAATCTTACTTTTTGTGTAGCTTGTTTTAAGGGTAAACCTCAGTCCACTTTTGATAAGCCAACATAGGTTCTTTATGTTAGACTTAAAAACCCAAACACAACCATATAATTCATAAAAATTCCTCTTAGGTATACATCTGGAGAGAGATGAACGCCTCAGTCTGAACCCCAGGTTTCCTGTGATTGTTTTGCATTGTTTGTAACAAACATTTAAGGCATTTTTTCAGCAGTAGGATGTTCCACTAATTTCTCCTACCCCAACCCCCTCTTAATTTATGAAAAGGATGAGCTTGCATTCAGGAGGAAATTAACCCCCTCTTAATTTATGAAAAGGATGAGCTTGCATTCAGGAGGAAATGTGCCTCACTGTTTTTTACTGCCACATCATTTATTCTCTCATTGATTTATTTACTGGAAGGCAAACATATTGTGCACTGTTACTTGTGATGCTCTGCCACTGAGATGCTGGTTCTGAGCATGATATAAAATTGTTGATGTTACTCCTAAGGGTCAGTGCTTGCCCTCCAAAGAAAAAGTGTTTTGCTTTTTAAATTTTGGGCAGTTATGTCTCATTTCCTTACATTTTCTACACTCGTGTTCCCCCTATTTACTAAGTTGCTGGGCTACTTCAAAAGTAGCACCTACAAGGCCAAGTTGATTTACTAATAGAATCTAATTCTACTTTGGAAAAGGAGATCCCATGACTGTTCTTGCTTTTAAACTATTTTTCTGTGAACATTTATGCATATATACGTGTGTGTGTATGTGTGTGTGTGTGTGTAATTTTATTTTAAGACTAATCTGTCTTCAGTAAAAAGCCTGTGTACTTCCATGTTAGCACTGAAATAGTCTAGTTAATATGTTGTACATTTCTGCATGCATTTTGCCGCAGAAAATTGTACAGCAGCTGCTACCTCAGTAATGTTTCCAGTTAAGGGAAAAAGGAATCCAGTCTGCATCATCTAAACATGTACATTCCCTCAGAATTAAGGTTAATATTAAAATATAGATCAGAAGTCTTATGAGACGAAAAATTCCCTTATGTACTTCCAACAGCTGACATTCATACACCCTTTAATATACATCCAGAAAACCAAATGGTAACGAGTAAGAAGTTTTCAGAATTCTGCTATGCTCACGTTTATTTACTCAGAGGGTGCCTTTTTTTTCCCCCACTAAATATAACTAAAGGATCCTGGGCCATGGCTGAGGCTTCTAGAAGCTAATGAAATAGAAGTAACTGGGGAAGAGAAGAGATTTGCATCCATAAACAGACAGAGGCACAGAGCTCACATGATCTTACAATGCTTGCCTTAAATAAATGTTTGAAAAACACAGTAATTGCTCTATACTACCAGTATAGTTTCTTCTTAGAACTGAACTTCAGTTCTGAGGCTAGTGCTATTGAAGGCACGACCTGATAAACTGGTGGTGACAATTTTAGCTTTTAAAAAAGAAAGCTCTTGGAAAAACTTATCTGCTTGCTGAGTGCAGCACCATAGCAGAAATAAAAGCTGTGAGAAAGGGAGCACAACATGGCTAGGGAAAAAGTGTCACAATTTTAGGGCTGCCAAGTTTTAGAACGGGAGCTGGGAGGCAGGAGGAGGGGGAAGTGGAAATAAGGAAGAGTTTTACTAACTTTGTATTCATACGACGAAGCTCTCCTGAAATGACTAGCCAGTTGGAGAGGGGAACTGTCTGCCCTGGAAGTGGGTTATGGTAATTCCAGCATGGGCGGATGGGGAAAGGAAGGTCAGGAGACAGAAGTCAGGAAGGCATGTACAAACATATCTGTATTCTGCTTTCAAATGTGCTGCTGGCAGCTCTCCTGCTGCTTCTCACTCTGCACTGCCTCTCCCCGGGGCTGAGCTGCCGGCTTCCCCATGTCCTCCGCTGCTCCCGCTCGCGTTCCCAGTGCGCAGGCTGGAACACTTCCTCTGCTCTGACTGTGCTCTTGGAGTCATAAGTCCCCCTCAGAGGGACAAGTGGGACAGGATTTACAGCAGGATGTCAGCTCTACGTAGGAGTCTGACATTTGCGGGTAGGAATACTTTAAATGTGCTTTAAACAGCACCTGATAGCATGCACAGGTGCAAGCACTGATGAACACACAGTAATTATGGAGATGCTTTTCCTGTGCCACACTCGAGGGAAGAAAACTTAAAATAATTTTTAAAGGCATGGATGAAAAGAAAAAGGGGATTTCTGTAAGTTCTAAAATCCTTTCTTTGTTACTCTGAAAAAAAAAGATTTCTGCCTCACATTTTGCTCCTTAGAAGCTCAAATAAACCAGAGTAAAATATTGGCACTGCTATTAACACTAATCAAGCTACGATTCAAGTGAAAAGGAGATTATTAATTGATTTTTGATTCTGATATTGGTATTTGACTGTGTCATGTCAGGCATTACCTTTATGAAATGTCTATTTGCACGCTCAGCCTGTTAAGCGAAGTTATACCTGGTCCAGTGGAGCTGGGAGTCTGATCTGAGAGGTAAGAAGTAAGCAAGAGAAACACATTAAGAGAAGAGAGAGAACTAGCCAGACTGCAATCACAAGGAAACACGAAATTCAGAAGTGCAGTCACTATTCCAACATAACACTGTAAGGAGGAGGCCCTAGCACATCCTGGGGACATGAAGTTTTGTCCTGCCTCGGGACACCTAGGGCTCAGCACAGAGAACGAGCTTTGGTCTCTGATCAGATTATGCCTCATGCTCATCATAAGTGTTTCTTACTTAATAGAGTTAGTCTGTAACAGAGCCTAAGAGGACTATTATTAAAAGATTAGGCTGCCTCTTGCTTAATTAATTTTTCAGTGTAGAAGGGAAACTCCACGTAACATATTACAGTATATCATCACAGTCAGACTACTGAGCCTCCATGGATATCTGTGTGATGACCAAATCATTCTGAAGCTGCTTCAAGATCAGTCAAATAACGGACACATTAAAAACTGTACATCAAGCTAACCAGGGAAAAGAAAAAGCCACACTCTGGATTATAGTCCTTTGAGATGAAAATAAAACCAATTTTCTTGGGGGAAAGGTCTTGTACTAGGATAGTCTTTTTACAGAAAGTAGAGAATAACAGATGCAAAACTTTCACTGGAATATTTAGAGAATAATTTATGACAAAAAAAGGGTTTATGTTGTTTCTAGATGGAAATTTGCGTTGAAAAAAATCTTAAGCATGGGTAGGAATGAATCAGGCACTGCATGTTGTCCTCAGATAGCCAATGACCCTGTATGAAGGGCATTACTTTATCACTCTTTATTACTTTATTGTCATTCAGGTGACATTAGCCAAGTTCTGACTCTCAAGCCATTAATTTAACTCTTCTTCTTCTTCTTCTTCGTCTTCTTCTTCTTCTCCTTCATCATCTTCTTCTTCTTCTCCTTCATCATCTTCTTCTTCTTCTCCTTCATCATCTTCTTCTTCTTCTCCTTCATCATCTTCTTCTTCTTCTCCTTCATCATCTTCTTCTTCTTCTCCTTCATCATCTTCTTCTTCTTCTCCTTCATCATCTTCTTCTTCTTCTCCTTCATCATCTTCTTCTTCTTCTCCTTCATCATCTTCTTCTTCTTCTCCTTCATCATCTTCTTCTTCTTCTCCTTCATCATCTTCTTCTTCTTCTCTTCTTCATCGTCTTCTTCTTCTTCCTCCTCCCAGTCACAGGTAATAGTTCTTCCACTAGGCTGTTGCCTCCAATTTCTCGAACAAGCTGAAAGGTCTTGACTTCCTCCTGATTTATCACAGGGACATTTCTGAAAGCTTTTCATCCGATTAGCAGCCCTTTCGCTGTGGCTTCCTAGCCAACACATTTCACTGTGAAACAGAAGGGAAGGAGAGGATGAGAATATCTAACCACTCAGTGTCACTGTGCAGAGTGAACACTCAGCTGCAGGCTGTGTCAAACAGAGAAGAGTCCTGTCCGTGTGAGGACTGCCCTCCTCTTTTATTCTAATTACTCAAGTAGATTTACTGGGGCACTTGCAGGTGAAACATGGGATCTGAATTTTGACAGCTAACCAGACAGGCATTCTAAGCCACATGCATAGAACTGAAAGAATAAAATGGGACAGACATCACGTTTTCCTGATACGTGACTTTGTCATAGCCACCAAGCAGGTCAGTAAGAAAGATGCTAGACAAAACCATTAGCTTAGTCTGTATACCAACAAGGAGATAATTTCCTTTTTGCCATTTATGTGACACCAGGTTCCAGGTCAGCAGCTGTTTCGACGCATCAACACATTGTTCTATCAACAAAAATAGGTTAAAATTTATAAAAAACCAAATAAAGCTGAATTATTCCCAATGACATCTACGTAGCCTGAAACTATACCTATGTAATGAATGGCTGTCCACAGCTCCTTGCACTTCCTTACCAGTACTTCATCTACACAGACAGGCCCTCGTGCAAAGGTTCATCCAAGGAGAAGATCTGTCAAGTATATGGTTTTACTCAATCTAATAAATACTTGTATCTGCACCCACAATTCCTCATAGGTAAAAGCAGAATTAATCTTGATGAGGCCCTTAATTCAAACACTTAAATCTTTCCATTTGCCAGTTGCCCTTCTTCAGGCAAAATGATACTAATTTCTTACATCAGAAGGCTATAAGGAGGATTTATACATAAATGTTTGGATATTCTCACATATTAGGGCAAAAGATGAATGCAGAAATTTCTACAGAAATGTAAATCTAACTGAACAGCCTTTCTAGATTCAAGTCAAATATCACTGACTATTCTTGTGCTCACAGTTCAGCTCCTCTCTGCAAAGGTAACTAAATTCATCTCACAACATGTATATAAAAATATAATCACAAATGTTACTGTTGTATACCAAAATGTTAATGTTTTGCCATGAAAAATGTGTGTTGTCTTGGCAGTATTTTTATTATTTCTGTCCCACCATGTGTTTGTCATTTATGGCAGCTTTGCTTTTTTAACCTGAAAATATGAAAAAGCCAGACTCCTGAAAAGCCACGGGTAGAAAAAGGCAAAGCCCACACACATTTTAAATTTTGACAGTTTCAGTACAACATAATGGGCTGTGGAATGAAAAAAAATATTAGTTACCTTTCCTTCCCATAAAGACCCTTAAAATTGTATATGCACAATTTAAATTTCAAGAATACAGGGAGAAGCTCTTTCGACTACAGGCACAGGCCCCTGTAGGTGAGAGAGTTCTCTACTGGACATCAGGAGTGTCAAGAATTGTGTCTTTGTAAAGTTGAAAATTTATTCTATACCCATTATTTTCACGAGTGGAATTAAAAAAAAAACCCCTTCAACAAAAATTTCAGCAGCAGAAGGAGCACACTTACATGAAAATCCAGCAAGTATGTTTTACCAGCATTTTTGGTTTGCCTTGTTTCTTGCTAAGTGTAACTTGACAAAAGATGCTTTGACAATGAACTTTAAAATGTATACTTAAAAATCTCCAAATTACAAAACTGCCTTAGATAAGGTTTTTACCTTGTTCTGAGTTTTAACTTTAACAATATTCTTCACTCATATTTTATAGTTTCCTTTCACAACTGTGATGACTAGAATTTTTTTTTCATTGCAAATTCTACTAAAAATTTAATAAAGTTATTTTCGGAAAAGGGCAAAATTTAAAAGATAACTTGATGAGAATGACTGTGATAAAACGTCAGAATGACATACTTCCAATCTTCTGAGCAATGAAACTTCTCGGACCTTTGACCAAAAAAATCCAACACACAAACCAACACCAAAAAATGCTAAGAGAAAGAATGTAAACAACAAGCAAGGACAAACAAATCTTCACATCAAATATTTCCTAGTGCCAGTAATGAGTAATTCTTCTCTGGATCCAAAGACCTAGTTATAGTCTTCCATTAAAGTGCTTTCTGACAAAGCCTTTCCATAAGCTACCCATTTCCACAAGCCATTGTCCCTCTAGAATGAAAACACCCCTTTTGTAAGTTAAGCAGCTGTACAAGCTTGGTTCAACCTAAAGGGAAAAGTCAGACCTAAAATTCCTGCAAGCAGCCAAACTAGACAGTCATCTCTCAAAAGTGTTAGCATTTTCCAGCTCTGCCAGCTAATGACAGACCATGTGATGAGAATGTAGCCTATCTCTAGGAAGTGACTCACCAAAACATCGACACAGTTATGGGTTCTCTCTCTAGAAGAGCTCAAAGCAATTTGGAGAGAGACTTAATCTTCTACTGCAATAGAGCAGGACATCACAGAGTGTGCTGTGCATTTGTTTCTGTCCGTTTTATTTTTTTTTAAAATTAGGTTTACTGTATGTGAGTCATCATAGATGTTTCCTTCCTTTTATCTTCCCGGGGAAAAAAAGACAGCTTTTAACTATTTGAGTCTCTAAATTGGCAGGATTACTTAGAACTTTTAAAAGGCATTATAGACAAGTGTTTTTAAGGCAACATGTTTCCTTACTGTCCCAGATGAACATGGCCCACAATTAATCATTTTGTCAGTGTCAAGCCAATAATAAATCCCCTAGATTTTTGATGAAGGACTTTTTTTAGAAATGTGTTTGAGAGAAATGAAATAACCATGAATGCTTCTCTAGTTATGTTATCATTCTTTGCTTGGGTAGTTGTGCTTATTTATAATTCTGACTTGTGCACATGCTCCCACTATAGTAAATAATTTTAAACATGACAAAGTTCAATGGATTGTTTTTATTGTTAATGGGAAAAGGTCTCATTGGAAGATTTTACTGCGCTTGTATGATACTATTTCCTAATGAAAAGCAGATAAACTCTACTTACATTCTGTATAGTGTAATTAAAATAATTTACAACTGCAGATGAGAATTTAATTAGCCCCAAAGTTTAAATTTTCTCTTGTTTCTGAAAGCAATTAACTTAACCTTCTTGAGGTGTATATTCTTATATCAAGAGAGGGAGTTTTATTGTACTGCATAAAGCATTAAATCGGAGCATTATTGTGTGTCAAGTGATCAAAGCATTCATAAATGGATAACTGTACCATCATTACTCTACCTGTGTAATTAGAGCTCATCAAAATTATGACTTCCCATCCTGCAGCATAATCTGAAGTAAGGTGAATCCTAAAACTAGATGTTAAGGTAGCAAATTCACAAATATATATGTGCTAAAAAAACCCATTTATTTTCAACCCTATTGTTTTATCAACTCTTACTGCAGTAACTTAGCAGCAGATAATTGTTGAAACAAGTGCAAGACTGTCCAAAGGGGTTGATAGGATTGATGCCCCTTCACAGCACAGCAGGATTAATCAGACACACTCCTGGTGGTGGGTTGCTCTATTGAGCAGATGTTTGACCCCCTACTGAAGGTTCCACTATAAAACATAGTGGTATAATCCCTGTTTAGATACTGGGAAGAAAATTAACTTTTAGATTCTGCCAACTTAAAAAGGGCCTCTATCTCCCACTGATTTCAAAGATGTCTTCTGTGAAAGTCAGCTCAACCCCATTGTTTCAGGAGGTACCTTTAAACTAAATGAAAGTGCTTGTCTGGCAAGCAGCTGAAACAATCTGCAATACCTGTTAAAAATGGGCAGCACAGGGAGGTGGCATTAGACCTTTTTATTACTGCAAGTCAGCTTTGGGAAAGGCAACCCATCTCAGAGATCAAGATGCTGAGCTGAACTAGCCCCTGCTTGAGGCAGAATCCGTGCTGGGGGCTTTTCTGTGCCCCACCCCTTGATGCTGTCTGCCCCAACCAGACACGCTGCCTGTCATGGTTCACTGAAGTGCAGGGCAGGCCTCTATGTCCTTGACACCCAGATAGGTTTTGCAGTCTGTAACTCATGATTTTGATCCTGTTTTTATTAATTTCCTAAATTCCAGTCCCAAGCCATTTTCATCTCTTGTCTCTCTCTTGTGAGTTCAGCTGCTCAGTTCAGAAATGAGGATTGGTCCTTTGGAAACTCAGCTTTACAATCACCCATTTGAGTTGCTTGAAGAATTATGTCATAGCATCACATTTGCTTGAAAAGACACATAGCCTGCAACAGATAGATTGTTAGAACAACAAGATTAGTCTTTTTTTGTTACATAAAAGGATGCTTTCATGTTGGTCAGGAACACCTCTGTTCATATTGATACAGATCTCTTTTTTTCTCCTGACTTTAATGAAAGGAGAATGAGACATTTCAGATTTTATTAACACAGTTATTGTTGAGACGTATATTAAATTAGAGATGTGCTAGTGCTGGGATTTTAACAATAATTCAAACAGCTATGGAACCACTACAGACATGTGAGTCTCCTCTCTGCTTAACATCTGCTTCAAATCCAAAGCAGATACTGGCTCACCAAGTCCACAATAAATCCTATGAACTTAAAATAAATACCTTTCTAAATCACCTCTTATTAATGATAGACATATATCAATGTGGATATATTCATAAGAAACTAAGTTTCCCAGATCAAGCACTGCTCACCATTACATAATCGTTATCTACAATAGGAGAGTGCCTTGATTTCTGAGCTACTTTTTTTTAAAAAAAAATTATTTATTTAAAGAGGAGGGTGATAAATAAACAAAGCTGGAAGATTTGTATTTTCCTGCTAAGGTAACAGCAGAGTTGGAATGTCTTTGGGTGTATATGAGCACATATGCACCCCTTACCACCTTTCCTAAGCCGAATTTTGGTTTTTGGGAGCAGACATCACAGTGTTTCACTAACCCCTCCCTACCAAAAGTAGGATAAAACAAAATTTTAAATGTCAAATCACAACACATCTCTGGAAAGGAAACTGGGGAAGGGGGGAGGAAAATTTCTTCGTGTAGCATCGGGAAGATGGTATTTAAGTTTATTTGATTTCCTGTTATTAACCAAATATTTTAACTATGCTCCTTGCCTATTCTTTATGATGTATTTTGCACACAGCATTTTCTTTGACTCCTTTTCATGAGATTTAAACTCGTGTGAGAAGTGCAAATGACCAAGGCATTTGCATCAGATATTCTCCTACAACTACTCGAAGGTACAACACCAAAACAGCCCCGCATCCTACAGTAAAGGAAAAAAGTCAGAGCACTGTTGACAAACACAGGGAAGCAGAAGAGGTCATGGAAACTGATGATATCATAAATTCCTCCGAGCCACTGGGCAAGCAGTCACAGACACAGTAAGTGACACAGGGCAGCAAATTTGTCTGTGGTGGCAGCAGGAGCTCACACAGGTCCCAAAATGCCCGTCACTGAGAGAGCAAATCCCCGTTCAGAGCAGCACTGAGCTAAACACGCTCGTACAGGTACAAACGAGTCATGCCTCTGCCCCACCAGCTACTGGGGGAAATATGGAGAGAGGCCAGGCTGAATTTAGGAAGGTAGATAGGCAGCTGTCAGAAGAGATCCTGCCGTAGCTGCACTAGGGAAAATGTGAAGCACTGCTTTGCCCCAACACACTGGTTAGGATTTTGCTTTAGAATTTGCCTCTTGGCAAACACCAGGGGTAATTATGGTTACCATGGGCTAGTAAATAGCAACTACCCTACAAAAATATGAGGCCTTTTTTAAATCAAGTCTGTGCAGGGAGGAAGCTCCCTCGACTTGCACTGCCATTTGAATTCAGACGTTTTTCCTGCCTGCATAATTTGCTACGCATTTCCAGTTTAAGTGTCTCATATGAATGTACACTTTTATACAGTTATCATAATAATTTGTAATCATCTGAGATTGATTTAGCCCCATTTTTTAATAAGAGTTTTATATTCTACATCCTTGTAAAGGTTGGTGGCAAATTGCTGCAGTTAGAAAAATATGTTACCATAAATTTTGAGGCAGGGCAAAGAAGAGTTAGCAGCCATTCCATGGTGTTATAAAAACTCACTTTTTTACCTGCTTTGAATATCACAAAAGAGTAGAACAAGTCATTTTGGTCAAGGGAAAGTTTATGACAACTGAGAGATCTTCAGTAAGCACTTCAGTATGCTTTCCTCAGTTCTGCCCTGATGCCCAAGTACTATCCAGGCTCAGGTGTTTCACCGACTCAACTAACAATTATGGGCCTCTCTCTAATGAGGAAGATGGTGAGAAGTTAGAGATGCCCCAAGAGGGAGCAAATGGTGCAGGAGTTCCCCAGAGCAGTGCCATCACCCCGGAGGGGCATTGGCTGAGCTGTGCTAAGCAGCCCCATTGCAGTGACATGTTGATCTGACTGTGGTGCTTCTCCTTCTTGCCCTGTGCGGGGCAAAGATACATCCAGTGCTGCCCACTGGCCTGAGCTACTCTAATGATTTTAGTTCTCTAGAGGGCTGAGTTCAAACTGTGCAATCCTCCAAGAATTTGGTACACTCACTGGAAATATTCAACCCTTATATTCTTTTTTTAAGTGAAAAATCGGAGGAGGGAAAGATTTTATTTTTAATAACATTCTGTCAAACCTAACCACATATGGGAACACAACGGCTTTCCAGAACAAAGTTTTCTGTAGAAAACTGCTCATGCCTCAAAGGCCTGATCATGGGGAAGAAGACCTTCATAATCATACCAGGATATTTGAGGTAAGCCCAGTGTCTAATAGCAATCCAGACCCCACATCCTACATGAGGAGCCCAGCCACTAAACTGTTAAGTCTTCTGGTATAGCTTCCATCTCCCAAGAGAAACCTTTTAAATACCCTGGTTTCTTTCTGCTTGGAAAGGAGAATCTTTCTGAGACCATCAGAGTTCCTATTCACTTCTTGTTGAAATGCCCAGGGATCATTAAGAAGCCATAGGACTGAATTGGTCATCGAGTGGTGGTGGTTTTTTTCTTGTTTTGGTTTGGGATTTTGTTTGTTTGCTTGTTTGTTTTAAATTCTCACAGGACTGTATTGAAAGAACACGACTGCACTTTGGAGACATTTAAGGGACTGAAGCAGCAGCACAAGAAGAGAGAGTAGAACACTGAAGAGCAAAGAAAGTCCTTCTTTCCTCTGCTGTTAGCATCCTGTGTCTAAACAAAGCAGGAAAAATGTAGGAGTAGCTTGGGAAAAAGAGCCAATATACTTTAAATATCTTGCACTTGCTCAGATTGGTGAGCCCTACTTAGTTAACACTTCCACAAGGTGTTAACCAGTTCCAAGGATAATCATTCTTACCTTCTGAAATGAGAAATGTTCCGGGGCAAATTTCTTTCACCTTCTCCCGTATAGCTCCACAGCTTTCTAATTCAGGGTGGAAGTAATGCATACAGCACATTACTGGCTCCTGTTGGGGCCACAGATTGATCCATATTGGGAGATAACAGGGACAGGATTTCCAGCTCTGTCTTTTGAGAAACACCTGCTAAAGGAACTGTTGAAGTCTTCATGCTAAAAATAGTACACGACAGCTTTCCAATAATGCTTAGACTCATGAAAAAGAGGCAAAATACTTATATAAATAGTTTATAAACACAAAGCCAGCGTGCCTCTTCTCATTTTCTCAAGTCCTTATCTCCTCAAATAGGGACCCTTGAAAAAAAATCATGCAAAGGCAGAAAGCAAGTGTAACTAAAACCACAGTAAAGTGAAGAGTTATTTGAAAAAAAAATTTTGCAATCGGTAAATAACAATTTATAGGCATATTGAAATATTCACATTCTTCTGCTGCTGGTGTTTCTAAAAAACTCCTCTGCAAAAGGAAGAGCTCTCCACAAAAGTGAAAAACCATTTTCCCAGGAATGCAACTGTGCAGGTAGCAATGCTTATGCATTTCAGCTAATGGAATATGCTTTAATTATCCAACCTCACCCACAAACCCAATGCTCAAAATTATAGATAATTTAGCAAGCTCAGGAGAAGGCAGCCAGCTGAATTTCAGCTTTTTCTTTCCAAAACATAGGATGTAATAGGATAGAACTATCTGTAAATGCTCTTGGGTTTCATACAGAAAGAATCAGGATTCATTAGGGGAAATTTTAAACATGCTAATGTAATCTTTTGGTGTTCTATAGGAAGATATTTTACAGAGGTCCTTAGATTAGCAGTATGATGCAGAAAATTGCCATCATCCTTCATTTCAACAAGAACTCTTCACCTCTTTCTGAGTTTAGTTCTATTTCTTTCCTCCACAACAGCTAGGATGGAAATTTGAAGTAGTCTATTCTGATCACAAGATAAGATATCCATACTTTCCGATGATGCAGATTTACATGAATGTGTTTGTACATACACATACATGAATAAATGTCCATATATGTACAGACAAATGTGCAATTTCATCTGTGTGTGTGTATATATAGATGTTTGTGCTTTTCTCTTCAATTTAGGTGAAGTGCAAACTGAAGAAGTTGATAAGTCAAAGCACTGCACATTCACATACAGTTTGCTTGCTGCTGCTAGGACCACACGGCCACAGCGGAACCTGTTTCTGTTTGGGACCCACCACTTACAGGTCTGCGTGATGCACGAGTGAGGCCTGAGAGCTCACGTCCCTGCCCTCAGTCAGGGCTCCAGACCCATCTGCTCAACCTCTGCCTTTTGGCCTGCTGGGTGGTGGCAGGTGTTATGCAAAGGCTGCTGCTTTTCTCATCTCTGAAAGAAACTAAAAAAAAAAAAAAAATCACAGTAAGAGGAGAGATTTTATGAATCTGGATGCTTCAGTGACCACAATACTTTTTTTCATACCTTAATAGAGGTAATTTAACTCCCCAGGTAGTACCAAGTTAGTAACATTTTAATGGCACCATCCAAAAAAGTATTAGGTGTTTATAAAATTTTTGGACAACATACCACCATCACCCTCCTCCCAAACTGTCACTGAAAGATAACTTTCTATGTGAGCCTAAATCGGCAAGTTTCTATAAACAGCTTATGACTGATACAAAAGGCAAAAATAACAGAATGTCTTCACAGTGAGCATCATAGTTCAGTGAATTTGACACAGCATAGCTTGGGTGGGTTGTGGTCTAATTCAGCTTGTGCTTGGACCCAGTCCATGAAGAACATGGTACATGGCAATCGTCAAATTTTACAGTGTTAGGCTCACTGTAAAACGAGCTGTGGAGGAGCACTATACAGCTCTGCTGCTTCTTACTGGGAGCAAACCCACAATTTTTGGCCTTAATTTACTCTGTAGTGTCCGATAAGATCCTCTGTGTCAACACTAGACTATTTTGAGGATTATTTCTATTTGTCTGAGGTGTTCTTTTGTTGTCTGGACCACATCTGGATCTGCGAGGGAAAGCTTTGCACTATGAGATAGATGTTTAGGGTCTAGAGCCAAGCCATAACAATACAGCTGCCACAGAGCTGTTTTATTTTCTGTTTTATTCTTTTCTGTTTTTTGGGGGGTTTTTTGGACTGAATTTTACACTTGCTGGAAAAAGGGTTAAGGAAAATGACAGCTGCCAGACTGAAATATTTGCTATTGTACCATGATGATAAGCACTGCAGTCAGTCATTTTACCACCACCACAGTCAGCCCTGGGGACCGCATTTATCAGGATCGAAAAACAAACCCCTTAAGATGTAGTAGCCACGAGATTAATTTTGACAAATACATATACAAAGTACTCCCTTCAGTCTGCAAAGATGGGCCACTCACTCCAGCACCAAGCAGCTGAGACAATACAGCACACGCTTCATTTCATGCATTTGTTTCTTATCTCAGTGTGAGAGGTCACCTTGCACTGACACCATCACTCTTCTATAGGAATTACCTATAAACTCTACACCTTGTATGTGCATTTAAATGAAAGTTACTAAGGCTCAGGACACAGCACCAGTTGCGATTGTTCTTGTGGACATAAATGCCAAAATCTTAATTTCCTGAGTTTTCTGCCTCAGTGACGGTCCCTGCTCCAAATGAAGGAGTGACAACAATTACCCAAGTGCCCATCCTCCTTCCACTCAACAGGCTTGTGCTGCACATGGTGCCAATGGCCTGGCACATGCAAAATCCAGTATACCACTCTGAAAGACTGCCAAGGCAGGAGACAGCTCATATATAAGGTGCAGTGGCAGAGCTCTCTGGAGGTCTTTGCCCATTTACAGCATGTCTGAGCTCAGACAGAGCTATCAGCTCCCCACTTCTACAGGAGCTGTGCATTGCCTGAATAACTTGGAAAGTCCAGACAAACTGCCTGAAAATAAGACTCCAGATGGAGAATCAGGCACATGGCCTGAAACAAGTGTTAACTTGATGTAGCCTTCATTTTCTCACAGTGCTTTGGAATGATTTCTTGAGCAAAAAAAGTACAGAAATTGCTACCAAGGTAACATCACAATTACTATTTCATTTTAGTTTGTCAATAACTTACTCCTTCAAATATTTAGAACTTTTGAGTACACTCAACTAACAGTTTTCTGTGGGACACTGTGGTTACAAATCACAGTGCATGGCACACCAAAGCCCAATGCAATTTCCCTGATACTGATCACCTTTCGGTAAACATGGGAGTTAAATTAAAAGTGTGAAATATTCCTGAGACCCTTCAAGTTACTCACATCCCTTTGCAAGGCTCTGTAGAGCAAATTCTGTTTTTCTTTGGGTATTCACATATTTTCCTGAACACAGACAGAGTTGAAGAGTGCTGCACAGTTCATAAAACATATTAAAAACCGGAGTCTTTCAAGAAGGGAGGAGTCATCTAATTGCGCCCTTCTCCCTTTTGATATATCTTCATCAGCACCAACTTTACAGACAGAAATTGTGAGACCTGTACCATGGGCATGTTCTTCAGCGTCCAAGTCTCAGTCACTCTTGGCTGAATCTCATGATAATTAGGAATAGTCAGTACAGAACAAGCACTGATAACACAATAGAAAGGGAAAAATATAGCACCTACAGAGACTTCGTAGCCACTGTCATCAATAGTCATTGCTAAGGCTCAGGAAAAACTCAGAAGAATGAGAGAAAAAAGTATATTATTGTTCCCAGCACTACTTTTTACTTATATGTAATGTTGGGAAGGTCACTTCAAAGCAGTTCTGTAGGACTGACACCAAAATAAACTTCTGCAAAATGCCTGTGGAGAGCTTCCAACTACAAAATAAAAACATACCTTAAAAACAATATTCCCCCTACCATGAAAGATGCTAAAGAATACATACATTTCTTCTAATTTTTTTTTTTGAGGTATACAGTTATACAAAGCAAGATCTTGCTCTCTGGAAACAGATTTTTCAGGATAAGTGAACACGCACTGGTCACAGTGTTTTTATTGATTTAAAATAGCAGTAACGACTCTTTCTGTTTAGTTAAATTTGAAAAGAAAAAGTTTTTAGTGATTCGTACAGGATAGCATCATTCTCATTTTGCTTTCCGTTCTGCTACATTAAGCCTCCACACTCATCAGAGTTCTGTGGGCTGAGTTCTGGGTTGTATTTCAGTGTTATATTCCCGATTAACATGCTTTAAGCAGAAGCAATAGGCTCTCTGATAAAAAACAAAAGTATATTTGAAGGGAGAGACAACAACAGGACAGCCACCGTATGGGCAACATAATGCATTTAACAGTTATGGTGCTTAGCATAAATGATATTGTTGACTGACAACAAATAGACTATGCTTTAATTGATAGAACAGATAAAACCACTCTTCTGTCAAATTAAACTTTGGCAAATTAGTCCATCAGCCCTTTTAAAATACAGCTTAGGAAGATTAAGGTTCATGTTCCAGATGGTCCAAAAATAACCACTAAAAGCTTCCAGCTATGCTTGAATTAAGAAGCCACTATATACATCCGCAAATTTGACATACTATAAATTAAGCATACAATGATGGGGAAAGGAAAAAACGAGGAAATGAAGACAAAATTGAGAATGTTCCTTTGGCTTTAGATGTCTGCTTTAGACACCCAAAATATGAGGATAATTCCCCTGGGCATCTTTTATGGTCAGGAAAACAGGAATCAGTCCTACCACTTTCTGTTTTCTGGAGGAATCCGTTCTGTGCTCTCTTCAGAATCCCATCTGGTCTGGCAGCTTCATCTAACACTTAAATGTGAACAGCCCAAATGATCCCCTAAGACTTACAAGAACCATCACTAACAATGATCATTTCAGATCATGAAATGAGTTACTGGTGGCTGTTAAGGGCACTTAAACAAATAGGTTTGTTATGATATCCCATTACTCTGCCTTGCATTACTTGAGAAGGGGACATTAAATCCCCAAGGAAATTTTTTTCTTCTTTTTCCCCAAATAACTAAAAATATCAGATGAATATCACGAATAACATGATTATTAAAGGAATTTGCAGAGATCTGGCTAAGGGATGGAGTCCAGAAGAGTCTATTAAAAGCAGTTTTACAAGTTTTCCATTACAACTCATGAACCAAAGCTGTTTATTTTTGCTCTGTTTAGCTCAGTTGCCACAGATCTACCATTCAGATTTAGAAGGAGAGAGAGAAATTAGGTGTTTGTATTTTATAAAACTGCAAAGATAGAAAAAACCAAGTGTAACAATTTGGTATGCCCTACTATTTAAACTACAAAATATACCCAGCAGAATATAAAGATAAGTACACAAATGAAATAGGACACACATTTCTACAGTCATGGTATGAAGTAATCACCAGAGCTAAAGATTAATGCCTAAATAGCAGATACAAACTTGACCCTGAGCTACATCCCTGATACATTTTTCTGCAAGCCTGCATCTGATGGTAGCCCACCATTATGGTTCAAAAGCCAGGCAGCAGAGATCTGACTCCATCTGGACCAAGACTTCTTTATTTGCACAGATAACAAGCAAATCTTCCCAAGGCCTGAGTAAAACAATGGCAGCTGGTCAGGCAATACACTCTTTCAAACTCTTTCGAACTTAAACAAACAACACAACTTCTCCCTAGAAGAAAATAAAATGAGGAAAAGCAATCAGAAAATTATCAAAAGGGAGTCATACCACATTTTGTACATTTTGAATGGCCATATGGAGAGTATTTTAAAAGGAATATTCTCATATCTTGAAAAAAGCTTGGGTAAAGAACTGTCATGAAAGAAATATTTAAAACAGCCATGTTAAGGAGAGAGGGAAAAAGAGAGAGAAATAATCCACTGAGGAACAGAGGAGGAAATAACAGTAGTCTTAAAAATAAAGTCCCCTTCCAATGCATGTCAAGGCAAAGACAACTAGGGAAGATATTAGTTGCAAACAACTCCTACGAGGGAGCCAGGGATTCACAAAGATTCATCTTTCTACAGGAAGAAGATGAAAAACAAGTTGAGAAACTCAAGCATAGTAAACTGCTAAATTAGAAAAGTATTCATGTGTCTGGTCTGAATGAAAATAGGGATGAAATAGCAAATGAAGACCAAGCACCCAACCACAGACATTTCTGTCTATGTGAAGCCTGCAACATAACATTCTTATCATGAAGTCCAGAATAATTTAGTAAGAATATGAAAGCTTTACCACAAAACCTGATAGACATTTTAGGATACAGCACAAATACAAACAGGATTTGGTCTGGTCACATTGTCATGCTTTTGGTTCAGACTTCCTGAGGAGACAAACCAGCATGTTTTAACAACTTGGGATACTTAAACACTTCCAATTTGGAGATCATGCTGTAGACTAAGGTGACACAACTGTTGAAGTGAGCTGGGAGACAGAGTTAAGTGACCAGACACCTCAGAGCTGACAGAGGTGTGCCTGTGGGATTAGCTCTTCATAACTACTGTTTTGTACAGGTATGATCAACACAGCAAAGAACAATTTGGGAGAATTGGTTAATGAATCACACTATTTTTTCTTTTAACAAAAACTAAAAGAATGTTTCTCTGTCCATGAACACCCTGCAAAACAACATCATGCTGCTGAGCCCCTCCCTTTTGCACTGTCACTGATGAGACTTTCAGACTGGGGAAGAATACGAGCATAATGGACAAAGCTGAAACCATCCCTTTTTCAAGCTAAGAGATTTTTTTGCCATGGTCTTAAATAGCATTCAGAACATAGAGACTGAAACCCGAAATGGTTCCAAAAAGTTGCTCAAATTAACAGATGATTTTTCCACCGCTTCCTTGAGCAAAGCATTGGGGGTAAATAAGCCTTCCACCACACCACTGAGCAAGGTGCTGCACACCATGGTTCTGTTTCTGGTGCTTTGAACATCACATTAGACAGCCAACAGACAACCAGCAGTCAAATGGATTGTGCTGTGTTTTGAAAAGCTTTTATGCTGTCATCAGAAAAAAAATCACATTTTAAGGAAGGCAACCACTAAGGCACTCATAAAAGTGTAAATAGATGAGAACAGCATGCAAAAAAAAAGGTTTAAAGCCCCCAAATTAGTTATCCTAAGAACAAGAGAAGTAGGTATGTTTCCTTTTTGAGGCATTAGAGAATTTTCCCGTGACAGCCAGTATTCCTTTTTTTTTCCTTTCAGAAGTGCAAGAATGACACCATGAAAAGAGCAGCAGTGGAATTTAAATCTAAAGAGAAAGAGAACATTGCTTCCAGCTATTCACACTCATAATCTGTGAAATTTATGGCCTGAGAAGACAGCATTGAAATTAGCCATTCTTTCTTTAAATTGAGCTCAGGGTTCTAGGGCCTATGTAACAACTTTATGCTTTTTAATATTAAAATACAGGCAATCAAAAACCATAGATGAAGACATCACAAGAACAAAAGTTTTAAGAGTTTTTCTTCCTTGATTTATAAGGTTTGGTCTTCGGTAAAACCAACCCTGATCACAAGTGGAAGTTTTTTTCTTTTTTCTGCAAACCTCTTTTTCCCCCCTACTGTGACATTATATTCCTACATTTTGTTGTTTACAAAAAACACAAACCCAAGCCAAAAAAAGAAAGAGAAAAAAACTTCACAAGCCCAGTAGAGATAAAATGAAAAGGTATTAAACCTTTACATGTCACAACTGAAATGCACATGGTTCCGTGACCCATCAACATCGTAGCTGGGGAGCAGAATGACCACTTTTACAGGGCACTGACAAACTGCATTTGCTAAATTAGCCAAGGCTTTTGAATCCAGATAGCTTTGAAAAAAGAAATTAATTCAGTCTGATGACAAAAAAGATAAAGCAATTTCCTAGCTCTTAACAGCCTATTACTGCTAAATTTTGACTGAATTCTCAGTTGCAATGTAAAAAATATAAGCAAAACCCCTGCTGCTATCCCAGCTGCCAATTAAAATTTCAGAAATCAGAAGTTTTTGCTTAGTTTCAAACACAATTTGTATATCCATAATGAGTATGAGTGGTACTTCTAATATATTTTTTCTTAAATATGCAGTGGAAGACAGAGGAAATACGTGACTTGGGCCACTTTTAATGGAAAAACTTAATGATGAAACCATAGCTACACTCTCACCTCAGTCAGAAAGCAAGAGATATTGAAGTGTACCTAGTCAAGGAAGAGAAAAAATATAAGTAAAGAAAGAACACAGAAAGAAAAGGGACAAGCTGAAACTTTACCAGCAGTTTGCAAGTAAGACTGTGACAACATTGTGACAAAATAAAAAACCTGAGAGAAAAAAACAAAGGCAGCTCACCAAAATTGTGGGTTATTCCATCCCAAGACACCATGGAATTTTACTCTTCCCCATCTGACTGGAAGAGCTTTGGCCAGTACAAACTCATTGAAGGAAAACACAGGAACAGTAAACATAAAATCTCCATCCCGAAATCATATCCCCAGCTCGTTACTGTATGCATTAATAAGAGACAATTGTTGTATACTCCACATTTTGTCTTGGCACAACAGAAAATGCCTTCACAGGAGTGACCCCAGGAGCTGAGTGTTACAGCAAATGGAGTAGGAAACCGTGATATAGTTAAGAGATTAAATCAATTTATTAACTTCTAGAACTGCCTTAGCAATGTCTTTTGTATTCTACTCTTGATTTTAGGTGCTTTGTACAAACAGCATCATGATGGTTGTCCAAGCTCGTGAAAGGTGGTGTTGAGCCTGGTGCAAAGGACATTTGCATGCAAGTACATTTAGCCACTGGATTTACTCCAGCTAACACTAATGCAACACAACTTGGTTTATTATCAGAAACTGTAATGAGCCTCCCTCTCACTCCCTTCCCCTTCCCCCCAAAGGTAGCTGGTTATTAAAAATGAAAAAAATTATCACTGAGTAACAAACCTATAAACCTTAGTGAGTCATATAGTTGCTAGAATCAAGAATCATCAATAGCTCAAAAATTCTAGTTTTCCTGGTGGTTGGATATTGAATGAGTAGAAATTGAGGGAGAAAAGCCTGCGATGATCAACCTTTAGACCACTTCTAAGAAATCATCCCCATAAACATAGTATGGAGAGTACCTTTTTACCTCTGAAGGCCTTTCTGACTTGCTCCACAGTTGGTTTCTGTATCCAAAGTTGCTTTTTCTAAGAATAAAAAAGAAAAAAAAAGCTCATGTGTGTCAAGAGATATGGTTTACAAAATGTTATCTATATGGTTTGCAAAATGTTATCTATTCACAAAATTGTCAGTTGCAGCAGAGTATTTTCTAAGTCACCTTTACCAGCAACAGTGAAATTCAGCTATAAATGAACTAAGAAATATCTGCAGATCTGGACACCTTCCAAAGGAATAAGGCAGAAAAACCAAAACTCACAAGCCCTAAGAATTCAAGGTTTGGGAACAGTTGTACCTTTCTCTCCTTGTGGTAAAACACCTAAAGGAAGGCAGACATTGCTCTTCTATTCAGGGCTCACTATCTCAGGAAGACAGTCATGGTCTTCTGGAAGCCACTTCAGCCTTGGACCGACCTTCTTGACCACACAGTGGCACCAATGGAATGTCCTTGTGATGCCTTTTGCTCCCACACGCACATCTGCAAATATTTGAGAAAAAATGCAGTACAGGTTGACAACTAAACGCAAGAAAATTGTCCACTAGTTTGCCTAAACAATTTGCTTCTTTAATCTGAGGGTGATCAGACCTTCTAGGTCTTGTGTTTGGGACTGGGGAGGATTGTTTTGGTTTTGGTCAGGAATGGGAGTAAAAGAGTGTTATTGTTTTCCTGTTTTCTAGGCCAGGCGAACATGCACTGCGATTGCTGTGGTTAACTGCTATCTCAAGCTGGTTTCTTTTAGGTGTGCCAAGAGACCTGAGGCAGTCCCAGGTAATTAAGCAAAGAAACTGGGAGTCCTCCTTTGGACCAAGCTTACTGCTTCTTCACATCTACTGGCTGGTTAAAGAAAGCCCTCAGAGCTCACATGTCTTCTCCTCTCTGTCTCCAGCATGCTGTTATCATTAGCACACTCTCCTCAACTGGACCCCTCTGCAAGGCCTTTAGTGAGAAGGCAGCACTAGAGGTTTTTTGTTTTTTCAAAAGAACAAGCCCAGCTGCTCTCCCAGGCCATTAGGGAGCCCTTTTGCTTTGCTGCAGTATTGAAGTTTACCAATTCATAAGGCTAAAGCAGAAGAAAAGCTTCTAGTTTAAAAAGGCATAGCTGTTGCCATAGCACTTCTCATTAAAACATACCTTGTGTGTAGAAATCCTGAAAAAATCTGAACTTTCCTAGTAAAAAAACTACCTTCTTTTTGCTCCTCAGAAACCCTGTGATAGGGTCTGTATTAACAGGGTTCTGGTGGGCTGGAAAACAGCCCCTCACAAGAACTAAAAGAGATAAGCTGTACAGTTGGCTCTGAGGTTATCATCAAGCTTTTAGCACTAAAATGTTAATTAACTCTAGCTCAGGTTATTAGTCCTACCTGCAGAACTTTTCAAAGTGGATGGTACCTTGCTAGTTTCACTCTGAGTGTACAAGGATTACAGAATTATATAGTTATTAAGAACCATGAGTTGCTCTGGCTGCGGGGCTCGCTTCAGTGACGCATTAACAGATAACAAAATTATCTATGGCAGGCCTAGCTTTTTCTTCTTTTTGTTAAGTGCTTTCTTAAGAACTATACAAATAAAATGCCAAGACACACTTCTCTCAGTGAACAGCTTAAGTTCTCAGAGAGCACAGTAGTCAGACAACTGATAAACTCTGGCTAGCTCTTCCCATCAATTGCTTTCCAAAATTAAAAAAGCCCACCACACACCACTAGGAAAAAACCCAACTAAAACCAAAACCAACCAACCAACCAACCAAAAAAAACCAACCAAAAAACCTCAGAGAAAATAACATGCAGCTAGGAAATTTTGACCCTTTTTTCTGACATATTTCCAACCTGTAGCAAGGTCAGACTATGGATACATTTAACTTGATCTCCTTGAGGGACTGCTTATCAGGAAAACAATAAAGCAAAATATTTAGAGAACAATATTATTCAATCCTTCATCAATTTGATTGCACACACATTTTGTTTTGAGATAACTGGTAACATAAAAACACAGTGTTTTTTTTCCTTCATTCCTGCAGCTTCCTACTTTATCAACCAATGGCTTCAATATTTTATACATTTATTTTAACTCTACAGGAACATCAACAGTTGCCTATTAATTTGGCAGATAAATCCTTACCTAAGAAAGACTTTCATTTTTCACTGTTGTTTGTAGGAAGTCTGCTTCTTCTTTCATAAGCTGGCGGTGTAACCACTGATACAGTAGTTACGAACATATGCCATCAGCCACTGAAACAGAAACACCCTGTCATTTCAGTTCTTTCCTATTCCTTTGGTTTTCATACAAAGAAGTCAGAGCAGCAAAATGAGAAATACTGAAACAGCAGCAGAACTGCTAAAAGAACTGAGGTCTCTACTTTTTCCTCGTAGAATAACAATGATATCGTTAATGTAGTTCCTCATCCAATAATAAAGTCAAAACTATTATTACTAGCAATAATCTCAGAAATCTGTACTGAAGCGATGCTTACAACCTGTGAAAAATTTCAGTCTTTCATAAATACTTTTATCTTTTAAAAAATTTTTTAAAAATATTATTGCAGTACATTTGATCTTTGCCCTTTAATCTTCAATGCTACGATAGAAATGGTTTTTTTAAGTAACTAAGTAAAATATAATGTTAGACAATGTGAAACTCATGGAAAAGAAGTTTCAAACTATGTTTTTATTTTCTTCCTGTTTGTGCAAGTCCACTTGCCTTTGTTTTCTCTAACAGGGGAAATTCTTGTCAAATTATTTTTACCTAGTTGCTTAAGTTTTGTGTAATACAAACCACACAATTTTGATTTTAATTTGTGTCCAGTGCCTTCATGCAGAGACTTGGTTGCATAGCTCAGCTCTTTTGGTAGGCCAAGTTACAGCACAATTCTTACAATGGTCACCACACAAATCCTTCAAAAAACCCCAGTGCTTTAATGTGAACAGAACAACCTCAGATCAGCACTGTTTCTTATCCTTTTCTGAGGTGCGTGAGAGAGGGGATCTTGGGAAGTTTAAGAAAGGGTCTAAGCAACACTGTGTTGTCAACTTCACAGAGTCAAAACAGCTATTCAGCTACTTCTGATTTCCCAAGTGCCCGATCAGTGGATCTTCAACTGTTTCCTGGTGTTTTCTGCGAGTAGCCTTCATGCGTTCATGTACACAGGCCACCACCTTCAAACAAAGGTGCCTGCACTCTGATGCCTTGAACACTGAGAAAAAAATTGCTGCTCATGAGAAATCTGCAGCTTTAGCAAGACAGTAAACAAGTAAACTTGTTTACTTGTCTTACTTGTCCACCAGTCCCACTGTGCCCATGCTACACTTTGTACTCCTTGCTCTGACAACTTTCTAGGAAAACCTCTCGCTGCCTTCCAAGGCTTCTTTGCTGACCTCTATTTCATCAACTTTTTATCATACAGTGTGCTCCATGTTGCATAGAATAAATAAGAAGAAAGCAGAAGCATTACAGCTCACTGCATTTCTTTGTGTGCAAAGCTGAAGAACATTTCTACAGGACAGACTTGAGGCCTGATTCAGGTACTTAATTTCATCTAAGAAATGCACATTCCCATCATTACCAATTTCACAGAAGAAAAAAAAGTAAAACCAAACAATCTTCGGTTATACAACCAAGTAAAAACTTTCAGAAATTAGGCAAACAGTAAGCTATAGTGTATTGTGAAACAGTCTTCTGGAGCAAAAGAGAGAAGAATGTTGGAAACATTCTCCTTCAATGAAAGAAAGGACAATAGCACTAGAAAGATTTATTGCACTCTGAATACTGAGAAGCGTGCATGACCCCAATAGGAGTTTTCTATTATCAATTTTTATCATTCAAGTGTTTCAAACTTCTTCACAATAGAATTGTCCAGGTTCTGCAGTTGACATGACAAGTAGCTTTGCAGGTGTTGACATAACACCTGGTATATTCCATAACTTTTTTTTCCTCCTCTAAACTCATCCTTTCAAGTATGCCATGTCTTCAGAAAAAGAGCAAAACAATGCTCCTTTCAGACACAGAGGAAGCAGCAGCCCTTGAGATACTTCTCAAATATAGCTGAGGTTCTTGGAGTCCACAGGGATGCACTTAGGGTAATGAGTTCTGCTGGGAAATACAATCATTTTAACGGCCCCAGAAAGGCTTTGCAAGTTCATGCTGGCTTTTATGCGGGCAGATTATATGTTTTTAATTTATAGTGGTTTTACTATGGTTCTTCAGCAGAGAACGCCCTTCCCCACCATCCAGCATGCTTATGTGTCCATGCTTAAACTACATTTCCAAACTGGTGTGATATTAATCGCCATAGGACTACTGAATTGATGGCACGGGAAATTAAGTGACTGGAAAGCTAAACAACCTTTTCACTAATTTTTCCTGTTGTGGCTTATTTAAACTGCTTCACATATCACAAATCACATAGTTTCCCACCAGAGAGCATAAAGCATTCCACATGCCAAAGAATTTAGGTTTAAAAAGGAAAAAAAAATTAGATTCATCAGCTATGCCTAAGATTTCCAGCCACTTGCCCTTAAATTTTAAGACTCTGCACCTAATCTCATGCACCTCAAATGTTGGTGATTGTCAGAATTTACAAGCTTGCACCTTTACTGTTTTCTCTGCAGACACCCTGACTGATTGATTTAACTGTGCTGACCTCCCAGCTGTGACAACTGCCTGTTCCACTGTCACCTGCTAATAACAGTCGTATATTTAGCTGCATCCCCTAACTGCCTACTGGTGGGAGACGTCTAATAAGTTATTCAGCCCGGATTTAGGCAAAACATCAGAGATTTTGTGTCCTAATAACATTCCCTTAAGCCATCCACCTTCTTTGCCTTTTAAGTTGTTTACTAACGAAGATAAATGAGCTTGCCTAGGCAGGACAATGACAGTAGCTGGCAGATACATTGCTCACACGGCTGACCCTATTCAATTTTAAAACAAAATAAATCTATGCTGTTTTGTTTTATGTATGACTTATTAAATTACTGATATGGAACTTGTCTGCCCCAGATTGCAGGGCACCACTAATGCATTGAGCTGCAGACACTACGTAGCCTTAAAAAAAAAACCAAACAAAAAAGGTTTACATTTAAATTAACATGAAAAAGAGACAGGTTCAGATGGAATGAGAGATGAGAGGAAAAATATAAAAAAGTCTTGTCTAATTGCCTTCCGGGAACCC
Organism: Mohoua ochrocephala; assembly: GCA_013398855.1. Lineage (NCBI taxonomy): Eukaryota > Metazoa > Chordata > Aves > Passeriformes > Acanthizidae > Mohoua > Mohoua ochrocephala. The sequence goes on along the minus strand of VZTA01010995.1, from coordinate 20,887 downwards.
AATATGTTATCAACTGCCATGATTTACAAAGCAGCTGATGACTGGGAAAGACAGCTATGACACATTAAAGCTATTCATTCAGAAGGTAGAATCACAATGCTTCAGAAATTGCTCTATCCAAAGAGTTTTTGTTGAACCTCCATAACTGGATGCACTCAGAAACATCCTGTGAAAACATGATAGTTATTGGTGGTTTGAAAAAGACCCATAAAAACTATTAGTTGGAGGCTAAACATTTTTTTGCTAGAATTAGGAATTACGGAAATCATAGAGTCATATCATAGAAAGGCTTGGGTTTGAAGGGACCTTCAAGTCATCCAGTTCCCAATTCCCTGTCACAGGCAGGGATGCCACCTCCTAGGCCAGGTTGTCCAGTGCCTCATCCAGTCTGGTCTTGAATGTTTCCAGGGATGGGACATCCACAACTTCTGTGGGCAACCAGTTCCACTGTCCCACCTCCCTCACAGTTAAGAGCTTCTTCCTCATATCTAACCTAAATCTTGTCTTTAAGTCTAAAACCATTCCTTCTGGTCCTATCACTGTCTGCCCACTAAAAAATTTGCTCTTTTTTGTAAAAGCTTTTTAAGTACCAAAAAGCTGCTCTAAGCTCTCCCCAGAGACTGCTCTTCTCCACAGCTGAGCAGCCACAACTTTCTCAGCCTGTCTTTGCGGAATATGGGGTTATATTTGTTAAAGTTGTTAAGGCTTACGCTCCCCAGCAGGCCCTGTGGGAAAGGCTCAGCTGCGGGCTGGATGGTTGGAAGTTGGTTGAGGGGTGAGAGGCAGTTGTGAGTGAGGAGAGAGCCAGGTGAGTGACAGCTGGAGGTGAGACTGTCATTGGCTGCAGGAATGCATGGACAGCGTATGAACTCATTGGGTGATAGGATGCATGGACACCAGCACTGCAGCTGTGCCAGCCACTGGGTGCTGAAAGGGTTAAAATCATTGTACTTGGGCAGGCTTTGGTATTGTGGGGCTAGAATAACGTACGTTGTAACCAATGTAGAAGCTAGCTGAAAAACTTGGTGAGAGATAGGGAACAAAGCTTGCAGAAATGAAGGACAAATCTTGCTAAAACCAGTTGAGAAACTGCTGAAACAGCTAACAAGAGACTGCGCATGCCCAGGTGCTTTGGGGTGACTTTAGGATGTGTATCCCCTATCGCCGCTCTATGCCCAGACATGATTCCTGTGCCTTTCTGTGTCTTTAAAATTGGGTGCAAGAGAAAGAAAAGAAGCCAGACAAACTTTTCAAAACAGTTTTTGTGTTCAAGGACAGAGGATGAGATAGGTGCTGCTGAGCAGAGGCAAGCACCTTCCTGCTTTTCCCGGCTCTTGGCTCCTTTTCTCGGAGGAGAGAGACGGAGAGTTAAACTCCTTTTTTTCCCTGAGACTTTGGTTTTTTCTTCTTCTCTTCTGGACTGTTCAGAACACCAGAACATCAGAACCTCACTGGGAGCCCTCAC
>VZTA01010995.1:0-18637 GCA_013398855.1 Mohoua ochrocephala | reverse complement strand
TCCAGCCCTCTCACCATCTTCATGGCCCTCCTCTGGACTTCCTCCAGCAGGTCCATGTCCTTCCTGCGCTGGGGACCCCAGAGATGGATGCAGCTCTCCAGGTGAGGTCTCACGAGGACAGAGCAGAGGGGCAGAATCCTCTCTCTCTCAGCTGCCCATGGTGCTTTGGATGCAGCCCAGGATCTGTTTGGCCTTCTCAGCTTCAAGCACACATTGTTGGCTCAGGTCCAGCCTCTCATCCATGAGAACCCCCAAGTCCTCCTCTGCAGGGCTGCTCTCAAATGAGTTCATCTCTCAATCTGCTCTCAAGTCTTGGGTTGCCCTAACCCAGGTGCAGCACTTTGCACTTGGGCTTGTGGAACTTCATAATAGCCTTGAGTTCTGTTTGCTGTTTCTTGTGAAAGGTGCAACATGCTGCTCTTAGGGTCAACAAAAAGAGACCTTGCAAACTCATATGCAACCACTATTCTAATCCAATTCATGGGGAGCTGACAAATAATGGTATGAGCTTGCAAAACAGCCCTGAAACTATTTAGCATCTCACTTCCAGGTGGGGTGGACATTTGGTCCAATCCTTATCACCACAGACCTTATGCCTTTTGTTACAGCAGCTCTAAATAGAGAAGGCTAGAATGAAGTCAGGGAAGGTCTATATGGCACAAGGATTCATTCAGGAGAAACTGTGCAAAATTACAAAGGAGAAAGAAGCCTTGTCAGAAAACCCTTGAAAAATACCAGCATCCAGAACACGTAAAGGCACAAAACATGGGTTTTGCTGAATCCTTCAGGCTTTTTTTCTACATTTCTAATACAAACCAGTGAATGCCATCATTCATTACATTATAAGAGAGTGTTCTGTAATAATGAAATTAGGAAGATGAAGAAATAAAACCCCTATTGCTCAATCTGTCAAGTAATTATCATCTACTCCCTTTAAGACCAGCTAAGAAGCACGAGCCATCCTATTTACGTGGATACAATAACTCAGTTTTTGCCTGGGATCTCCTTAACAGTAGACAAAATGGCAACCATGCAGAAAAATAATATGTGGAAAATAAAACACATTACTTGTAATAATTTTCAAAATTATGTTCTACATGTATTTGGTCAGATCAGCAAGCAGCCAGTCTCAGTGAAAATTCCCTCTTTCCATGTACCCAAAAGGATATTTCATTCTTTAGTCTTCAGATATTTGTTTGATTGGTTGAGGGTTTTTTCATAAAGTAAGCCCTAGTTACACATCAGATTCTGCTCCAGACTTCCCATGCTCCCCAAATTTATTCCCTCCCCTGGGATTTTATTGTGTGCACAGACACTCTGATGCATGAAATCATCTCCATTGTTCTTCATGTTCTGCTAGCAAGAACACAGAATGTTTATAAATAACTAACATATTGCATGGATAGAATGCAAATCACCATACCAGTCAGAAAAATTAATGTGGCCTGCAGCGCTGATCCTGCCCAGTGATTGCTCCCACCTTGATCCCTACCAGTTTCAGGGTAGCTTCTTAAAACAGCACTTGAATAACACTGTAGGTACAACATAACAACAGAATTTTGTGCCGGGCGAGTCTGAATAGAGTCAGGGAACTGCCAAGACACTCTGCAGTTTCTCCATTTCCTAACAGCAAAAACGTGAACAATTCTCTTAATCCCAGTTTCCCCTCATTGGCCTCGTGTGTACATTGCAAAAACCATGCAGAAAGGTCCCAGATGCTTGTGCTAAAGGCAATTATCAAAGTTCAAGTACTCAGTTTTTACAGGGCAAGATGAGACACTTGGACAACTTCACACTGGATAAAGACAATGAATTCTGCTGCATGAGTGACCAGAGAGTCAGGGCTCAAGCATACCCTGGGGCTCTAAGCAAAAATCACAGCTGAAATCTGCAACGTGACCTCAATCACAGTCACAAAATACACAAAAGTCAAAGAGGTTCCTAGCTCGCAATAAGAACCTAGCTAAAATCACAGGGACAGGACTTCAGCATGAGCACAAGGATCAAGACCCAAAACATAATGGCAAGATGTTTTTTCCACATGTAATGATATCCAGTAATACATGATTTAGCTACACCGTGTTGTGCTCAGTTAAAAGACCTTTTTTCGAAATGATGGATAATTTTTAAAATGCAGTTGCATATTTTTAAGCAAAAAATAGAACGAATCCCAGACTCCATCTTCTGCTCACTTACCTCCAATGTTTTAGGAGATGATCCCTAAGAAAAAGACACTCCCCTTACCTCCTTCCTGAGGTAACAGTTAATTCTGAGACACTGTAGTAAATCTAATTAAATACCAGACCAAGAAATATTGATATTCTGACACAAGACATAGTCAAGCATAAGCTAAAGTGTTTAAAACTACAGAAACATATGTAGAATGGAACACTTTTGATTCAGCTTTTAGTAGCTGCAGCATGCAATTGCTGCATGTTAACACAAATCACCTCACTATTAGACTAGATTTCACTAGCCTATGTCCTAACAAATGAAATGCTACCTGCTATAACACTTGATTGAAAGAAACATTGTTTTTTACAAACAGGAGCATAGATCCATCAGCAGATCTGTTATCATATTTGATTAAAGTTTCTTTACACATTCACATTATTTCTGAGATAAGACTGAATTGTCCATCTCATCCACCGACATCCTGCCCAGTGAGAATCAGTAACGTTACTTCAAGCATTGCTATCTTAGTAACAAAAAGGGACTCGCTTGTGCTGTTTCATCTCAGTTTCATTAGAGGCCATTCTGAGCAGAAAAAGCCAGCATTTCCAGCCATTTGGGTACAGCAACCTGCCCTCAGCTTTGTATACCTGCAGACAAAGGTGTCAAGCAGTGTTTAAAGCAACAAATAAGGAAAACTCTAATGATGTGCTACCAGGATTTCCAAACAGCTCTAATTCCGACAGTCCCACTTTTTTTTCTCCTTATTTTCGCTCTCCTTGTATTTATTGTTCTGTCAATAGCACCGTCCTCAGAAGCTGCCCTGCCTATCAAGCAAATATTAAGATAGACATGGCAGTATGAGCACACTGAATCATGATACTTTACTCACTGAATGGTCCAACTGGCTTAGCAGGAGTGAAAAACAATTGTGCGGAATACACACACAGACGATGACAGGAAAGCCAGAAAGAGAAGTCAAGCCTCCCACTTAAGAACTGCTTGATAACAACTCAATTTTTAATAATAACTTCCTTTTTGTGGCTAATGTAAAGCTTAAATGGACTTCAGACAAAGCTAAGTAGATTTTTCTTAATTGGCATCCAAATTATGCTCTCCCTCTTCTGCATCCTTTTATAAGCTAAAAGCTGTGTTGCTTTGTGGCAGCCTTACTGGGAACTTCACTGTTCCGTTTTTCCATGAATGCAAACTAGTACCCTTCCAAGACCCACTTATATTACTTTGTGGTTTTAGACCACTCCCACATTACAGCCCCAAATCCTAAAGCAGGTAATCTTCACTCATGGAAGTTCTGCTGCCTTAAAGAAAGTGGCCATAAAAGTTACTCTGATAAGCTGAGTTTTGTGGGAAAAATGAAAAGAGGAAAAAGATAGGCCTAACTGAAAAGGAATAGTATAAGAGAAGAAATGAAATTTCTTCTGACACTGCTGAATTGCATTTTATCTTTCTGAAAGACACAGCCTAATAGAATATCTTGCTTAGTTCACAGGATATATTTGATATATTCATTTCTTACATACATCCTATCAGGGGTGTCTTCTGCACATTAAACAATTCCACATGCAGGAAGACTCTCTGCATTTGCCTGGTTTAAAAAAACCAGTATAAACTATACCTTAAAATAAAAATTCCATTTATTCCCAAGTAAGACCTGTAGTTCAAATACACTTTTTAAAAATTAGTTTTTAACTGAATTGTGGAGATACGGTGGTCAGTACCTGGAATGAAGACTGTTTGTCAAAACGTAGCCTAAGCAGGGATAGAGTTCTCTACGTGATTCCCATTTATTCTGAAAATCCCTTCAGGTTGGAAATGCAACATTGGCAAAACTCAGGGTCAGCGCTTAGAATCTCCATATTCAGCTCTGAGACTATATTAAAAAGCAAACAGCTCCTGATCAGTTTTTTATGTTTAAATAACATCCACTCCCATGTATCCTTTTCTTTCAATACCAAATGCGAAAAATTAGTTTTTGAAAGATTTCAACATCATATCTGTGGGTAAGACAATTCACAATCTTACAGCTCCTTTCCCTTCACTCCATTCTCTCTGAACAGGCCAATAGCTCTTGTCCAGGAAGACCATCCATTATCACAGTGACAGTTATTGATTTTAATTAAAGCAGCAGAAAGAAGCTGAAAATATTAAGCCCTATTCTTTCACGTCCCAGGAATCAAAATAAATGGTACTGAGAATTTACACTGACACAACCACGTATTTATGCCTATGTCCAAAGCTACAGCCAATCTGCACAAGAGATGCCAAGAGAGAACTCCAAGAGATTTAATTAGTATAGAAAGCTGATTTGATGATAAGTACAACATGTAATAGTCTTGGCACCAGCAACTCACCAGGAGAAGGGAGTCCCCGTTGCAGTGAAAAACTCGATGGGCAGCAGTAGTCACTTGATTTGTTTACATAACCAATCAAACTGTTTTGCCCCTTTGTTTTTTGCCCCCTATTGCTTATTCCGTGCCTGCAAAGAAAGAAAGTGTTTGGGTTAACATCCAGCGACTCACAATTACAACTTGAAATGCCTGCCAACTGCATAAATCTCAGCAGCCATGAAAAGGAAAAAGGCTTTTTCCTACAATAAGAGGCCCAGGCACACATACACACACAGAAAGCAGGAGTACAGTCTGCTCCTGAGCTATGTATTCTTGCATGTACATCCCCAAGTTGCAGAAGGACATTTCAATTCCAGACTTGAGAGAAGTAAGGAGGTTCAGAAAGGCTGTGTTGCATGGAAACTTGCAAAACATGATTTTGTTGAGTGTTTGTTTTTCTTCTGGCCCATCAGAAACAGCATCTTATAATACAGCTTTGCTGCCCTGCAAGAAGTGATGAAATGATGTTCACAAGGCACAGGGCAGACCATTGGGTAAGTGCCAGACACAAAGGACTGCTACTCTAATGATTAAAAAAAAATCTATTCATCTTTCAACCTTCACCTGATCAATGGGCTAAAATTGGTTTCAAATGCGATCCCACTATATTTTAGAATAAGCTGACTAAGGACAGACTTATGCAATCTATCTTCACCCTTGTAAAGATTTCATATCTCCACTGTTATGTGGGTAAATTAACAGAATTTTTTGTGTGTGTTACATTTTCTCTGTGTAATCCCTGCAGTAAAATAAAGTGATTTACCCGGTGATTGTCATGTGTAAGTGCTTAGGTATTAATCGGCAATTTTACATATCAGCAATTTTTCCTACTTTCTCTCAAACAACAAAAATATGATATCAAATCCATAACAGCCTTGTTCCATCTGTAAATCCATCTGGTTTTCTTAGTATGTGCCCTTGAAATACTGATACATTTGGGGAAAAACACACTGCAAATAAACAAGTTTCATATACAGCATTTCAGTTTTGGAATGCAAGAATTCATCCTGTCTTTCAATCTGAAATTCCTCTGCATTCCTGTAACAGATATCTCTGTCTTGCAGGCTGTAGCACATTGTTGTCACCTGAATGTTTATTCCTTTCCCTGTCTTTTGAACAGACACCTCCCATCAATAAGTGAAAGATATAATAGAGAAGCTATTTGGAAGCATGAAATCTAGGTATCTTTTTTTTTTTTCCCCCTAAAGATCCCTGAATTTGGCTGTTTCCTTGGTGTTCCTCTTCTTTTTGATTATCTACGTCTTATGGGCACAGAGATTTCAGGGAGTCTGGTGTGACTGGGGCTGCTTTTGGACCAACGTGCTGAACAAGCTTTACTGCTCCCGCTGGCTGAGTGACAGGTACTGAGCACAGGTGTCCCTGTGATCAGGGTCATAGAGGAGAACCAGCTACTCCTGATGCGCTCTGAAATCAAATAAAAGCAATTCCTTGCTAGTCAGGAGCATCATTTGAGCCACTGACACTTTTCCCTAGACAACGCTAAGAAATTCGCCACGTGCAACAATCTTCTGCCACCTAGAGAGAGACTTGGCAGAAAAATGGTGTAAAATTAGCAACTGTCACTTACTCAATTTGCACAGAAAAAAAAAAAATTGAAATTGTTTCCACTCATTTCGAGCTTTGACAAGGGAAGCAGGATGCTAATGTTTCCAGCATGCACTGTCTGAGGTAGTCTGCAGCATACACATTTATCAGTCCTGAAACCAATTACTGTTCTTCTGTCCGTCAGAGCCGACACCATTTTCTCTGCATGAATATTCATTAACCAGACCACTTTACACTGCAGGTGAGTTCAAAGAGGCTTTCCTCATCATGAAATGCAGGTTAAAACTTACTACAGCAAAAATACATTGCAATGCACATGGCTGAATTTTGCCAATATATCTCAATCCACTCACAGCACCACTGGAAATTCTCTAGACATGTCATTTCTTGGCTTGGACTTAGTTAATGACTAAAGTAGAGGACACAAAGGATTTGGGGAAGGTGTGCAAGCATTTACCCACCAACAGATGTCCCATTAGGGAATGACCCTTGGATCATAGCATGAACAGTAGAAAAAGAGTGGTTTGGAAACCTCGAGCAACTAAGAGATGATTATACCAGTAAGTGAAGGGAATGAGGAATGCTGAATTTCATGCTACTCTGTAGGGTGTATTGAAAAAAAAAATCAAATTTTTTTCCCAAAGACATTAATCTTTCCAGGTTTTCAAGAGCTCCATGTCTCACTCTCAGCTGACAGAATACAGTCACCTTGGGGTTATATTGAACAGAAGTAGCTATCGATTAGAAAAGTGTTTGCAGATTAGGAGCTTTGCAAAAGAGTTGCTCAGCAATCTCTATTAATTGGATATTTTCAGCACTTGAAACTTAATTTCTATCTCCATTTAAGTGGGTCAATATTGTGGAAACAGCTAGAAAACAGGTCTGGCACCATAAAACTGCAGTTCTCTTCCTATTTGTTTGGATCAGTCCAGTCAAAAGCAGAATGTGCCTGCCTTCAGGCTAAATAACCACTGGCCTCATGCTCCATGAAAAGGCTGTAATGGTTTCCATTTGGCACCGTACCAGGATTCATGGACTGTACCAAGTTTACAGAGTCACACCTTGTCTCAGAAGGAATCTCTTGTGGTTGCCTGGTCCAAACCCCTCAGCTGAAAATACAGCAAGTTGTCCAGAATCCTGCACAGTTGGGTTTTGAATATCTCATGGGCTGGAGACACTACAACCTCTCCAGGCAGTAGAGGTTTTTTTTATTCCGGAGTTCTGACTCTCCATGTAGCAAAATGCTTTCTTTGTGCTGAGCCTTCTCATCAAGGGTAAACCATCTCAGCTCTCAGCTTTTCTCTGTATGTCCCTGTATGTACTCCCTTAAACATTTTTGTGCCCTTTGCTCCAGCGTATCCATGTCTCCTCTGGTAGTGAGGAGGAAAGATCTGGACACAGAACTCTAGATGTGGCAGGCATGACTAGAGCCAAGGGTCACCTCTCTCGAACTGCTGGCAATGTTCTTCCTACTACAGCCTTCTTTGCCACAAGGGTGTATTCCTGGCTCACGTTCAATGGTTTTGGTCCACCAGGCTCCCCAACATCTTTTCTGCAAAGCTGCTTCCCAGCCCCTGGTCTGTACTGGTGTGTGGAGTTATTCTCCACTGGACCCTGCACATGCTTTTGTTGAACTTGATGAGCTTCTCCTTGGTCCATTTCTCCAGCCTGTCAAGATACCTTCAAGCGGCAGCACAGACATCTGGTGTCTCAACCACCCTTCAGAGTTTCACATTTCCTTCAGACTTGCTCAGGCTGCCCTCTGACCTGTTGTCTAGGTCAGGAATAATAGTATTGGCCCCAGTGCTGAGCCCTGGGTATCCCACCAGTGATTGGCCTCCAGGCAGACTTCAAGCCACTATCACAACCTGCTGAGGCCAGCAGTTCAGTTTCTTTCCAGTCCATCTCCCTGTCTACTTGTCTAATGAATTGTTTCACCAGTTTGTCTACTCCTGGCCACTTTTTAGACATCAAGATCTCTGGAAAAATCAGGTTCTTTTGAATTCTGTTTCTAGGAGGATGAAGCAGCTAATCCTTACAGACTGTACCATGAATACTCATGAAGTGGCTGTGCTGGAACAAGATGACTGATCAAAGTAATCTTGTCAGTTTTGCTCCTCAGTTCTGTAGGAAACAGCACATCACGCTGAATAGGGATGAAGAGCAATTAAACCATTGAAGGAAGCCCACTGTGCTTCTGCCCTCAGAGGCTGATATCCCGATGTGACTAAAGGAGAAATACTGAGTGCCTTCTCTCAAAAACAACATGACCTTTAAGAGGAAAAGAAAAAAGTCTTCTTTTTCTTCTGCTGTACAAAATGGAGAGCTTCTGCTTGAAACTGCAGTGAATCTGAGCCTTAAGCGAACATCTGGAGTCTTGCACATCTGTAGCTTAACTAAGAGTCAGAGCATTTTTGTTAAGTAACTTAGAATCTGTATGGTTTTGTAACACCGAATAGAAAGATGTAAACGTTTACAGGACTAGCAAATGGAGACACCAAATGAAAATATGTCTAGTTTGAGTTCATCCATTTACTAATTCTCAAGGTTAGCCAACTTCTTCAGTTTTTAGCCACACAGCACTTATTTAAGGCTTAGAAATACCTGAACACCTTATGACAATTCCAATAAGAAAAAGCACTTCTACATCTCCTGCACCTACTTAAGAGCAGGAATAACAGATTTCCCATAAAAAAAACTCCATGGACACCAATTCCCAGAATCCATCTTTCTGATCATTGGTCTTGCAGAGGGAGAGATACCTCTTCACATGTTTGAAAGCATCACCTGCTAACACTTGCTGAGGCATGGAGTTCTGCAGGAACATAGAAATTACTGTGTTCTTCTCTTATTCTGTATAACTGCTGTAAATGTGACTGCTTTGCTCATCCAAGTCCCATTGCACAGCTACAGTTACCAGCAGAAAGTATCAGTATCAAGTGAAGATAAAACTCCCCTAAAGCTTGTTATGATGGATAATTGTGCCCTTTCTTTCCCTTGACGCATGTAACCATTTCATCCATACTCCCTACCTGCCGTGAGAAAGCCAAACTTTTTAAATGCATCTCCTCTAACTTCTTAAATCCTTTACTCTCTCAAAATAGACTTGGTCATGCTGTTTTTGCTGTGACAATATGACGTGTGCTAATAACTTTCTGATTTGCTGTCACTAGTGTCTCAGCAATTGTTTTTTCATCATGGAGTTCTCTTTGAAGATTATTAGTCACTGTCAAGGGTGACCTGTTAGCTCTATTGTTAGTGGTTAATAAATGATTTTTCTTTACATAATTTATACCAAAAATTAAACTCTAAAGGTTATGCTAGATGTTACCAATCTAAAGACCAAGTCTAAAAGTGCAGGTATTAAAAAGGTGAGACGCATGAAGCAGCACAGCTATTCTTGGGCAAGCATTAATAATTAGATATTACTTTGGAGAAAGGGCAATGCTTCATCTGAAGATGAAGTATTATCTTCAATATCTCTTTGTGCAGTTGGTGGAACATTCCCACTGATCGTGCTTCTAATCTCAAAATAAGTTGGCAGGTTTGCCCTTTTCTGGCTGAAATATAGTCTCTTCTGGGAAACCTTTACCAACACCTCCTGACAACTGTTATGTCCTATTAAAGGTTGTTCACTGATATTTGTAGTATCTTAAATACACACTGCATTATTACAGGTGAATTCTACATTTGCTTAGAGTAGAGATTATGCTGAAAACAAAAGCCAAACAGGTTTCTAGGGGCTGCCTTGTTTAGGAAGCAGACTCATTGGTGTGCCAGACTATTGTTGTATTTTATGGAGTTGCTTCAGGAACAGCAAAGTCAGCTGGGGATGAAAACAGGCAGTTGTCAGATTCCGGGAGAAACGTGGTCATTTATGATCTCCTGCTCTCTAGGAACAAGAGGGGTCCACAGACATTTTTGATAGAAAAGACAAAAAACCAGTATGACTGACCACCACCTCAGAGTGATATTAAAAATTACTCTCAAATATTATTTCTCTTTCCCCCAGATGTCTTTAGGAAATTCCTCTTTGTGTAGTGGAAGTGTTTTTTTTTGTTTTTGGTATAGTTCTGTTTGGTTTAAAAAAAAAAACCCAGCAAAACTGTTTATCACATGAGAAAATACAAGATTTCATTGCTTTTATGAAGAAGGAACATGCACGTTAGTCTTGTTTAATAGTTGGAAAGATTTACCTTCTCTTCNCTTCTTTTCAAACAAATTATTTTTAAAAAAAAAAAAAAAAGCTTGCTTGCAATATTGAAGAAAATATACCAGAAACTAATGCACTCATTAAATTATCCCTTTAGGGCTGGCAAAACAGTCCACACTCCATTTTTGTCCAAAATCTACCCTGGAACATCTGATGTCAAGACAATTTAGCTTTCATGTTTGTAGTCAGTTAAGGTAGCCATTTGTGCTTACCACAGTAGCAAAGGACTGCAACAGTTAGTTTTAAAAAAAAGAGAAAAAAACCCCAGAAGCTTCAAATTATTTTGAGAACCCTAAGTTAGAGTTTAGTGAAATATTTCCACTAGATGAATTGTTACTGAGAGCGTTACAATATTGGTTAACAGACAGTATACTGATAATATCCAACTGTCACAATTCAGAAAAATATATAAAGTAAAAACATATCACATTTTCTTGTGCTTCTTTTAAACTTGTGCACAAGTACCAGGAATGTAACAAAATAATTTTCCCAAGTTATTAAAAATATCCATAAAAACAACTCTGCTGACATCTGCCACGCATTCCTGTGCCAAAAGGTCAGGGTCACTGGAAGGTAATTGCGTATAAAGTGCTATAGCATGTAATTATTTAATGTCTTTTATGTTAATAGCCACATTTAATCATTAAGGATGGTCAAAATGGTTTTGTCAAACATGTTTTGGGTAACTACAAACTCAATACACGTATTCTGAACACAATGTTTGCATGAAAGGAAAGTTATTTGCCCTGGTATGCAATTGCATATATGGATCTAGAAACAACACTGACCTGTCTCTAGTCAGTCATATTCAGAAAACCTTATCCCATCTATTTCTCTCTGTGAGCCAGCACATCCTGCTGAGGTGTGTATCCTGTGCTCCTGCAGCTCTCCAGCGGAAAAAACATCTATGTGCTCAGGAATTCAGCAAGAAAACCAGAACAGTGGGGCATTTTCTGCTTGTGATAGTTTTAAGTGCTATGCACTCAACTGCAAAATATAAAATCCCATGAGCCCATTCATTTTGTGAAAAAACACCCCAACCTGACACAAGTTTAGCTTGCTTGCTTGCCCATCACAAAAAAGTATTTCCCAATATTTATTGCAAAAGACACATCCTTTATTTCTGCTAGTGATCCAGCCACAGCCTATGAAAATCAGCCAAAAGACTTATTCCTAAGACTTTAGAATTAAACACACGCATAGAGGATAGCCAGATTTTAAATAAGGATTTGAACTTGTGACCTTCAAGTATAAACTTATAATAGTGACATTTTTAAATTAATCTTTAAGACTAATTTCGTGACGTGAGCTGAACACATTGTTAACCTCAGCTGAAAAAGTATTCCTATATACTTATACTTTGCAAGTCTTTTTTTAACCTCTCCATTTCTTTGTTTGTCCCTTGCATACAAAACCTGTGCTTACTAAATGAACAATCACAGGCAGAAAAATCATGGATATACATTAGTACAAGTGGTTTATTTTCACGTGACACTTCAAGGCAATACAGTTTATTGTGTCGGATCTGATTCTGTGTGTCCTGAGAATTCCCTCAACAACAAAGACATGTAAGAAGTCACTTGGATCATGTCTCTGAGAATACAAACACGGTTTCTCATCTAAAACTTATTCTACAAAACAAATTAAATTAGACACTGCCTACTTTATGATGTAAATTGAACCAACGCACCCACACAAGTGACTTCTAGCTGTATGACTATTTTAATAAACAGTATTGGCTTGGTTTTGAAGGGAATTGATTTCTGACAAAATGGAAAAAATCAGGCTTTGGTCTTCTTTCATTTTGTTTACTGGGGTGAAAAAAAAAAAGGTGGGGAAGAAACTATGAATAACCAGGTAATTTCACATTTGTGTTTCTTACAAGAAATAAGGAAAATAAATTTCAGAACTTAAAAATTCCAAAAAACTTTCAAAAAGTAGATCTTCAATTTTGTGGATGACAGACAGCTGAAACTGATGAAAAGTTGGCTGGGGCTACTTAAAACCAAAAATCACATGCACAGTCCACACCAAGCTTTAGTTCGCAGGAGGAAGAAGAAACAGAAAGTGTTCCAGGACTGTAATTACAGAATAAAATGTAGGTGCTTTTATCGTAAAATGTGAATCAGTCTACAATCCAATTAAATGTGTCTCACTTTTCAGAAAAAACATTTTGCAGTAACAATATGCACAAGGTAATTTAGCCCATGAGAGACAGGCCTACAGCGTGCGTATGACTATGCATCTCTAAAAGCTTATGAATTGAGAAGATATTTTAAAGGATTTTCTCGGCAGCTGGAATTCAGGAATCTGGTTTTGACAGCTTAATGGGGAAATGGAGAGAAAGAGAGTGTGTGTAGAAGGTGGTGTGCAAGAGGGCATGAGAAAGGGTGGCTGTGAGTGAGATAGGATGAGAGGGGGAGAGAGCAAGAAGAGGGAGCGAGACCAAGTGGGGAAGAGCATGAGGGAGAGCAAGGAAGTGCACGAGAGCAGGCAAGAACGATGGCGAGAGCAACAGTGAGGGCAAGGCAGAGCAAGACAGCAAGCACATGAGAGCCTGTAGGGGAAGGAGACCTCGTCTAAAACATTCAGTAATGTCAGCTATTAATAACAGATGTAAGAAACTGTCTTGTCTCCAGTGAACTGCGTTTTGACCCACTTATTACAGAAGTCAAACATGACCTAACACAGTGGGGCCGGGAGCACTGAAGTTAAGCTACTAACACTGTGTTTAAAAGCAATATCAATTAGTTGGATGAAAATCAATTTAAAAAAACCCAGCAGAACCCAGGAGGGGCAAGTCTGATACAGGGTATGGGTTTCTGCTGCTGGTGATTCGCACTGGCACAGTTTGGATTGTTTCTCTGCCTCTTTTGCAAAGCACTTGTTGCATATGTTGCTTGCAATAAGCAAGCACTTGTTGATTAAATGACACCATGGACTTGCATAGAGACTAAACTGCTGCCCTGAAGCATTCCCACTAATCATTCTTTAGTATTTGAGGCCAAATTCACACTAGACTCCACGATAGAGGAATACATATACGAGCCCTAGACCATTACATGGATCAAATGATGCAAAAGGCTGTAGTCCTCCAGTCTGTTTCTGACTGTCACCTCCCAGACTCAGGTGCAAATGGACTTCTGGGACAGCTTCTGAGAGCAATCAAGTAGCTCAGATCAGTATTTCCCACACAGGAAGGAAATCTCTCACATTACATGAAAGAAAGATAAGGTGGGGAAAGAGTAGGACTGGCTCTAGAAACACAGCTGGAAATTAACTAGCTCCAGTACTGGCCAGAAGCACATTGGGTTTTGATTTCCCTGTGGATGAGTTTCTGTACTCTGTTACATACTTTCCTACCTATGACTTGCAGGTTCACAAGTTTGATGTCTTTTGGAGCATATCTGTGACCTGAGAGTATACACCCTTCCTCTGTCTGTCCCATGTGATGCCAAGAGTCCCACTACTCATTGCCAGAAGACTTTTTAAATTTATTTTTAAATCATTTTAGCTTCCTTTCTAAAAGTAAGAACTGAAAGTATAAGTAATTACTGATCCAAATGCTGACCAAAGTTAATGTTTCCTCACTTTTAGCTATGTTGGATAGTACAGCATTAAAAAGCCAACCCAGGCTGAACAGAAGTCTGCTTGCCTAGCACCCTTCCAGGAGTCTGCTTCCCAAACATCCTTCAGCCTTCTGGAAGCATTAAAACGCTTCTGCTGAAGGCACGGAATAATTCTGAGAGAACTGAAAAAGACTTTTCATAGCTCTAGGATTAATGGGCTAGGTAGCTTGTCACTATTTGCTCATTATAAAGCAAGCTCAGAACAGTAATGGCTAAAAGTCATTAGCTTCCTGCAGCAGCTCAGTGACATATGGGAAGAACTGGTGGCCTCAGCTCACTTCTTAGATCGTGTAACATTTCTCATTTGTCAGTCGCAGCAGAAAGACCAGAGTTTGAATGCAGACTGAAGAGCTGTTTTCTACATCCCAACTATCACATCTCATGGAATCTGGAAGCTACCAGAGGAGCTGCAGTGGCTGCTGGGACCTGCCTTCCCTGAGTTGCACACATCAGTTTCGAATTAGGTAATTTGGCATCTGCTGTGGATACTGACTTCAAGGCTAAGGGATTCTTAAAATAAAGCAATTCCCAAATCACTGTATTTCTTTGACAGCCACAGGAACATATTCAAATGCACTTCTCTATCACACTCTTTATCTTAAATCATGGCTCTTCAGTTCTCTCTTCTATTTTGAAGAGCTGAATAAAACCTCACAGTATTATTTTTAATCATAACTGTACCTGCAAACAAGTTGGAATTTACAGTACTTGGGATTTACCAAGTGCTAACACACAACAGCCTTGAACTACTTCTAAAAAAAAACTATGCAGGCAACTGGAGAAGTTTATATTAAGTTTAGTTTGGGGGTTTTTTTTCAGTCATAGGAATATGCATTCAAAGACACAGTAGTGTGAACAGAAAACTTGTAGTTTGATCAATGGTTTGATTCACCCAGTGCTGAAGTACAATTGTCCCTTCAGAGTGAACAGGAACATTGTCAGACCTGTGGCAGCCTGTGAGGAAATGAGTCTTTGAAATGTGCAAAATATAGAGAGACAGAGAGGAAAACTCACACCAGAAATGCTGACAGCTTTCGAGTATGTAAATTTTTCTTCCAGTAAGCACTGAGACAAGCAAGGTCTTGAGGATCTTTGGAAAAGCTGCTGCCATGTTTAACATTATTTAGGCAGCAGTGGTTGAATCCAGAATCCAAGTTACAAAGTAGTCCTTGTGCAATTCCCATTCACACACAAAAGTCAACCCTATGTGGCATCTTTCTCTCAGGAACAGACAAATCAAAAGTTTCATGATGACATATTGTAAGAAACCAGTCTGGCCACCAGCTTTAGCCAGTTTTGCACTGAGTTTGAAACAGCATTAAGTTGTCCTGCCCTGATGTTGTTTACTTGTCTGCGTTTATCCCAAGTAGGAATAAAATCTAAACCCCTAAACCCAAACAACTTAACCCAGCCACTTTGCCTTAGGGTGTGCAGTTGCTTTTCCTCAACACTTCTTCTCTAAATAGCTACACCACTTTGAGAATCAAAACAGCCAGTGACAGAAATTGCCACAACATTTTGGTCATGTTGTTTCTGTTGAACTCAAGTCAAGAGCTTATGAACAAAATACATGGTTTCTTTGCTTTTTTTTTCCACTATGAAATACTTAGTATGAAAAGCATGTTTTCCTTCCATTGCTGTTCATTAACACCAAATCTTTTAACCACTGAGAAATTCACTGCTGCCTACACTGTGACAGATAGGAAGCCTGACACACAGAGCTTTGTTTCTGTGTGGTTCAATACATGGCAACTGAAAATTCTGTACTCAGTCCAAGTAGTACAGTGTGAAATCAGGACAACTCTTTTTCTAAAAATTCAGAACCCATTGCTGAAACTTTAGGGCCATGTTATTGTTCAGGTATCAGAGAAGATATTTAGACATAATGCACTTTTACCAGCAAAACCATATGTTCCTACAACTTTATATTATAAGAAAAGGTCAGCTGTATTTTAAAAGTAGAAAAGAAAAAAAAAAACTAGGAGACAAAGTAGTGGACAAACTTTAAGCCAAAAAAGACTTCTACTTCATTCTGTTAACTGTAGTAAATACTGAGCAAAGGAAGCCAGTAGATCCAGAACATCTCAAAGGGCAAAGCAGCAGCTTAAATGGCACTCTGAAAATATGAGAACAGTCTGAGATAGGATGAGCAGCCTCAAAGGATGACAGCTGGATTTTCAACAACAGAAGCAGACCTCAGTGCTGCCTCAGAAACTGGAAAGGCAAGAGCAACACCACATTTAATTAAAAGCTAATTGGAATATCATGCTGATAACCACAAATATTGTGTTGATTTGATAGGACAGGTCACAGTCCTTTCAGCTTAAGACCACGACATGAGCTGCAGATGTACACAGGCACAATTACAGAAATACAACTTTGCTGTTAAAAAACAAAATGAAACCCACGCTTAAAGCTATTCTATAAAGTAACTACTCTTGAAAGAGGCAAGCATAACAGCTCACTTAAACCACCAAGTACTCACAAATGCCTCCCCTGTACAATAATGAGAATATAATTACACCCTTTGCTGTGCTTTGTAGAGAGCTTATTTGTCTTTTTAATTTATGACAAAGATTTTCTCAGTTTCAGGTAAACTATAAGCCATAAAAATAAAAATCTAAAAATTGCATGTAACTCTAATGCCTCCCCCTGGGAGGGAAATGAGGAATAATTTTTCACTAGTAGATGATGCTCAGTGTCTTGATAGCCTTCTGGGGAACTATTTTTAAATACGAGTTTCATTACCAAACTGCAAGAAGAAGGCAATCCTAACGAAGACTGTACTTATGCAAGAGCTTTGAAACTTCTGTCTGTGTACATGTGTATGTATAAATGTAAACACCCTGATATTTTAGAGCAGTGCCTCTCCATCCCCTCCCAAAACTGTCAAGAGCTTTCACTGAATTTTGAAATTCTCTTTCCAGTGGAGAAAGACCAAAATACTTGCAAGACCTGTTAGAATATCACACAGCAGGACTCACACTGTCCCCACCAACTGCTACAGCAGATAACCAAGTCAGACAAAAGAGGGGCAGCTACTCCTGAGGACAGGAGAGTAATGAAAAAGTTAATTTCTACATTGGCAAAATGCAACAAAACACAACCATTCTGCCAAATTATTTGGAATTGTAGAAACAATTGGTTCAGCAACTGTCATTTAATTTCACACAGCTCCAGCTGAGGCTTTATTCTAACATTTTTTGAAGAGGGTTGCCAACAGTGATGGATAAAAAACCTCAAAGTTCTCCAATTCACCAAAGGGTGATTGCAATCTGTAGCCAGAAATAAATAAGCAGTTAAAACTGAGAACTACTTTGAAGCTAATAAACCCCTTAATAATAGTAGTAAGAGATGTCCAAAAATTCCGTCAAGGAAAACAAAAGAGAAAAATAAATAATTTATTTCCTGTTGCTTGATTTTGGTTACTCATAGCTTTAGGCTTGGTGTCCCTCAGTTGTGTCTGCACCCATCACATCTAGAACCTTTTTTTTAAACGAGACCTGAAACCCGAGACCCCTGATGTACCCCGATGGACCCCTGCTGAGACTAAAGGCAAATATACTTAACACTTCAATTCATGACAAAAACTGCCAGTGAGTCACATCAAAAGTCAACCCAATATTTAAAACCCCACAGGATTTCATAAAATCCAACAGGACCCAACTTTGAATCAACTGATCTAATCCGAGGCCTGATTATATCATTGTTCTCTGCTTCACGTTGATTGCTCAAAAGATAGTGAAACTTCCCTTTGTCCCCAGTATACTGCTGTATGCAAGTACTGTAACTGTTTCCTTTAGAGTGCAATACTAAAATACATTATAATACCTCCGGGGCATAAATCTCTAATGGAGAAACCTATTAAGATTAAACAGAAGCCAGTAAGGGCAGCATGAAGTAGACTTTATTACATTTTCAGACAAATCAAGGAGTTAGTGTTAAGCAGACCTGTTCTTCCCAGTCTAGTGAGAAGAACATTATTAGCTCATACTCTCAGTTTTAAAGCATCCTGTGAGACATTCTACTTCTAAAGATGAACAATTATCAAAAGGGATTAATTTGCAACTCAAAATGGTCTCATTCTCTTCACATTGCTAGGAATGCTTTATAAAAGTTATCAAAGGAAATAAGAGTATTTTAGTGATTAGAATTAGTAGCCTACATCAAAATAACTTACGTTTTGTAATGAAAAAAATCCTAGAATAACAGAAATTGTTTGAACTCTTTGGGAAATACTCCCTTTCTACAGTGAATCTTGAAAAAATTAAGCTAATTTTATTACACTATCTCTCTGCAGATGTTTATTTTTATCCATGAATCAATGTGTTACAGGGCTTCATTGTGATCCCTCCACTAAAGGAAGTGGTAGAATTGATTTATATGTTATCAAGAGACAACACCTTTCCCTCTCACCTGCCCTCAGATTTTCTGTGGGTGAAGTCCTGGTTATGACTATACAGGAGAATGTGATATGCACCCAAATTATATTCCAGTCAATACATATCCTGTGAGCTTCCAATGGGCATCACACCCAGGACAGGGCAACATTGGTTGTTGAGTAGTTTAGCTAAAACACATAATTTTGTTTTAGTCAGGACACATTTATTCACAAGACTAAAAAGTATTTTTCATTTAATTAAAAAAAA
>VZTA01010994.1:0-11300 GCA_013398855.1 Mohoua ochrocephala | reverse complement strand
AGAATGTCTGTTTTTCTAGTACCTTACAAAGCTGACGTGAGCAGTACTGTGAGCCATGAACAGCAGCTCCAGCTGAGTTGTCTACAGTAGTTCAAACCCATTACTCCGTTCCCATTAGAGACATTTATCATTTAGTCACTATGCTTATGCAACAGCATTCTAAAGCTGCAAAAAATACCTTGCCAGCTCTATATTAGGGATGGGTGGATTCATTCTGATAAAATGAGAACTGCTCTTAATTTTTCCCAGACCTGTAACTGAACCAAAACCTAATGTTCATCCATCATTTTTCAGACCCGAAAGTTTGTGCTTTGCAAGCAGGGCCACAATGCATCAGCTCAGCAAGGTCCCTGATGCAATGGTTGGTGGGCATGGTATGAGAACACGACCAGAATGGAACAGATTATTTGGGAATTCCTCCATCCCTTTCCATCTGCAAACTTCTCTCCCAGGCTTCTTGCCAGTGGTGAAACCATGGTGAGGATGTAATCTGCTGGCAGGCCAAAAGAAGCATAGTGTCAGCAATATGGATTAATACATATATTTAGGAATAGCTGGATTTGAATCACAACATAAATTTACAGCCAGATTAATTCTGGGAAATGTTAACCAGTAAAATACCGCACAATTTTTTAAAAGATCTGTTTCTACTGTTTTGATTCCCATGTCATTTTTCTCACACTTTGTTATTTATAAGCCATTATAATATACATGGCATTTACAAGCAGCTTTCAGAAAATTCTTGTCCAGGTATAGAAGAGAAGGTATATGTGATTATATTCAGCAAAATTCATGTCTTTAGATACAATGTTGCATGGCATCTTGTTGACTTATCACCCCTACCTAAATACAGACTTACATGTACTAAGAAAGTATTTCTTTAGTGAACACTTTTCTTATATTGACCAGGTTGGCAAAAAGATCTTCCTAATATCTGATGGAAAGTAAAGGAAGAAATATGTATTACAGCAGTGACATGGAACATAATAAGATTTTCAGTCCTTAAAAGTCTTATTGAATTTCAGGTTGTTTTTTTTTTTTTCAAAAGTGACTAAACAATAAGCAAAATACGGTCTCAATGATTGAAACTAAATTATTTCCAGTGTTTAAACTGAAACCATGATTTTTCAGCACTTTCCCTCCAAAAAATAATCTGAAGTAATAAGCCTCCATCCTTTGGTGAATGAATGTATTTCTGCCTGTTAATATTCAAGGACTGTTCACAATTTACGTTTAATCATCTACAGCCAAGGAGCAAAAAATATTCCAAGAAGTTTTGAAGAGGTAAAGCAAAAACTAATGGTAAGGATGATCTATTGGAATATTATTTGATGACCATGGTCATAGATTCAGTACTGCAGGCTCTTAGGGTGCCATTTGACATGGGATTATCTCAGAATTACATCTGAATCCTCTGTAAGAAATTTTTTCTATTTTCATTGACAAAAAAAGAGCTTTTGTTGCAGTCAAAAAGGCTTTGAATCTGTTCTCTCCTCTCCAAGATGAGAATGTTGGATGATAGGAAAGAATTCTCCAATGGGTGAGTCTTCTGTTTGTGCAATGAGGAATATTTGACACAGCTTCTTTTGTAGTCTGATGGCTTTACTGGACAAGTAGGTGTTTTCTTTTACTAACTTTCAGATTTTTCAGTTGTCTGCTCCTGGCTCTACAGGTTTTTTGGTTTCTTTTCTTCAGAAGATTCACTCCAGCTTTGCCAGCAGTGCTAGTCAAACCAGCTGGATACTGCTCTGGGTGATATCTAACATGACCGTGTTTGAAAAGAACAGTTCAGGAATATTGCATCTATAGAGTCCAGGAATGGGCCGTTTATTGTAGCTTGTAATCATTTCAGGGTTATCGTAAGTGTATAGATATATAGGCACTAAAGAGAATTTGGGGAATAATCTTTGACAATCAAAGTATTAGAGAAACTGGGATCTGTTCAATATCGTGTTGGCTTGTTCAAAAATCAGTGCCACATGGACAGAGAGCTCTGCATGCCAATGGTAGTCCTGTTAGGGCTATTCTTGATTTACAAAGGAAATGAGTTGAATTCATCGATACATTAGTGAAAGTCTGGAGAACAGGATAATGTCAAAAGAGCCTCTGGTGATCAGTACTGGTATTTAACCATAGAGGAAGGTGGTGTTGGATCTCTCAGATCTCCAGTGTGTTACATGCTCTTTCTTTTCTGCTATTTCAGACAAAAGCTGATATGTCAGATATATCACACCAGATCATGTCACTGTGTGGCACACTGAATGCACTCATGAAGTTAGATTCGGCTTTGCAGATCTAAGAACTATGTCTTTAATTAGCTGAAGCAGACACTGATGTTAGAAATAAGTTCTGTAGCACTTCAGTACCTGTTTCCAGCTATGCGGTGAAGCAACATATTTGGTACCTAGACTATTAAGTCAGCAAGAAACACAACAGGAATCGTAGCTGTTGGCTAAAATTTACTAAAAATAAATTGGATCCTGGAAACTGTGTAGTGCACCCCACTCCATTAATAAATTGTTAAACTGAAAGCTCACATGTACTTTCAGTAACCACTGACATTTTATCTTAAATAAGGATGAGAAATTTCACTTACTACAAAGTAAAGCATTAAAAAGGTTCCTTATCTATGGGACCAGAATAGGGCTATTAGTAACACTGTCTGCTTCTTTTTAAAACCCTATTAGTGTCAGGTAATATGTTTCTCCAATGGTGCTTGATATTCTCTTGGCTAAAAAAACCCTGAAAATGAACTTTCCAAGGGAATATTTTAAGTAATAATAGCTGGCTAAAGAAAATGTTACCCTTAGTATCAGTAAAACATGTACTGGCTTTGTTCTTAGAACTGTTTTCACAGGCATTAGCAATGTAATCTGTTATTTCTATACATGTGTTTCTTTTTTGGTCTATAGGTATACGTGTATATACCTACTAACCAAATATTCAGTTTGTGCTATTTCTTTGAATTCAATAAGATGCACAGCTAAAAGGCAGGACTATTCTGACAGCCAAAACCTTATATTTATTCTTCTCTGTGTATATAATTCAAGGCAAGATATGGGGATCCCAAGCTTCTGTGTAAGTATTGATCAATCCTCTTCATGTCATAGTTCTTTACGTTAAATAACATTTCAAGTCTGTAAGAGACCTATAGTTGTCAAGGTATGCCTCACAGGTTACGCCTTCAGGGCTAAAAAGCCCAAGGCTGTTCAAATAGCATGGACATTGCATGGTGTGAGCAACATAGCTGGAAGTCTTGTGGAAATAGCACAAACTGCACTGCTGTGATTGGAAGCAGGAAGATGAAAACACCATACCACATGCAACGAGCGTCATCTGAGAGACATCTCATATCTCTGCTGCTAAATAAAGCGGGAGCAGAGCACAAACTTAAACACTGAACAACTGCTTGTCCATACTGGGTATTTCCCGTCATATTTGCCTGCAGAGCAACAGTTTAGTGATTTCCTAGGCATTGTCTGGGCACATTTTGGTGGATAACATGTACTGTAGACTACGTCCTAACGGCAGAATGAATAAGACTGGTTTGAGTCTCTCTATTCTGTACATCACTCCATCAATATCTGTGCAGGCTGTGTATGTGTGCAGGCATGTGTGTGTGCAGGCACATGTGTGTGTATTCAAACTCCATGTCTTGCAACATGTCTTGATATGTAATATTTCCTTTGTTTTGTGCCGTGAAAATATCTCACCCTGATGTCCCATAACACGGTTCTTGTTTTGTTTCAGACCCCTAAACTGAGAAATGTACAACACACTGTACCCATGTCCTAAAACCACCTGAATACCCAAGGTCTTTGGGCTAAGCACGATGTGATGTAGATGACATCTGCGTGCCCCTTTTGGCCTAAGGATGACAGTCCTTGGCACACACTTATTCTGTGGGGCCAGTATAGATATATCCAACAAGAACAGGCAGAAAACAAAAGCAGAATGTGCAACTATTAGACATAGAATTAAGCCTACTGTGCTGGAGATTTTTTGGAAATTGCTTTGATGTTTGAATACAAGTAGGGAGTCCCTGTAGTTCTTGGTTTTACCAGTACTGAGCTGCTTTTCAGAACTATCCTTTAATTTCCTAAAGTGAAACTTAAAGCAAAAGAAATTAAATACTTGCATGAGCATAAAACAAAAACATACCCTAAAATCCAAATGTTCATTAATGACATGATTAATTCTGATCAGCGGTGGCATAAGGTTTCTACTGAAATGTCCTCCTGGAACTCCGCAGTCAATTCCAGGCAAGTGTGAGAGAAATGGTCCCAGGTGATGGATCACTTGCTGAGGGGCTCAGAGCAACTTTCCCCAGCATTCATTCACTGGATGAATGTTCCTTTTAAGAGTGCTTTGGAGGTCAAAAGTCTTTCTGGCTATGAAGGCTGTGAAAAAGAGGAAGTCTTTCACCAAAGCACTGTTTGTCACCAACCTCCCTGGGCTGTGAAGCTTGTTTTTCATTGTTTCATGCCTAGTTCTGATGAACTGGTTTGACAGCTGCAGTTTTAGAAACTACCAAATAAAAGAGAAAAAAAAAATAGTTGGGAAAATTTTTCACTGAGGACATATGGGGCAGGAAACCAGTTTAGAAATCTTATGATTGGCTAAAGAACACACAATCTATGGATTTAGATGATTAAAAGCTAGTTTCTGATTTGCTCACTCATTCTGGGTGGTAACTCACTGTCAAAACTCTCCTTTTCAGTGAAGCTGTGGGAGAGCTTATGCACTGTGAGCACAAAAGACAAAGCCTTGTGCTGATTCACATGCTGCAGTCAACCACAACTGATAAACATTTATATCTTGAACAAGACAGTGTGCCATGTTCTCACATTCTCTATATGAAATGTGATGGTGCAAGTTATTGATACAGACCTCAAACTCACTGTGAAAAAACATCCCATTTTATGTGGTAAGCCTTTTCCACAGTTTATTTCTCCCTCAACAAAGGTTTCAGGCTCCTCACCAGCTGTCAGTGTAGTATTTAACACTGGCAATGCAATGTGAGTTTAAAGTCAGTATACTATCTAATGGAGCATCTCTTGCAAGAAATTCTAGAGCCAGCATAATGTCTGTGTGCTACCTCTTGGCGCCAAGGTTATAGCTGCTATGTCCAGCTCATGTTGTCCTTCTGTCACGTCAGCCTCTGGGTGCATTTTCAGTTCTCTGACCATTATGCATCTGGCGTAAAAGAGGGCAAGCCTGGACCCTTGTTAGTACACCAGGCTTTAACACTGCATGTGCTTCTTTACTTTCCACTGACCTTCACTTACACAGTACCAGAGAGTCTCTCTCTCTCTCACGTAAAAGGGCAGAGGGGCAGCCAGGCTACCAGGCCTGCAATCCCAGTAATCCATGCGGTAGGAAAACACTGCACTGAAAGCTGCCTGTATATGATCCCATGAATCCATATAGAACAACAAGCTTGGCAAATGAAGTGCTCTCTCTATTGTTCTTTATTGAGGCAGGTCACTTTCTTTTCTTTTTTTTTTTGGTTAGTTTTTTAGTTAAGTACACAGTCACTATTTTGAGCCTAAGCAGAAAAGATCATCTTTCCCCTTCAGACTTGCCACACAAAAATATAACAGTTTATACAATGAGTCGTGCTCAGAGCTTCTTTTGTCCTTGATAAGACTCTGAAGTGCAAATTAGAGGGATGTGTGTATAATTGACAATGAATTTTTAAGACCTTGATACACGTGGTGTCACCTGTGTCTGTGACAATAGCAGCGCAGCATCCTTTCCTTTGCCACGCAGAGATTTTTTCTTACATAGCTGTGTCTAATCAGGGTTTACTTGTTTCAGTCACCTAAAGCCAGAAATATAATCCTGCCTATCTGATTCCAAGACAAATTAAATAACTGTCATATGTCATGTGGGTTCCCCTTTGTTATCAGTGCTCTGTGGTTAGTTCTAATTAGAACAGCAAAAGAAAGCAGGAGTGAGGTAGTTCCTAGGAATGCAATTATCTACCTACTGCATGATCCTCTGAAAACTCCTGTGGCTAGGGATCACCCAAACCTTCCTTCCTCCCTTCCTAAAGAGCTTGTCTTGACCTTGTCTCCCTCACCAGTATTTACAGAATCAGAATTTTCATGATCTTTTAAGCTTTGTGTAAAAGCTGATATGGAGCAATCTCAGTGCTGCCTCATGCCGGGAACAAACAAACCAGTGCACCTTTTGAATTTCCCCTCACATGGAATTGGCATTGATCAAGGTTCTTAGCATGTCTTTGAGACAGAGAAATACAATTCTTTCCCTTTTTACAGTTAGAGAAATAATGGCACTTTGCAGTTCAGTTAATTTAGGAAGTCATCAAAGAAAGTGATGTAGGGAGGTTTATGTGTTGATATTGATGGAGGCAAACAGACACACTCTGGCTTCCCTTTCAGTCTTGCCCATGATTTCTAGGTGTCGTTAATGTCCAAACTTGTATAATTTGTCTTTAACAATGCTTACCACCTGGGCATAAGATTTTTTTTGTAATTACCAGATTAGAACTGTCAAATCAGCTGGGCTGTAGTCAGAGTGAGCTTGCCTGAACCTGCTGCTGGAGAAAAGTGCTCTGTGACACCTGCATTCTAGACTGCAGCTAGCGATTATCATATCCTCCACCTGCAAGGGCTTCTGTACTTTTTTTTTCTCAAGGTGCCCAGTAGGAATTTGTGTCAGGGTACCCAGAAATGTGATCTGAAGTTTTTGCAATTTACATCATAGATGTAGCTTACTGAGAAACACAACTGAAATAACATCAATGCTCTTCCATTTACACTATGCTGGTGCTGGTCGTGTTTCACAAGGAGATCTGTGGTTTGTATTCTTAAATCTCCAAAGTGAAAGTGATGTTGATATATCTCCTATAACATATGTTGGCTTCATCCTGTATTTAAAATTGATAAGTTGCAACAGAGCAACTGTTACCTGTTGTTTTTCTGCACAATATTATCATGCTTCTAAGACTACCTAGTATAATACCAGTCTCAGAATCACAGAATCAAAGAATCATAGAATGGCTTGGGTTGAAAGGGACCTTGAATATCATCTAGTTCCAACCCTCCTGCCATGGGCCGGGACATCTTCCACTGCACCGGGTTGCTCAGAACCCCATCCAACATGGCCTTGAAAACCTCCAGGGATGGGGCAACCACAGCTTCCCTGGGAAACCTGTTCTGGTGCCTCATCACCCTCACACTACAGAATTTCCTCCAGATTTCTAATCTAAACCTATTCTCTTTCAATTTGAAGTCATTCCCCTATGTCCTGTCACTAGATGCTCTAGTAAATATTCTTGCCCCGTCTTTTCTCTCAGCCTTTCCCCACAGGAGAGGTGCTCCATCCCTATGATCAAATCAGTGACCTCCTCTGGACTCATTCCAACAGGTCCATGTCCTTTCTGTGCTGGGGTCCCCAGAGCTGGACTCACTACTCCAGGTGTGGTCACAGGAGATCAGAGTAGAGGGACACCTTGCTCGAGCTTTGATGCAGCCCAGGACATGTTTGGCTTTCTGGTCTGGAAGTGCACATTGTGAGCTCATGCCCTCTTGCCTTCCATCTCATTAACCTTTGAAAATGCTTACTTGAGAAGAGGAAACATTCAAACTCTGACAGCTGTACCTAGAGAAGCAGAAACTATAGAAGAGCAATACATCATTCTCCCACAGCTCTGCATCCCTATTGTTTTTCCCTTGAAGTTGAAATAGGTCTTCCTTTCAAAATCTTCTCCTTTAGGTACTGGAAAGAATCCATCAGTATAATGCTGATAGGCTATATTCTGTCTGTGTAACACATCAGGCCATCCATCAGCACATCCATTATTATGCCAGGTGCTTCAAAGCTTGGGAAGCTACTGGCTCTCAAAACCCATTGTATTGCAAGCTGCTCTTAATGCAGAGACTGTCTTCACTATACATATCAGTGGGAAATCGTTAAAAGCAAAATGCTTCTACTAGGGGACAAATCTCAAAAGGTTTGGTTCAGGCAACACAAAAAAAGTTTTTCAGTAACTTCTTTGTTATGAAAATCAGCTCGGAAATCTCATGAGAATAGGTCTTCTCCTTTTGAGAACTGCAGCATTGTCCCAGTTTTGGTCAAAGTGAAAATACCAGTAGAATGATCTTTTCTTAAAATAGTTCAATAAATCAATGACTGATTCTTATCAAAACCAGGGAGAGTAAGAAGTCTGTGAAAACTCAAAATGCTAAACAGGGAAAGAAAATGTTTGAAAATGGATAACATCACCCTGGAGCTGACTTCACAAACCTGGAAAAATCCCCCACAGGCCTATCTTCAAGAAGGTTAGAACCATATGTTTCTGTGTATTCGCTCTTTATGTTTTCAGCTAAACCAGAAAAGAAAGAAAAAAAATAATAAAGCCCTCCAGCTCTGTTACAGCTTTTATCATTTCAGATCTTTCCCTTAATAATTCAAAGTAAACTAATTACCTAATTATGTTAACAGGTGTCAGTCATTCAAATATAAAGAGCTACTAGGTAGACCTGAACTGGGGAATTCTTTTCCTTAAGTGTCTGCACTTAAAATTTGAAACATAACGGCATTAAAACAACTGATTGAGTTCTTTTAAAGACATTGCAGCTTAGATCCATACTGGAGGCATTCACCTGTGAGGCAATTATGCTTTTACCTCCCATTACAATACTTTGGCAAGCTTCCTGATGAATCCTTTATGTGTGGCCCCTCACGTCTAAAAGCCTACAGTAAAGAGTTGTACTGTCTGAAAGGAGGATGAGGAGATGCTTGTTAAAGAAGGGGGAGAACATTGGCCTTGCTGTGAGTGTAATTGTGTTGGTAATTATCCTGTGTCCATTATCTTCCTTAAAAGTACTGTATTATGCCATGACAACAGCCAAGAGTACTGTTGGAGTCATTGCTCAGAGGGCCAAGTGATGTAAAATTGTTAGATGTTCTAAAAAATAGCCATTGTAAAATTTTTAATAAAAATTTAAGGTTTTTTTCCTTTGTAATATATTTTGTGAATCACAATTTTCTCCGGTCTTCCATGTCCTGATGCCCTCCCCCCCCACCCCTGAATAAATGCAAGCGGCTGCCTGTGAGTGCTCTTCAGTTCCATGATTTCCTGAAAAGTCTGACAGGGTTTTCTCTCAGTAGTAAGCAGAAAGTCATTAGTGACAAAAAAATGAGGCCCAAAAATACAAATAAAGCTTATTCAGTGAGATAAAGGAGGCAAACGTTTTGTGAGTGTTAATACTGACTTGGGACCTTCCTTTATAATCAAAATATTTCAGGGTTTGAAAGTTTTGGCTTTCAAGGAAAAGAAAATCAGGAAAATGCAGCACGTTTGCTTGTTTGTGTTGCTTGGAGGAAAGCTAATTTTTTCTGACAAAGGCAAACTCTAATCATGACAGTCAATATAAATATTGCTTAGGTGACCTGTAGGTAATTTTTCCAGTCTGGCACATCCAAGCACTGAGCCCATCTATTAACGCTCTCCTAGGGGAATGCAGACACATGCCTATGTGTACGCGTATTGTTTCTGCTGCCTTGATTTCTTACTGCTGTATTTCATCCAGTGGCAAAAGCAATATGTGTTTTGGTGCTGAAAAAACTCAATCCAAACCTAGGTCATGATATTTCACAGGGATCTAATCCAGCATGACATTACAAGAAGCTAGAGAAGTAGGTGTGGTAAAGTCAGGGGGTGGGGAGGAGGGAGCTTGACTGGAATTTGGGAGACCTGCTTCTTTATGACTGCCTACAAAACAGTGCTGTGGATAAGGAATGGTGCAGAAACAGGAGTTAAGCCACAATGTAGGCATGTGATCCAGAGCAGGGAACTGAATTCTGGCAAGTTGTCTTCTTTCAGTGTGCATATGCTTAAAATCTGGCAACAGAGAAGTTCCTAAACTTCCTAAAAAGTTACTCTGATTCTGTTACTCTGAACACCTTTTTAATATATAATAAATGGAAGTGAAGTGCCTGAGTTCAAATAATAATTAGACAAATTAATGGGAGAAATGCTCATCAGAACAATTAAACACAAAGACAGCAACTCCTACCTTCAGTCTTTGAAAGCCTTGCTCCTGCAAGGTGTAAAATTAAGCAGGAGCCCACATTTACCCTCTTCAGTTCTTTCTCAGGCTCTGCTGGCTGCTGATGGTGACGACATTATGCCTGATGGGCCAGCAGTCTGAACTGAAATGGCCGCTCCTATGGCCTTACATTGCTGTATCTTTGTGTTCGGTATTACTTTCCTCAGTGCATTTGTGTTGAAGCAGTGAGCAATAATGATATCATGGCTAGAAAAAACATGCACAGCAATGAACAGACTGAGAACTAAAATTATTCTTCCTTCTTCAAACCTTCAATAAGAGATTTTACTTTAGCCCAAAATATACCTGGAAAATACCCCCAAGATACCCTCCTCTGCCCCCCAAATTTAAAGAAAAAAAACCAAAAGTCTTGTCAATGTGCAGGTGTCAGGCAGAACATGGCTCATTCGTTTTAGTAAAAGCATTCATTATACCAAATGCTCGTGTGTATGGAAAGAGGTATGTTACAGAGAGTGGATGGATCTCTGAATGAAGAGCAAAGAGAAAACAGGTGTTGTTTGAAGTTTTCTTGATATGGACATCTACAGATAAACTTCTCAAAAACTCCACTAGCCAAAAAACTGTTTTAACAGATGAGCCATTATGCTGTTGTCTCTCTATTTATTTTTAAGGAAGACTGAAATGCATACCATCCAAACAGTCCTATAATCGCAACTGTACTCTTTCCATTTGTTTTAGAAAAGCAGAACAGTTTCTCTGCTAGGGAAAGCTTATTTAAAGTTTACAAAACTGTCAAAGGACATAGAGAAAGAAGGGCTTGGGGCAACATTCCCTTGCATTACACAAACCCCTGCTCTCAGCAACGTGTTGTGGTGCTGTCCCATTTTTACCATAGGCACAGGTGGGAGAGCACAGGTCTAAGACTGGTTTAGCCTCTAGGAATTTAAACCCACAGCTCAGGCTGAAAGGGCTTGAAATTCTACATCTCTGGGACTGTGGATCAGGAATGAGAACAGTGCAGAAGAGAGGGGACAATACTTCCAACACAAAGCGGCCCTTAGCCTGATGCTAGGAGACCTCTTTTGGCACTGCAGGAATCAGATCAATGGCACACAGATTGATGGCAAGGACAAAACTCCAAAAAATTAATCATCTTATTTTAAGACAGACTACAGGATAAGGAGTATAGTAGCTGGACTCTGCAATGGCAACAGAAAGTTTTATATGTGGCATAATGTACTAGTTTGAAAACAAACC
>VZTA01010993.1:103613-122470 GCA_013398855.1 Mohoua ochrocephala | reverse complement strand
ACGAATTGTTGTCTGTTTGAAAATCATTCTGCCATAAAATTGGCTATCAGTCCTGTTCCTTTTTTCCCTCCTCTAGTGCCTAAAAAGGAGCTTAGCTGACTCCAGAATATGCAGGAATGATGCTTCCTAATGTACTCAGCATGGCTGCTTGTGTTGGAAATGAGATGAAAGCACTTGAATAATTTTCCTTTTCAAATGGCAGGCTAATTAACATATAGATCAGCTGGCTAACACTTCCATGAAATATGTACAGTACTTCTTATTAAAATACAAGCACTCTTTGAACTTCAGCAGTCACTTGAAAATTTTAATCTTCCAATTCTGCCTTTGTTTGTAATAGTTTAGATAAGAAATTGGACAGCCAGGATGCTAAATCTGAGGAATAATTTGGACACTCTTAATGTCGAGGTTGTGCCTCTATTTGTTTAACAGCATATATTATGCATAAGAATCCCAGTTCAAGAATTTATCTAAATTGAATGTGTTCTAGCAGATGACAGCAAGAAGATTTCTTTCAAAATTAGTGTGTGTGTTTTTAGGCAGAGTGAATTATCCCCAGGTCCCATGAAATCAGCTACAATAGCTTTCACTGTCTCTTGGCAGCAATTGTGTCTTCTGCTGAGAAGAGCCAATCAACTGGAATATGCTTTTGTTGCTGAACCTGCATGAGATTGGATCATGGTGCATGAAAACTGGGAAAAACCTGAGAGTAGGGTTGCTAGTCCCAGACCTGTACATCCTGGATCTAAAAGACAGAGTGAGTTGAATGCTTGATTCATGATGGGTGAGACAGAATCCACATAAGCAAGTAGCTGTTTAAGCCTAAAAGTGCTATACAACGGGTAAGAGAAAGCAGAATCTTGATTTTAATGCATTAAGTAGCCTTTCTGTTTAACAAAAAAATCCCTATTATAAAATTACCTTCCTTGCTCAGTATTTATGATTGTTCAATTTACTTCAAAATAAACACGGGCAACAGATAAAATGATTGTAAAATTGAAACACTGTTTTGCTTAAGCTCACTTTCTCTACATACTGTGATATAGTCTGTGGATAAAAAAATGTAGGTTGTTTTTATGTTTGGGTGGCTTGGGGTTGGGTTGCTTCTTTTTGTACCTGGTTTCAGCAATTTCAATAAATAAATTACAATGTGTTTGTGAGCAAAAAACAAACCTAAAAACAACACCAACAAAAAAAGTGACAAATTATTTCTCGGGTTTTTTTTCGTATGTATGAAAACGATTGGGTAAAGTTAACTATTGGCAGTTTCAGTAGACATATTTCAGTACTCACCAGGTAGATAAGGAATTTGATGATGTGCTTCATTTGACGTCTCTGGGATTTAGACATCTGGTAATATTGCCATATTGCACCATTTTGATTTTTTTTTTCTTTAAGAATAAACTTAGCCTTGCTTTTTTAAGCTGAATGTTCATCTCTAGGACCAGTTTTGTTCATAGTTTTCCACAGAGAATCACAAAGGAAAGTGATGAAAAAATGACAGGTGAAAAGCTAGAGGGACCATTCATTTTACATGTCAGACTGGAACCTTAGTTTGAAAGTTTCAAAACTCTTGTCAAGGGTTAAAATTCAGTCCAGTTTTCTAAGATTTCATTTTTCCAGATAAACACAAAAATACCACTAAAAATATCCTTGCTGAATTTAATCACTTTTCAGTGTCAAAACTTATTTAGGTTTTGACATTGAAAAGAGACTAAATTAAACTGCAATTTATCTCCCACTTCTGCAAGTCTTCTAGGAGGTGTTCCAAAAGAATAATCAATATACAGCAGATAGACACTAAATATACCCTGAATATCTGGCAGTCTTTTACCCCTCAGGTTCACTCACTCTCAGTGCTGCCTGTGCATTGCTGGCAGCATGAGGACCAGCTAAAAGGTTGAGTGCACACTTACTGCTTTTCATTTCTCCCCCTGCAAATGCAGAAATCTCATTGTAATCAAGATGGCTAAGACATGCTCCATTTAAAAGAATACAAGATGGGGACAAATCCTAGGTGCCTCTTTTCTCTCAGTAAAATCACAGTCCACACTATTTTATAGTTATATTTAAGTAACCACAATTACTAAATCAAGTTAGAAAGTTTGAGAATGATAGACCCAAGTCAGAGACCAAATATCCATGTACCTTCCTCCATTGACAGGTTAAAAAAAAAAAATCCATGACAAAAACTTGTGCTTCTCAAATCCAGACCTTGTATTTCCATTCCCTAAGTGCTGCCTTTGATTAAGGAGAGGTAGACTGAAGCAAGGGACAGATATGAGAACTAAAGTTAAGCTCCTGTTTTAAACCTCCATCTGGTGGTTGTGAATATCACTGTTAAAAATTCCATCTGGAGACCAAAGACACCTCACAACTAAGACAGGACAGCCTAGTTCCAGCTGGACATACCCCGGTACTTGCAGTGGAGGAGAGCATTGCTCTAATTAAACACTAAACGAGGTTGATCTGGTTTTTTAACTGATTGGTAGAGAAATGCATTGATATAAATGATGCCAGATGAATTGTGGTATTGGATAAAAGTTATCATAAACTGGCTGTGAATTATTTTAGGCTGGAAACTAGAGGCATATTCCAACAACATGAAAAGAGGAGATTTGTAATAGAATTTCTATGAGAATTATGGGAAAGGGAGGGTCTAATTAATTTTATGTGGAGCTTGAAGAATTTATGAATGTGAATAGATTATATGGTTCCTTGAGCTGGCAAGGAGTCTGTTCTGCAGCCCATGAAATAAATCCTTGATGCAGGTTCTTCTGCCATCAGCCGAATCATCTATACTCACCAGGTTCTGACTTCATCTTTGGTTGAGTATCTAATATTGTGATGAAGGATTAGTTTGGATCAACATTTTTTGTGATGTTACTTTTAATTTGTCAAAGACATGGTAGGCGTTGTGTGTGTGTGTATGTTGCAAATGAAATATAAATACCTGACTTGCATTAATTACTCTACGTTATTATTATTTTATTAGCAACGTTCTTTGAAGCTGTTGCAGACCAAAACACTATCTCAGCACTTTTTGGTGACCTATTTGTGCAGAATTTAAACACTAGCCTAAAGGATATCAGTCGTGTACTACAGTAAGAATGATAGGAAACAGACTGATTAAACAGCACCTTCCTCCTCAGCTTTATAGTTCTATTTTTAGTAAATCTTTATAGCCAGGTGGAAGATAAATATTAGCTTGATCAAATGTTCAGTGGTGCTCTCCTTTCCACACTCAGACAAGGGTTATGACTAAATCCCTGAGTGTTTAGGTAATAGCTCACAGGATATGTTAGCAAGTTGCAGTGGATTGAGCTCTGGCAGTCTGACACTTAGCTCTTGATGCCTTGGTTTTACAAGATAGTTACTGCTGGAGATGCTTTTCACTAAGTGGTTTTAAGTGAATTAAACCAGAAGGTGAGAGGACAGTAATTTAACTGAAGATCTTCTTGTGTGTCTTGCCTTCAGAACACCACACTTCCGAGTTCTCCTGTCAGCACTGCTTGGGGCTGACAACTTAGGAATTAAAAAGTACTTAACCTGTAAGGGTTAACAAAGGAACCTCAAATGAAGTGTATCACTCTTCTCTGGAATGGGGAGAAAGAGAGAGAGAGAGATCTGTTTTAGCAGAAGGCTTCCCTGTGGTACCAAGTAATCTACCGGACCTGAGTGTCATAAATCACTCTGAAAAGAGACAGACTTAAAAATATTTGTATGACTTAAAAAAAATGTAAGACTTAGATGGTTGTAACAGAAAAGACTACATAGTACAGTTACAGATGATGCTGCTCATAAGATTTTTTTCGTATGATTATTTTATGTGCATCTGCATTTATTCTCTCACGTTCATATTTTATAAATGCTAAACAGTGAGACAAATTTTCATAATGCTTTTCCTTTAAATGAAGGAAATATAACATAAAGACCAACTAGATTTCCTCTCCCACAGTATTTTTTCAATAACATTCCTTCCAGATCATCATTCCGTATTTCATAATCTGTATCAGATAAAAACTTTTAAAGATTTTAATTCCTGTCTAAAGACACCTAGATTTCACAATAATATCCTCAACTGTTATCACAGTAATGGTAGGTTTAGCTGCACCAGCTGATGCTAATATTTGTATTATTCTCTGTTGAGGGCCATGATCCTGTTACTAGGGGGAGATAATTGGAGTATAAAAACCCTTCTCACCTTTCATGAAAACCAATTAATCCTGAGTTTGTTGTGATTGCTTTATGAACCGAGCTGTAGGCTGTGAAGGCTGAAAAAAGAGCACGTTTCATTTAACCAACAAAGAGACCTTTAAAAAAGCAGGAGTGAAAGAGGTTGCTTAAATATTCCTCCTCGTTAGCCATCTTCAGTTTGAATTTCCTGCACTGATGTACCAAAACCCATGGTATCTCCTGCTGAAACTCTTCTATATATTTTGTGCAATTAAATTTGGGGTAGAACCAAGATTTTAAACCCCTAGAGCTCCTCTGTCACTAGATGATCAAATCAGACTTTTTTCTTCACTCACTTTTCTTCTGCTTCTGACCAAGTCTTCATATGGGGGGATAATCAGAGTTTTCCTCCACCCAATATTTAAACTAATGAATAGTGGAACACTAATGTGTACCTTGCTGATATGATATCCATCAAGCATTCCGTGGTGCAGTTTTTGTTTTTCTTCTCTTAAGGCATTTCTCCTCCTGGAGATGGTAAATTATGACCTCAGTAGGGACAATCACTGTCCCAATTACACATGTCCATGAGTTTTTATGATGGACTCTGTTTAGTCAGACTTTCATTATAAATAGTGCTGTCTATTCTCAACAGTAACACTCAGATTCTGGGCTGTTTGGAAATACCCAGAGCAAATGGAAATTAATTAAGCATTTTGCAGCCTTCTATTTTTATTTCGTTTCCAAGCTATTTTGAGGTGATTGGAACCTTTAATTCTCCTGCTAAAAATCTTTCAGTCCCCTGTTCATATTATATATTGGAATGAGAAGGCATCCTGCTCACCCTGGGTGCCCTCCTTGGTCCACAATAGGACCGATACTACAGTTATGCATGCA
Source organism: Mohoua ochrocephala (assembly GCA_013398855.1). Taxonomy (NCBI): domain Eukaryota; kingdom Metazoa; phylum Chordata; class Aves; order Passeriformes; family Acanthizidae; genus Mohoua; species Mohoua ochrocephala. The sequence goes on along the minus strand of VZTA01010993.1, from coordinate 117,397 downwards.
TAAACATGTAAATGTTCCAAATATATATGTACACATAGGTTTTTAAAATTCTCTACCCACAAAAGGTTCTTTTGTCCCATCTGAACTTACAACATTTCTAGCCTGAATCTCCACGTGTGCTTAGATATTTTTTCTTCTGTTTGAATTATCTTATTCCTTATTTCTCTATACACCACTCCTGATCTTCCTTTGTAGATGTTTGACATTCCTCTTGATTTCTCCATCCTTTCTTTCCCTCTGGCTATTTACTGTCTGCTCCTTTTAACAGCCTCTTTTTCAAGTGCAGCATAAGCACATTTGTTCTTGACTTAAAGTCATTGTCTTCTTACACCACTGAAATGAACTGAACTAAGTTCTCTCAAACCTCGTAACACTTACTTGTACCTCTTGTTAGTTATGACTCCTTCGAGTTAGTGAATGAGCCTTGAATTCGTCCTAAATATTTTTAAACTGTTATTGTCTTAATGTAAGTAGTCATTGGCTGGTACAAAGAAAAATAAAGGAATAAAGGGCTGATTCTGATTCAGCTGTGAATGTTTCTTGGAATGGAGTAGGAATTATGGCCCTGTAAAGAAGATGGTTCAGAACCAGTGAAAAAAAATCTAATTCTTTCATCTGGTAGTTTTGTGTTGCTTTCTTATACTCTTGAGTGATGCCTGAGCTCATAATTCTTAGGGATGAAAATATTAAAAATTATACTATGTGAGGAAATCGCTCTTCTTAGTTTTCTGTGGTTCCTGTATTCATGAGTATCATCATCATTTTCTTTTACTTTAAAGACAGTGGTTTTACATATATCACTTTACAATTGTTCATTTGAGATTTACATTTCAGAAACACGAAAGTGTCAAAGAGATGTAAAAAGATATGAAGTGGTTAAACTTGAGTTACTAGTATAAGAATCCTCTAATATTTGCCTATATAATACTTCAAAGGAAACCTTATACCAATTCAATCATACAATTTTATTATTCATAATCTCACTCTCAAAGCTTCATATACTTATGCTTAATTAATTTCTCTCAACTGTTAATTACTTTGAGTACAGATGACACTTAGTCTCTTTTATCTATAGTTTTCATCATCTTTCACCTCACCTAGATTCCTCCTCTGTACTCACAGACTTTTCTGAAAAAAACATAACTGAAATCATCAGTTCTCTTAAATTGACCTCAGAGGAGCCCCATAGAGTTCCACCCCAAACATTAGATTATATTTTCCAATGTAGTTTCCTAAGATTGAATTGAGATTGATGGATTTGTTTCTTCAGTGTGATACCACCCTGACAAAGGAGTGATTATCAAAAAACACAGAATCACAGGAAGGGTAAGGCTGGAAGACACCACAGTAGGGTCTGCTGGTCCAACCTCTCTGCTCAGGCAGGTTCATCCCAGAGCACATGGAACAGGATTGTGTCCAGATTGTTCTTGAATGCCTCCTGCAAGGGAGACTCCACACCCTCTCTGGGCAAACTGTTCCAGTGCTGGGTCACCTGCAGAGGAAAGAAGTTCTTCCTCATGTTCAAGAGAAAATAAAAAACTCCTAACAAAGACTTAATAAAAGACATTTTTATCATTCTCCTCATTTTCAGATATGGATTTTGACATTTAATCATCATTGAAAATCCTAGTAGAGCCCAAGGAAGTTGTCGAGTCACCATTCCTGGAGGCATTTAAAAGACTCTGGATGCAGTGCTTAGGAACATGGTTTAGTGGTAGGCTTGGAAGTGCTGGGTTACTGGCCTGACTCAATGATCTTAGAGGGCTCTTCTGACCTAAATTATTCTGTGATTCCATGACCCAGATTCCCATCAAATAATGTTCACAACACAAAGTAAAGAAGTAACTGGAGCATCTGCAAATGCTCAAAAAAAGTCCTTTCTAGAAAAGGCATTTCTGCCTTTAGCCAAGGAAGTTTGGATGTCATCGTGATATGGCATCATAACAAGAGGGTACTGAGCATAGATTGGGGATATTCTTGAGTAACTATCTGCTGTTGAAATCCAGCAGGTGGTTACTCAAGAATCCTCTCGTGTTTATCAGAATCTAAGTCTCCCTGCCTGGGAGACCGGGCTAGGCAGTCCTTCATGTCGTCATCATGCTTTGACCTGATCAGTCAGTCCATCAGCATCAGCAGAACTGTGACCAGTCAAAATCCTTTTCCCAGACCCAAGGGAGCAGAGGTCAGCAGCTCCCTCAGATTTGCAACACAGTCAAGAAGGTAACACAAAAAGGAACTGACAGCAGGTGGGAAAATGCATTTTCCTGACTGGGAGATTGTACTGTGGACAGAGCTGCAAAACAGATGGGAGCTTCTCTGACCTTGCCTGCTCCAAATTTATCACTGGACATGTTTAATTAAAAACACATCAGATTAAGTCATTTTGTTATATGGGAAAATGTCGGAGTCCCTCAGGTGCAATCCCTGTTGGAAGAAACACAACAAGGACAAGATTTTTCATTGCGGCAACAGAAATCAGCTGCAAAAATAGTTTAAAGCCCAACCTGCTGGGGAATTGGAGAGGAGTGAGATAAGCAAGTGCATTGGCTTGTGCTCTTTATTGCTTTGGTCAGGGAGAAGACAGAGTAACTTACAATAGGTGTGAAACACCCAGTTGAGACAAATTACGTTCATGTCACTCCTTTATTTCCCTATTTCCCTTACAGCTTTTGTTTCTCTTGTATCAACCACCTTTTCCACTCAATTTTCTCTCTCTGGGACTGGCTGAAATTCAAATAAATTAACAGCCACATATGAGGAAGTTTTTGTAAACTGGCAGCTAAAAAGAATAAGATGTTAGAAAACAAATCCCCGTTTCAACAAATGTTCCACAATGTGTTTACAAGATCACCAATTCCTCTCAAGAGATTTAAATGAATTTTAATTCAATCTTTAGAAATGAGGACTTATTCACTTAATCTGAGACTGGACAATTTATTGCAAATTGCTGTTAATGGGTGCTAATGGTAGAATTTACCATTTACCCTTTAAATTCCTGTTAAAGGGATGCAGGCCTTATGGTTAAAGCTCTGTGTGGGTATTTGTTCACACACGCACAGACTTTAAACATGTATGTATGTGTGCATGCTTGGTTCTCTGGAGGTTGCCTATTTATGAAGGCCTTACAAGTCCCTGTCCAAATACTCCTTCTCTGGGCAGACTACAATCAAAAATGTGAAACTATTTTAAAACAGTTCCTTTGCCACAAAGATTTACTAGTAGAAATTAAACATGTGGGCTTTAAGCCACAGCTGACAGACAGGAACTGTTAGAATAATGCTTGAGTAAGATAATCATAGAGATTAAAGACATCTCTGTCTTTCCCAATATATAAAAACCAACCAACCAACCAACCAAACCACAAAGGCATAAATACTAGGAGTTACAAATTCCATGCAAAAGTCCGTGGTAGAACTGCAACCAATGGAAGAGGAATCCACCATTGCAATTTCCTAACTGACCACCCTGAGCATCAGGAGATCAGAAGTGATCTCATTTTTTAACAAATGCAGCTCCTACTCTAATTGCAGCTCCTTCCTCAAATGAAATGTTGATGTCAATAATGCAGGGATTATGAGCCCACATAAAGTTCTAATGATACCTTCAACAAACCTTATCCTTGCATTGATAAATAGGATTTGAATTTCTTTTGGTATCTGAAATGGTCTTAAATTATCAAAGAAGCTCACAGAATGCATTAGCATGGTACTCCAGAGGTTTTTTAATATTAAGATGAAATGTCTGTGAAGATGACACTAAGGATCTGATGTGAACTGACAAAAGCAAATGAATTTCAAGTTAAACTTGCTACCTTGCCCTTAATTCACTTTGGGGTGTCTACCAGTGGTGTCAGAATTGATGTAAAGTGGCATGAATGTTTAGGATGCCCATTGGTGTATTGGCAGAGGGCAGTGTCTGTGGGCTGTTCTCTTAGTCATGTGGAGGATTGCTCTGGTTCCCACAGATGTAACTCAGACTTTTAAATGTTATGTTATGAAGTCTCAACTATGTTCTTAAAGGTCAGTTCAAGCAATTAAAAACATAGGCTGCATAGGACAGCTTTTTTTTTTTTAAATTAAATTTAATTATAATCATCTACCTTTTAATTTTTAATTCAATTTCCCAGGTTTGGGTATCTTCAGCTTTTCAGCTCCTATTTTTAATTGGAAACGATGTTCTTCTCTTCCTCTTTCCCCAAGAAAATTGATTTCTAAGGCTGAGGTGTTATTTTTAAGTACTCAATTAACATTTGAACATTTGTCTTTCAATTACTGTCTTTCAATTTCACAATTTGATCTGGAGAACAGGAATTAATGTCCTCAGGCAGACATTAACAACAGACTCAGGGCTGTTTTTAAAACTCCCCCATACACAGAATGCTTCAGGGGCAGGTCAACATATATTTTCTTCAGCAGCAGAGCTGGTTTAAGACATCTCCTTCTTTTTGATTTGGCCAACACTTCAATTTAGTGATGTGATGCAACCATTTGCTTTAGCTGGTGAATTATAGAACTTTATTGAACTCAAATACTTCCTAAATAGTTTCTCCTTTTCCATAATGGAGGGGGTTTTGGTGATGTACTGTTGGTCTCCACCTACAGCACAAGGTGAGAAGGAAGGGGTTGAGTTGTGGAGGAGCCAAAATTTTTCCACAGAAAGTCACCAAGCATCACTTTGGTTCAAAAGCAAGTCTTTCATGTCCGGGAACTGTGGATTTAAGAAGGTACAGACACCTGAGAGTGGAGATGTATTGCAACGCAGCCTTGCCCTGTCAACTGCTGGCATGATAACATCATAGCCTCCCTCAATAAAGCAGTCAAACAAATTTAAATTAAATTAGAAAAATCACCTCAGGAGGGGAAGGGAAAGGAGGACAGGGACTACCAAGTGCCAGATATGAGTATGAGGCAAATTAAAAGACTTAACAGGATGAATCCCTGTGCAAATGGGCTTTTATATTGGAACCGCTGTCAGTCTCTCTGTTTTAACAGTGCTGCCAAGCCCTGACATATGAAAGCATAAAAGGAATCATCTGCTGTGTTTGGTCCAGATTCAGTTCCCTCCTCCTTGCTTCATGGACCACATAGAAACCTTTTTGGAGACCAACTGACATCAGTAATTAGACCCTCCTTTGCAAGAACACACTGACAGGTACCTCAGGCAGTTCCAAGTCATTCTGTTCGGATTTATGCACCCTCTGTCCTGAAAAAGCCTCGATCCAACCTTCCCTCAACCTACCCAGAGGGCAGAGCATCTCTGGAGTTTTAGTCAAAAAGTTGGGAGCTAAAAAAATTTCTCAAATAAGTAAAATGCAGCTACAAACAGAAACATAAAAAAATAAAACCTCCAAGTTCATCAGTGGCTTCCAAGAGCCTGAAGTACCATGGAAGTGAATTAGGGTCACACTTAAACGTGTTAAAAATGCAAATCCCAAAGTTTAAACTAGGCAAAGTATTACAGAAAACATATGATTTTCAGAGCACCTCTCTGTCTTCACAGTAAGACTCTCACATTAGTCTTTTATAATAAATCATTAAATCAAGTTATCTCTTCACAGCATGCCACACTGCCTATGTCAAGAACAGGGGCTCAGAAGTCATAAGTAATGGGAAATATATGCCTTTTTGGGTTTCTGGGCATGCCTGAGCAGTCAGGCAGATCTCTGTTTCTCCTTCTACACACTGAGAATTGTGCCATCCTTGACTGATGACTACTAATCCCTATTAGCAGAAGCTTACCAAGGAATGGATGCTGGATGCTATGGTTAGCTCAGATGAAATACTTGTTGGCTGGATTATCTAATTGCTAGTGGAAAATAATGGGAAAAGCACGTGGGTACTCAGCAACATCTCACATGGCTGCTCAGGTGCCTAAACCATCTGCTCAATGTCACTCCTTCCAGGTGACAAATTTCACCTCCTACTGAAAACAGCAAGACACTCTAAAGGCACCTTCATGTCTAAACACAGAGAAAAATTCTTTAGGCAGAGAAGGTCATGACCCGTTCATGGGAAAGCTCACAAAATTTCTGTATCCATACGTATTCTTTCCCTTTCACTGCAGTTCTTCATCAACTTTTTTTTTTTTTTTCCCCTCCCAGGGGAGAACTTGTATAGGAAGATGAACCACATCTTCTGCATGGTGCTAAATACTTTACCCCAGCTCTGCCTTCTGCATGTTGTTTTAGGTTGGCTTCCAGCTGAAGAGAATCACCTCTTTTAATATGTTACTCCCTTGTGTCCTGCCTGGCTGTATTACCTGACTGAGGATTGCATTGTATTAGGAGTTCAGCATCCAGACATGGGAAAAGTTTGAGGATTTTCTGACAAGCTATTTTGAGTGAAAACCTCCTGCAGCACAGAAGCAGCATGTTAAATGCAAAGATTACTTGTGTAGCTTCTGAAAGTCCTTTCATTGGCCTCAGTGGACTTCAAATGCAACTCTTAATAGCAACATTACTAATGAGTTTGAATTACATGAGGTGGGGCCCTTGGATAGTGATAATGTCTCTTACTAGACCATTTTGCACAAGTGAGAAATATGGAAATTGCAAGCTTTTTTTCCTCCACGTAAACTTGGTCTTCTGTCTTTAGGGCTAATGATGACTTCAATAATTGCAGGAAAATTTAACGTGAAGTGTAGTGAAAGAAACAGGCTATTACTCATCCAAATGCCAATAACTTTGAAGAGATTTCAAATGTATACACTTCAAACCTATAATCCTGAGAAGAAAATATTCATACTGGTGCACAAACTCTCCAGCTCCATGAAGATAAAGTAATTGTCTAAAAATTGTTTCATGACCTCTTCTTGCTATCGTCGCTGCTGATTGTAAGTACATCTCTTTCATCTCAAGACTGGAGAGACTAAAGGGTTTTCTGCCTAAGAAAGGCACCCAAGAAGCTGCCCAGCTCTCAAATCTACAGTGGCTCCCACGTTCCTCACAGTTCAGCTATAAATGAGTTGGTATCTGGGGATTAAATCTTGCATATTCAATGAAGTGAAGGACAAGGGGATTGTCCTACACGAGCTGCAGAACTAAAGATACCTTAGGATCCTTTAACCCCATCTGATCTCATGCAGGGTTAATTTCCCTTAATTTTGATTATGTGTGAGTTAAAGATATAACCTAATATATATTTCTAGGTTCTCATTATATTCAATGAAGAAAAAAGCAGCACATATACAGAATGATTTATCTGCCCTAGGACAGGATGACTCATTCCTCAGAAGTATTTCTTTCCTTTGACTATAGATAAATGATTAACTTAGATTAGATATCTATTTTTAGAGAAAGTTAGGGCAGGTAAATTATATTCTAAAGCAAAAATTCCCAGACGGATTCCCATTAACTCTGAGGACATTGACCTCATACATGGGAGTGTTTTGAATGCCTTTCAAGCTCTTACCAGTAACTTAATTTAATATTTGTCTTGTGGTAAACATCTAGACCCCATAGTGGCAAAGAAAGAAAATATGTAAACAGTTATCCAAAACGGAGAGCAATTTACTGTATAGAGAGAGGATGTGTCACCTCTTTGTATAGCAACAGGGTGAATCAGAACCCCCTCAGTGCTTTTTGCTTTGGGAAATACCCCACAGTCTCTGTTGAACCTGATGTAGTAAAGAGTAAGGGCATTCTTATTCCCTCCTCTTCCCAATCAGCACTGCACGGATTATAATGATAGGGAGTATCTTGGTCTTGATGAAGTTAAGAATGTCAGTTGTTGGTGTTGGCAAGGTGGAGGAAAAAGGCTGTTAAAAATAAATAAATGATTAAAAGGTAAGTAGATGAAAAAAAAAATAAACATGAAACATGTCTTATTGTTGAGGGGAACAATGGCAGGAAGGGACAAGAAAATAAGATCTGAATACTCACTTCTGGACTCAGAATGGGTTGTAAGTTCACACCTTTCTATCACCATTCACCAATTCTTGATTCATGTAGGTACTCATAAATGACAGCAGTATGTGATTAACATTAGTCAGTACATACAGAAAAAAAAAAAGTATTTCTGATTACAGATAAATATTCTGAATATCTCAGAAGAGGGCCTCACAAGAAACAGAATAATAAGTCCTGCCCCACCTCTGTGACCAGGCAATAGCTCAAAGTGTTAGTTATATTTCTTTTTGCCCATTATGAATAATTTTTCATTTCATTCAGATCTTCTCTTCTCTTCTCTTCTCTTCTCTTCTCTTCTCTTCTCTTCTCTTCTCTTCTCTTCTCTTCTCTCCTACCCTTGTCCTCATCCTTCCTTCTGAGTGAAAGTTTCAAAAAAAATTAAAAATCACAAAATTTTAACTGTTATGCCTGTGTCTGTAGCAGCACAACTTTAGGAATGAAATATCAACTGTCACTTAGTAGTATTGAAGAGTGGATTATTTATTTAATTACAGCTGTAGTTTCATCCCCAAAACACTAATGTTTCATGAGTACATTCATAATATTATCTGTATTCCTTCCAAGAAAAAGCTGCACCATATCTTAATGTTTCATAACAGCACTCTTCCAGTGAGGTATATGATCATATTGGCTTTAAGCATAACAAATAGGCTCAGCAAGCCTTTCCTCAGAAATAAGAATGGTCTAGTGTTTTGAGACAAATGATCGTGATCTGAGACATCTGTGTTCAGTTCTCTCCTACAGCCTATGGCAATTTTTTGAGAGACATCTTAAATGCTAACTAAGGGTGGGATTCATCTGAACCAACTTTGACCATTTAAAATTGGATGCCTAATTTAATATACTGGCCATGCAAAAAATATATATATAGTCAATAGAAGATAGAAGCATGTCTAGGAATCTGTTCTGGATAATTCATCATAGCAGTCTTAGAACAGGGGAAAAAAACCCATTAATTTAAGAGTATTTTTCTCTCTGTGTGTCCTGGCTGTACAGGGAATTTAAGCTGCAAATGTCATTCCTGAAAGACAAAGTTAGTAAAAACATATTCATTCCTTGACAGGTGCCAAAGGATTGGTGTACACTTAACACTTACACAGACACCTACAGAAATCAGTGAGGACTGAAAAGCACAAATAATTTTAGGTATCTGCCTCTGTCTTTTTCTATAGCTCAGTTTCTCATCTGAAAGACAAAAATAACAGACTCCTGTCCTCTCAGGGGTAGTGAGCACAAAGCTGTTAAGGATGATAAGACTCTTTAGCATAAGTAGATCGAAGGTTCAAGTTATATCCAAAGCCAGGTGCTCTGAAACCAAGGCCACTCCTAAACCCAGGAGAAATAACCATGAGTGCAAGTGTATTTATGCTTTGGTCGTAGTCTACATGGCAGAAAAACGTGGACAAATCCCAGGAAAAATCACATCATGGCCCTACAGCTATGAAGCAGTTTGGCAGTGTTCAGCATGACTGAAGTAAGTATTTAGAATTATTATTACAGCTGACACACTGCATCTTTTGCCAGATAAATAAGATCATCTATGTAAGTAGGACATAAGGTTAAAGCACTTGACTAGTGGTTAACAGATCTGAGCTTTGGCACTGTTTAGCTTTGACACCGATTTCGTGTCTGCCCTGTGTCACTTCCCATCTCTGGAAGGTCAGTCTCTGCCCTTGAATACAGTGCCAAAGCACAAAGAAAAATCACATCCGTGCAGTGGGGCCATGGCAGAGCTCCTGCTCTTGTCTATTTAATGTAAATTAAGTTAAATATAGAATGGGTTTTGCTGTTTTTTACATCGTGTGTTCATTAGGCCTGGACATATACTTAGGGATTATTTTGAAAGACCGACAGGCGGAGGGAATCAAGCCATCAATGCATTACACAAAACCAGATATCAGTGAAGGAACACAAATTAATATCTAAGGAATCACTGGCTGATGAGTAATCATTTGGGTAAGGATTGTATTGGGTGCTGAGAGCCCACGTATTTCTTGCTAAATACAATTTGCAACATTTCCTTTGTTTTGACAGAAGGAAGGTGATTAAATCTCTCTTGAAGAAGGAGAGGTTATAAACCAGCTCCCATTAATGTTTAGTTCTGTGCCTCAGTAGCTTGTTCTTTATTCAAATTGAACCAAGATGAGCACATTTTGCCTAGTTAGATTGCAAGTCCTTTACAGTGTTCTTAGCAATATTTTGTTCCTTTATGTGTTGCTGTAATACAAATAGCAACAATATTAACCAATAACAATACTTTGATTCCCCTGGCTAATTCCCTTGATCGTGTTCCATATGTGAAAAGAAAAAATAAAACAATCTCAGAAACAATAAAAAATAATGGAAGGGTATTCATCTTACGGATATTCAATATCTCTTTATTCCTCTTATGTAAGCAGCTGCTAAATTAAATGACACTGAGTTTATCAGCTGAAAAGGAATCTGAATGGCTTTGCAGTTCAAAAGCAGGATAACATTTCTTCTTTAAACAGTATCACAGCCTAATGCTGTCTATACACAACAAGAGCCTGTATTTATAATACAGCAATGTGGCATAAGTTAAAGGATGAAACACCTCCTCGTTGATGAAAATGTAAATTGCTACATGCTGATTCTTTGCTCACAGAAAGTTTCAATCTGTTTTTACACAGGAACAAATTCTGGCTTCTGAGAGGTGGTATGCTCCTTGAAGGAGCCTTGCACTGCAGGAGCTGTGCTGAAAACGACACTCAGAACCCCTGTTGGCTCACCATCAAACAACGTCCAAAAGATGATTCCACAATGACTGAAAGCAAGGATTTTCCCACATTTTGAGTTTCAATTCCCTCAGTGTAGCATCTTCTTACGCAGTCTTAAATTGTTCCAGATTTTCAGCAAGAAAATAAAAAACAAACAAACAAAACTCCACCTGATTTTCATCCTCATATTAGCAAAGTCATTTGACCACTTGACTTTGCGCACAGTCTTCCAGCTTAGACAGCACTGTTCCCTGATGATTACTGCCATTCACCATCTTTGGGCTTGTGATACTTCGGATCAGAGCTGGTTTGATCCTTTCCTGACACAGGCATCCTCTGTATCTGCTCTAATTTGAGGTCTCAAAATTGGGTACTGAAACTGTGAAGGGCATATTTCAGTGTCAGTGTCTGCTCTGGAAGGATCCCCAGGAAATTTCTTTACTTCATGTGAGTTACAAGCTTATATGAGTTAGAAAAATCTGAGTCTCAATATATTATTATAGTAGCTTCAGCATGCTTAGAAACAGTCTCAGGCATAGCAGCTCATAGGAGACAAAGCCAATTTCTTTACTGCTAGATTCTCTTAATCTCTAAAATGAGGGAGGTGATTGTGCCCCAGTACTCTGCTCTTACGTGACCTCACCTGGAGTACTTCATCCTGCTCTGGGGTCCCCAGCACAGAGAGAACAGACACCTCTTGCACTGAGTCCAGAGGAAGCCAGCAAGCTGATTAGAGGGATGGAGCACCTCTCCTTTGAGGAAAGGTTGAGACAATTGCTATTGTTCAGCCTGGAAAAAAGAAGGCTTCGGGGTCACCTAATTGCAGCTTTCCAGTACCTGAAGGAACCTAAAAGAAAGATGGAGAGGGATTTCTTACAAGAGCATGGAGTTACAGGACAAGGGAAAATGGCTTCAAACTGTCAGAGAGTAGGTTCAGATTAGATATTAGGAAGAAATTCTTTACTCTGAGGGTGGTGAAGCACTGGAACAGGTTGTTCAAAGAAATGGTGGACATTCCGTCCCCGAAAGAGTTCCGGACCAGGCTGGATGGAGTTCTGTGTTAGGCACTCATGGTGGGCAAAGCGAGGTAGAAAGCGGCTCGTTCAAAGGGTCCTTCTCTCCGAGGAGCCCTTGCAGGGCTAAGCAGCACTTGCAGGCTGACCACTTTTCACCTGTGCAGCCGAGCACACAGCCAAGCCCACGAAGGCTGACTAGTTTAGGCACCGCTAGAGATGAGAGATGGCCCTCAGCCAGGGAATCCCGAAAGGTGTTTTATTCAGTGGAGTTCCGGTGCCAAGAGAGCGAGGGTCTCTTGGGACAGGTAGAAAAGGGGGTCTTGAGGGGGCGTGGTTGTATAAAAATCAGCCAACAAGGAGAGAGGGGAACAGGGGGTTGGGTTCCATCCCTATGCCTGAGACGTGACCCACCACCGTGGTAACCCAGTCCGCACTTCTGTTTGCTCAGCTACCGCAACAGTTCTGAGCAACCTGGTCTAGTGGAAGGTGTCCCTGCTCATGACAGGGAGGTTGGAAGTGAGTGGTCTTTAAGGTCCCTTCAAACCCCAGCTATTCTATGATTCTATGACTCCACGGGACTGGTCATTGGACCTTACTTCCAAACCATATCTGTGAGCTGTCTGAGAAGTTTGCAGACACCATAGTGATGCCACAGACAGTGTGAACAGTGTAATAGTAAGAACAGCCAAGCCTCAATGTGCAAGACCATCTCTTGGCACTGTTTAGTCTATTGCTATGAATTTAACCCACATCATACACCCCCTCCTATCGTTACCTCCACAAAGATAAAATTAATCTTTTTGATCTGAAGTCAAGAAGCAAGAACTGGTTTAGTTCCTCCCTTTGTTGAAATTTAAATGAGATTTTTTCTACTCTGTTTGCAATAAGCTTGTCATTACAGTTCAGAGCAGAATTTTCCTTGTAGGAAATGTACACGGATTTCAAGAGGTATGAACGCACCTACTGCTGAACAGCCGCTTATGACCAGGCTTGGTGAAAAACGAGCTTTAATTATAAATGCTAAGGTTACAGAAAGTTGAAGGACAGAAAGGTTCTGAGGAACAGGATGGTCTTCAGCTAGCTAATAAAGGGTTTGTTTCAGTTATCTAGGTGTAGTGCATAGGAAATGTTTTGTAATCCAAAATATCCTAGTGGAACGTATGACATAGGGCCTCCAGGAAAACTGAGCTGGTCTACAGCAGCAGGTAGTGGTGACACTGAATATCCTAAATGATAGACATCTATGTTTAGGCATCTGTATCTCTCCCACAGTGTCCTTTAACTCCACAGCTGGAAGCAGATAACAATAAAATCAACCCTTCGATAGTTGAAATCAGTAAATTTCAAAATGGAAATAAGCACTCGCATCATGGCTGAGACACATAAATGGCATTTAGCAAAGGACTGATTAAATTCTCCCCTCACCTCTACTTCTTGAAAGGCAAAGAGCCTTTTCTAAAGCCAGGAAATTTGCTGTTATCTGGCATCATGGAAAAATCATTGTGTGGAATTCCAAAATCACTGCTAATGTTAATTCAGATTAAATCATTAATCCTGCCCTCAGATTGCATTTCTACTTACTCTGAGGCAATTTCCATTTCTTTTGTGTATTTATAACTGATTAATTTAACAACTCTAAAAACACAGTTAAGCAATCCCTCCTGTACTTAAGTAACCATTCCAATACTATTAATGGTATGCATGTACATAGTTCATTTACACACTCTGTCTTCCTAATTCCCCTTTTTTACCAAAAGGTCTTCATAAATACAGCTTTTGATCTCTAAAAAACCTCATCTTTTCAAGAAAGAGCTCATTAGCCACGAATGTAGAAAAAGTAACAAAAGCCCAATTCCATAAAGGTTAAAGCTCTTCCAGTTCAATTCTTCTTTTTTTATATTCTTTTAATTAAGAGGCTGTTCTGGTTCATCCATCAAATAAGCTTTTATCTTACAGTCCATAATGAATTAAGACATTACCTGGCAATTCCTTAACTACAGCAACCCATTCAAGTACTAAAAAATCCACAGTGGCATAAACTGTGTTTTACTCAGACCTCTGTTGCAGATAAATTATTGAATATTAGTTTGCTTCGGTGTTATTTGCTACTCTTTAATTTTTTTT
>VZTA01010993.1:49272-103589 GCA_013398855.1 Mohoua ochrocephala | reverse complement strand
TTTTGTTTTTTTTTATTTTTTTTTTTTTTTTTTAATGAGGTTCTGGGTTTGTCCTAATATTGGCAAACGAAATAACTGAAATCTCAGCAGCATATTTGGGTTATTGTAGGAAAGATTCCTGTGCGTATCTCTGTATGTATCTTCCTATAAGTGACTCATGGGATAAACCATTACAGATCCCCACAAGGGCATCCAAGTGGTCAGGGGTCATCACAATATAGATTAAGGCTGTGGTTCAGGTGGACAGACTATTGCTATGTCCTGCACCCTTTTAGCAGCCTCATCATAAGACCTTGTGGAAAGAGACAGGACAGTTAGTGCTTGACTACCTGTATGTATTCCTCTGACAGTATCAGGGGCAACATTTCTCCCTGAAGCCAATTCTTGATGCATTTGGCAACGCTTCAGTTATAGAGCATATTGAACTGAAACTTCTTTAGCACCAGCACAGTGAAACTTGATCTGCTATATTCCTAGTGTGCCAGTAGCTCCTCGTTCTGCCACGTGATCCGTGATGTGAGCTAGCAGGCACTTAGGATCTGGGATGCTAGAAAAACAGTGCTTGGTCCTCTTCCCTCGTTAAGAAGCCAACATTTTCCATCCAGCACGCATAGAAGCTGTGAAACTCAAGCTTATCTCATTGATAATGTCTTTTGATGTAGTTTTTACCAGACACACTCCTGCTCAAAACTGGATGCTGGTTTTGATGGTGTGGCCCAAGACGGAAGGCTGGCAAGTCACAGAAGTTTGACTACTAGTCCTGCTAAACCCTTGTTTTAATCACTATTTATTTCAATATCTCTGTAAGTGGGACTGGAGATATTCAGTAAGATACCCAGTTTATAATAGTTACACAAAAAAGCAGAGTGAAGTGATAAGCCACGTAACAAAATATAACCTCTGTCTTCCTTTGTCACTGGGAAATGTTATGTGCTCAATATGATGCTTTGCAATTGTCTCTATTCAATAATAAAAAGAGGTTTTCCTTTCTAACAGAAGTCAGGGAAGAAAGAAAGCACTATAAATCACAAACCATTTATTCCATTCATTGATTAGCTGATGGATGTAGATATGTTTTCAATGGTTTAGATTGCTTTAAAGTTTTCCTATTTTACTGGCAATGCAGATATATCTGAATTAATGACACATGTCACTCTGGAATGATTGACCTCTGGTAGTGGGGAAGAAAAAAAACCACAGTAATAAGGTTGATGTGGGATTCAATTGACCAAAGATACATGAACCTTATAGATAACTAGATCTAACTGAGTCCTGGGTTCTCCTTTATAGTTAAGAGAAACAGGCATGACTGGTGCAGTCAATCTTATGCTAAACTAGACTTCCATAACAAATCAGGTTAATCGTGGCCTTGAGATACTTATTCCTCTTCTTTGGCTTTAAAGGAAGCCTGAATTACCTAGCTCTAGTCCCAGCATTGCCTTATAGACACAGACAGACAAATAAATTAAACCCACTCCAGTGATCTGGATATGATATCATAAAATAGGAGTTTCATGAATTATTAATATCTACCTATAATTATAGGAACTCAGCAAGCTGTTTTAAACTTGGCATAAACACCATTCATACACTGACTAATTTTAAAATTATGCGATCATGTGATCAGGCCTCATTCAGATTAAATTTATATTTCCCCATGACACCCTAGTATTAAGAACAGAGGTTCATGCACTCAGAACAATTATTCAGGTGGCACATTAAACATTGCTGGTCTGGGTTTTTACCAATAGTTACAAAATGTATTATGGGAGGAGAACATGCTGTCTTGCAAGGAATGGCAGTCATCACAACAAACCTTTGAGTGTTTGCAATGTATTTTAGACATCTAGAACTTCATCGGTCCTGCTTGGGCCAGGCTACTTTCATGTGGATAAAGAGTAACTTTAAAGGGTTGGGTCATCTAAACCATTTCAGAGATCTGCCCTGCAGAGGAGCAAGAACACAGCTTTGGGTCATCATTCTTTTTAAGCAGCAAATGGCAGGAATTTGAAAGTCCTACATGTCCATTTCTTCTACATTGTCGTTCTGGAAGATGATGCCCCAGAGCAGTGTTATCTGTATGTTTTTAAGCAGCTTATTTCCTTTGCCTCAAAACCTGAAAAAAATTATAAAAGAGAAACAAGAAAGAAAGCTTTCCTATTCCTTTATAAAAAAAGCCCACCAAGCAACCAATCAACCAAAAAAAAAACCCAAAAAAACCCAAACCAAAAAAAACCATCAGAAAACAAAACCAGAATTTAAAGGAATTTAATGAATCTTACAGTGTTTTCCAATCTTTCTTCCTTAGGAACTTCTCTAGGTACTGATTATTTTGGCTAATCCCTTAAAGATAGCTGAAAATATATGTGACAGTGAATTCCACTTAGACATTAACATGGATGTTTTAAATATGATATCTGTCTTAATCCCTGCCTTAACTGTTTGCAAAGTTTGGCTTCTGTGAACCTGTTTGCCAGAAAACAAACAGGTAAGAAAATAAAAAATATAAAAAGGAAAAGATGAGTACTATTATCAATTTAGTTTTTCAAAAGTGGAAGAAATCCTCACCAGGGGCAGTGACTCACTTTATACAGCCATTGCTAATATTGTTAGGTGTATTTAGTTCAATCAAAAATTATCCTGTGTTACAGTCAGAGGTTTCAATTGCCTTGATTAGAGGTGTGACATATTCAAGATGAAATTGTGGAAGCTTGAGGCTTAAACACTTAATGTTGCCAATGCACTTTCTGAATGTGTTTCCATGCAGTGTGCATCTTTTCCAGTGAAAATAAAGGTCTGGGTTGTTTTTTAATTTTTTGTCTGGCTCTCTGGGCACAAAAAGTATACATGTGCAAGAACCTGCTGATTCGAGGTGGGAAATTTTACAGAAACACAGAATGTTAAAGTAATAAATGAAATGAGGCTAAGGAAAAAATTTCCACCCTGTAGAAGATGATGTAAACATCCATACACTCCTGTTAAGTTACTGTACATCACTGGGAAATTGTATTGACTGCATAAATAAGAAAGAAGAGTAGGTAAGAGTCCTTGATTTCTCTAAATGATAAAAGGTATATAACAGATATTATGGTATTTGACATTGAGAGATTAATTTCTTTCTTCAGAAAGGTAAGGAAAGAAGACCCACTCAGAATCATATTCTATGATAAAACAGAAGCAAATCCAAGATTTCACTCTGACTATACTGGCAAATTACCATTTCCGAAATGTCTTTCACCTGCAAACAGAAATCCTGATGTTGTAACTGCCAGTCCAATAAAAAAATCGCTTTAACAAAATCTATAAAGGATTCGTAATTCTTAGGGTGTAGATCCACCAGTTTATGTACAAGTGGGGTTTTTTCGTTGGTTTCTTTTTGTGGTTTTGTTTGGTTGGTTGGTTTGGTTTGGTTTTTGTTGTTTAGGTTTGTGGGGGTTTTTTGTATGAGTGTTTTGTTTTGTTTTGTTTTGGGGTTTTTGGGGTCTTTTGGGGGGTTTTGTGTTATTTTGTTTTGGTTTTTTAAATAAATTCAATCCTAAAAAGCGGAAAACTTTTTAATAAAAATAAATTTGTATAAGAGGGGGAAGACGGGGATTTTAAAATCTTGACAGTTCTAATGGATTTTACCACAAACAAACAATCAAACAAACAAACCTCCCCTGAATCTTTTTCCAGATATCTAAACAGGAACTAAACTATTGGAATTTAAATTTTATTCATCACAGAATAACAATGTTGCTCATTACATGTAGCTTCAGGTATTCTCTGTGGGAAAGAGTTAATTGAAAGATTTCTGAAGTTTTGTTAGGTATTATCACACTAAAGAAATTGTTCTGCAGTACTCTGCTTTTTGTCCATTTACAATTATACTCATTCAGCTTTTATCTGAACATGGAATGTTCTTTCAGAGTTCATTTGAAAACCAAAGGATTACATAAAAAGAATTTTTCTATTTCTATATTATAATGATTTTCATCCAAGGATCCCCTGGCAGCTTAAAAAATTAATTGAATAAGCCTGTCTGTCACATAGGCAAAGGTTCTGTTTTATAAATGAGTAAACTGAAGCAGACAGACTGAATGGCAGAGGCAGACGCTGAGGTCTGAGCTCCAGACTGTCTTCAGCTAGAGCAGCATTGAGGCATGCTTATCATTTTAAGCACGTAATTAAGTGTTATTACAGTTAATTCAGTTGCCTATGTTCTGATTGCATTGGAAATTCATGCAAATGTTGCTTAACGGCTGTCCCAGTTTGAAGTAAGGAAGGTGGTACATAGATTGAGGGAGAACGTGGTAGATCCAGACCTCAGCTAACCTGGCACACTGTGGACTGGATTAGCCAAGAGATTTCATATCATTGCTTCTCCAAAGGTATAGCCGTGGTGATGCCTTAGGTTTTACCTTTAATATTTTTCAAATCCTGCACTGCCTGGTGTGTAACTCTGAAGTTCCTTGTGGCCTGTGAGCTGCTGCTCTCTCATGCTGGTTGGACATAAACCTCTGCAGGCTTCCGCTCCAAGGACACCAGGCCCCAAAATGTGTAAACTAAAAGCCTCTAAAGGGGGGCAAACTTGGGGTAATTACTGAAACTGAGGTTATAATTGGAGAATGAACCCTGATATGCAAATGAACCAAACTTATAACAGTGTGAAGAACCCGTGACCCAGGGCCCCTCTTGAGTGTAGCCTTTTGACTGCCCAGGGTGTACCTTTGAAGGCCCTTCAAATAAATACCTCCTTTTATTCTCTTAATTATTGTCTAGTCTCTGTGTTTTAGGTGGCCACTTAAGACATCAATAGATCCACACAGAAAATTACCTCAGCCTTTTGAGTTGAAGGTCCAAGTTCAGGAAAAAAGTTTTACAGAGGTCAAGAGGCCTTAGAGGTAAGAAAGCAGGGCCAATGAAATTACTAGATGAAAATAGAAAGATCATGATATGCATAGAGACCCCTAGGGTAAAGATCCCAGTTCTCTCTCTACGGAGTGTGAAGGTTTGAAGGTTTTCTAAGTACCGTCTAAATTACTGACACGCTTCCAGATGCTCCTCAAATTATGTTATGGTTAAGATCCAAATGACCATATTTAGACTTGACTAGATTAGCCTAGAAAAATAGAATATTTTACCTGGAAGGGGCCTACAGTGATCCTCTAGGATCATAGAAGTATTTAGGTCAGAAAAGACCCTTAAGATCATCCAGTCCAACTGTAAATCTAACACTAACAAGTCCAGTACTAAACCATGTTCCTAAGCACCACATCTACACATCTTTTAAATAGGATTTTGTGATTCTATAATCTCCAGGGATGGTGATCAGCCACTTCCCTGGGCAACTCTTCCAGTGCTTGACAATACTTTCAATTTCACTCCTGCCCAACCTGGTGTTGTCTTCAAACTTCCTGAGTGTGCCCTCAACCCCCTCATCCAGATCACTGATGAAGATATTAAAGAGAACCGTCCCCAAAACTGAGTCCTGGGGAACACCACTTGTGACTGGCCACCAACTCAGCATAATCTGTGATTCTGTGATTCATCAGCACTCTCTGGGCCTGGGTTTTTCCCCCAGAAAAGAGCACACACTAGTCCAACTGCAGCAGCATATTTAAATTACCTTGTCATGAAAGAACCAGAATGATGTTGGTCTCCATCACCTTTTTCATTTTTTTTTAAATTTTTCCTTTTCTCTCCACAAATTCTTAAACTTTGAGGCCTTGTCTTTTGTGGCAAAGTATCACTTGTGCTTACATCTTACACTACTTTTGCACATTTAGTTACAGAATTCCATCCCTGGCAATTAAGCATCTGAATAAACTTGCTTATCTTTGTAGTGATAACTGAGGTAAAAGAAGAAAGGGAGAGATTGCAGCATGTGATAATTAATCAAAATGTCATCTTCACAGACACACTACACCATACTATTTATGGTTATATTCAAAGGTCCCTGGAAACTGCTGTTTCTTTACTTCTGTGCTGGCAAATGAAAGAAGTCTGAGGAAGAGAGGGCAAATGCTGTGGCACAGTTTTTATAGCCAGGGAGAAACTCGTTGTACCTAAAGCACATGGTCTTGTCCGCACACCTTTGTAGCAAACATGCAGCTTGGGCAGGTTTGTGTTGTGTTGGCTTGTGCTGCCCTGGGAAGAAGGTCAGGGCATTGGGAGAGCAAGTTCATTGTCACAGGCCAAAGCTGTGCCAGGGGACATGCTGGATGACCATGTACATAACCCACTTCCATCAGATTTTGGTTAAGAGACATATCTTTTCCTTTTTGCGTTCCAGCAGCTGAATTTTGCGAGTGGGGCAAAATTCAATTAATGCACAGGTAAAAGACAACACATAAACACTTACACATTAAATAGTACTCTGAAGAGGGAAAGAAGAGAAAAAGTGAGAGGAGGTACATCACCAGCCAGCTTGTGTGTGTTGCATATAAAAGATTATCTGTGTCAGGGAAAATGAAAAGAGGAAAATAGAGTGGGTGTCCACTTAATGGTGTCTGTGGATATTCTAGAGGCAGTAAATTGAGTTTTTGCATCCAAAAGTACAGAGACAATGAGATAAATAACAGGAACTGATAGAAGAGCTTAGCCAGCTTGTACGTCTTTATCAGACAGCCTCAGATTTTAGGTAATTTTTGAGAAAGTTATGCAGGATATGTTTTCTTGACTCCATTAAAGATACAGAGATGCCTTTCAGTTCCATTTCTTAAAGTAATTAGATTTACTGCTTTGCCAGTTAGGTCATCTAGAAGCCTGTGAAAAGTTTCGTTTCCTGTGATATTTTTTTAGAAAATCGTCTTTTGAACATATGACTCACTGGACAGGTTAAATGCTTTTTCCTGTAACAACAGCCATAATCTAAATGCTTTGTCTGGAATCCCATCAGTACTGTACCAGTTGGCCAGAAAATGATTCTTGTTGCATTAAATTACGTTTCTGTTTTCCTAGTCTGCCTCTTCAGATTTGCGTGACACTTCAATTCATTAAGCAGATGGAGATGGAGCTTGTGACGGAAATGTTTTGTTCAGTAAGATGTAAGTTCATTCCCTGCAAACCAGTGTAATCCACCGTGCTTAGAGGAGGGTGGTTTCACTTCAGCACCTTTCCTAATAACTGCTTGAATGCTCCCTTAGAGAAATCCATTTCTGTAAAATCATGCACCGTTGATTAAATACGTTTATTTAACACTGCCTTTCCCTTGGTAGATGCAAAGAAGCTGAAACTGGAAGGTTGTTGATTATGATGATATTGGACAATTAATTATGCATTGTAATAACCTTTGACCCAAGCAAAGACTTCCTTTTTCATTTAATCAGCTGAAATGAAAAGTGATCAAATAATTACATGTTCTTGTCTTCCAATCAAGCTGTAGGTAGAGATATTGAGAGGAAATCAAGCAGAATCTTAAAGCAAGTAAAAATAATAATGAAGAAAATGCAGAAGAAGAAATAAACCTATTGAAATTAATAATTAGATTATTTTTTCACTTACTTCAGCATCACCTAAACAAATGGAACCCTCCTGAGATGGGTTCTGTACTCAGCTTCATGTCTGTGTCACTAGGACATGAGGAGTTGTTCCTGACCTCTGTGTTCATACCTGGGTCAATAGCACCCATCATTTGTGAATAATTCTGGGTCTGATTCCTCAGAGGCTGTTTGTTTTGTCATTATTTCACACAGAGGGAGGGAAGTGTCTTATGAAACCATCTGTGCACAAGTGAAAAAAGGGGTAAAAGTGGGGTAAAAAAAATCAAGAATGCAGTGTATTACATTGAATAGCACACAAGAAGAATGGTTCTATATTGTCAGATCCCTCAGTCTTTAGAAAGTGATTATCTTCTGAGAAATAACAGTATCAGATCTGGACTTCAGTAGTTTTTGGATCCTAGGAAGTGCTTTTTATCTTACTCTTCATGAGTAAAACTATTGAATTTAATAAAATGCCAAATTTGAGATGAGGATTCTGAATGGTCTTGGGGGGTTGGTTTGATTATTTTTTTTTTGTGTATTGTCCATAATAATGAGTCAGCCCTTCTCTGGGTAAACCCATTCTCTCAAGCTGAGGCTCTTGGTCAGTAGGAACAGGTTTCTTTAGCAATGCAGTGGGTGTGACATAGATTGGCATTCTTGGGTCACCAGTCTCTCTTCTTGCAGCTCTGGGGGAGCTCTGCTCATCTCTTTAGCTGGAAAGTGAAGACTTGACTACTCATCCCCTTAGTGCCCTTCCAATTGTCATCTGAGCTGTTGCTACAGGTGCCTGTCCTTCACTTGCCACAGCAATGCAGGTATCTTGACTGGAGATGATGAAATTAAATAATTAATGCTGGCAAGTCATTCTCCAGCCAGTATGACCTGTCTTCTCTGCTTTGAAAAGTTGCACCTCTGTGTGTTCTGATTCAGCTAGCTGTGTCTACAAAGTGGAAAAATTCAGAGCAGAGAATAATAAACATAAATCAGCCTATTTGTTTAATAAGTTATTGAACCAGAACAGGTACTGTTTAAATACATTACAGCAGTATAGGAAGAACTCCTAGCCTTTTACTCCTAAATTTGTTAAACTTTGCTAAAAGACATCTCTTTTGTAATTAGGTGAATGAACTTGGCTATCTTCATTTCTGAGCACTTCAAGTGTGAGTCTTTATTGTATGCAGTACATATACAAGAATGCAATGCTATTGAAATGCCTCTTCAAATCAGTGAGTGGCCATTAATATTCCCAGTATTAACTCTCCTTTCTAATGCTAAAAGTTTTCTTTGATATCACCTAAGCTTCAGAAAGGTCCTTGAGTGTGTTTTATTTTGAACACCGAAATGATAGTAACTACATTATATTCAGCGTGTAACGCACTATTTATTTGACTTCATATAAATTTATTTCTTCCTTTAATAAAATCCTCCTGCAGATATGAATATTTTCTTATTCCTTCTAGGAGTACTGGCAGGAAATGCAATATATAGTGCAGGGGTGGGATGGAGCACTTTTTTCTCCCATGAATATCACTTTTGATCACATCATTAAGTACACAGTCCTGCCATACAGATGAGCACGGTGTTTGTGACCGAGAGATGTAGATATTAATGAGCATCTTTTCTTGCATCGGACTTTGATTGAACTTTTCATCACCTTTCCTGTTTGGAGAGCTTTGCATCAATTCCAGTTAAATCCTTGCAGAACTCATTTAATTTCTTTTACATGACCGACCTTTCTCACACATGACTGGCTGTCACAAGCTGAAGAGACTGGTAGGTCTGCATTTCTGAATCTTGAGGCATTTAATTGCATCGAGGGGCATTTTTCTGTAGGATAGGAAAGAATGCCCAATTACTTAACTTATTATATGCTTTAAAATTGATCCTGAGAGGTCAGGCACACACTTTCTGAAGGTCTTGGCCTTTTTTTGCTGTGGTTTGGGTAATTTTTCATGGTGGGCAGGAGATGTTTGCATTTCTCCCTCCCCTATCCACAATGTAGTAATAAAAATATCTATAAATAATTACAAATTCAATCAATATGCAGCTTAGATGCCCAGAACAACTTTTTGTCTTCAGGAGGTACAAAGGAATACACCTTCATCAACAGTTAATAACCCTTTCTTGCACCACCTGGTCTTATATTCACTGGCTTCTCTAAATCAGTGTACACCATTCCCCTTTAAAATCAGATAGATTTTCTGGTGATGAATGAATGAAGTTATGTTAACAGTTGAACTATTATTTTCATTGCAGAAAATCGAAATTGACCATATATTCTATTATTTCTGAAAGAATATAATTTGTACAATCTAGTCTAAAATCAAAGAAACTATTTTAGGAACATTGATGTGTCCAATATAGTCAAACTCTAGGTTTTGGGGTGGGATGTTTTGTGTTTTTGCTGTGGTTGTTGTTTATTTGTTAGTTATTGTTTTTTAGATTTGTTTTGGTTTGGATTTTTTTGTATTTTGGGGTGGGGTTTTGTTTGTTTTGGTTTTGGGTTTTTGGTTCTTTTTCGTTTTAGATTTACATTAGGATTCATCTGACATAAGATAACATTTCCAGAATTTAAACATCTAGTCTAAGATAGCCTTCACACTCCCTCTAATGCTTGTGTGGAGAAACGGGACCTTCTTGAGGGTAATTTGTCCTAATTATCTTGGATATCATAGGTTTTGATTAGTAGCTCCTGGATGTAACAGTTCCTCTTCAAAGGAGCCTGAATGAGTATCTTAAACTGGATGCCTGAATTCCAATAGTTAAGGCTGGGCAATGCAGGCTCCACCCCATGGGCTGTGAGTTACAGATTCTCTTTCAGTCCAGTACTGTAACAGGTTTTTTAATATCTGAGACACATAAACTATGTAAAGTTTCTCCAGGGGCCTTTCTTCAGTGTCCTTCATGCTACTGATCAACCTGGTAACTTTGTAAGCTTCAAAAAATATCACCACACTGTACATAAATCAGGCTCTACACTAATTTCCTGTGTGAGTTATTATTGAAATCTAAAGATGAGGACAGTTTTTAACTGCTATCAAAGAAAATTCTGTCACAATAACTGATTAAGCACACCTCAACATCAGATTTTTTTTTTGTTCTGTTTCCATTAGTGTAAATGGAATAAAAATGCAAAGATCTCTAGAAGACATTTATGTGTAGCCTCAGTGTGATACTAGAGATAATTCCTTTTTATTTTTCACAGCTTCAAGGCAACAGGAATTAAAAACAGTGAGATTCAGCTGGATAACTTTAGTCAACTAATCATCAAAATAGTCCAACTGGGAGAGCAGTTATTGGAAAATATCCAGGTAAGTAAATTCCCCATCTATGCCTTAATTTCTTACCAGAAACCAATGGGGACAAGTGTAGCACATTAAAAAAAAATCAAACACATTCAAAAATTGGCTAAATTCCTGTCTCCAGCTAATGGATGTTTTGTCACTCCCCATGTCACAAGCAAAACGAAAGCCCTCTTCCTCTATGAAGCCATCATTGAAGAAAATACTGTACCGTGTATTTATGTTTTAAGAAAATAATGCAATGTTGCATATGACCTGAAGAAGACATTAAAGTTTACACATTTTATCTGTGAGATATAAGTCAAAGAGATATAACTTGATATTTTATTGAAACTATTTTATCTATGTTTTCAATGAGAAAAAAGACTTATTCAGTATTTTTTTAAAACAACTCATAAAACCTCAATGTATTTGTATTTTTTAATTTTTACAGTGGAATGGTTAAGCTGTGTACAAAATGGCCTGTAAAAACTGAACATGAATTTAATTGTTACAAAGAGAAACAGAAAATTTTTGGTTCACAAATTATTTGAAATCTTTCTGCAATCTTAACATGGAGCTGATGAATTTCTTTTAATGTTTGATATAGTGGGATTATGCTGTGATATAAATGACAAAAACTGCACAAGAAGGTGGAATACGAGTGATCTTTAGAGAAAATCACATTATTTTTGTTGAAATGGAAATTATTTTCACAGCATCACAGAACAGCTGGGGTTGGAAGGGACCTGTGGGACCCTCTAGTCCAACCCCTGCTGAAGCAGGTCCACCCAGAGCAGGTTGCACGGGGTCATATCCAGGGGGTTTTCAATATCCCCAGAGAAGGAGGCTCCACAGCCTCTCTGGCAGTACCTGTTGCAGTACACTGTCAGCCTCACAGTAAAGAAGATTTTCCCCATATCCAGATGGATCTTCCTGTGTTTCGGTTTGTACCCATCACCCTTTTTCCTGTCACTGGGCACTGCAGAGAAGAGTCTGACCTATGGAAATGCTCAGTTTGCACATGACAGTTAACAACTCTCTTTAATGCCACAGCTGGCGTCAAGGAGCTCCTGGGGAACATATTATTTTCTTCATGAGGGTCTTACTTTAAAAGTCACAAAGTTCTGTGGTGTTTGTTATCCTAAACTCCTGTTTCTAACACTGACCTTTTTCTCCTGCAGGTATTGTATGTGACATTGTGATTCCTTGACATGGAAAACTTGCCATGTGACCCATAAAGAGGTCAAATGTTTGAAGAACTGTCATTTGTGGGCACAAAGCTGAGGTCAGATGCTTCTCTGTCACAGATGCACCACGACTCTGACTTCAGTGGTTTACGAACCTGCAAGGGGTTTGGCATTTCCTTTTCTATCATAATAACCTTAAAAGTAAATGCAACAGGAAAAAGACCTCGAAGCTGATGTTTTGCAAGTCTGATATATTTCTAAGAGTTCATACATCTGGAAACAACTCACTGCCTCTCCTGGGACAGAAAGTGAGAGGAGAACTGGTCAGACACTGGAAAAGTTACTGCCAAAGGTCATTAAAAAAAATCCCCTATCATTTAACCCATTAGTATTTTTGTGGGTTTTTTTGGTTGGTAGGTTGGTTGGTTGGTTGGTTGGATTGGAGTTCATTTATTTATTTATTTATCTAAAATCTAGATGGCTTTTTTTGTCTCTTGGTGTGATGGAGTCATTTTGCAAAATGTTGTGACCATTAATTTTTCAAGATGACACCTTCCCATAGAGAATCCTTAGGAGACTTAATGGCATTAATTGTCCATGTACCTCTTCAGTCCATGTGATTACTGCCAAAGGACAAACACAGGAACAGGTTTACCAAGGCTGCTTTAGAATATCCATCACTGGAGGTGTCTCAAACACAACTGGACAGGACCTGGGCAGCCGGATCTACTGCGGAATTTATTATTCTGAGTGGAGAGTCAAACCAGATGACATCCTGAAGGACCCTTCCACCCTAAAGTATCCTGTAATTGTGGGTTTTTTGTGGGACAGTGAATTACCCACAAAAGTAAAGATGAGACTAAGAATATCCAAATCATCAGGACCAGTCTCCAAGGAAGAAGATGAGATGAAATCATTTCAAACCCTTGGTCTTAGGCTCTAAATAAGTGCTTGTGCAAGAGTTTAGTTTCATCATTAATAATAGAAAATGTTCTCTCTTTCCCACCTTCTCCAATTTCAAACTATTTTATGGCCAGGAGAGTGTAAAGCAACTTAGGAGAGCTTTACATAAAAATTTTCCTGATGTTCAGGACTGCTTAATTTTTCAGGATTTGCTGATATTTAGGATTTGTTTCCTAATCCTGGGCCACTGATTTACTACTCTAGTGTAAAAGAATGTTACAGTTATCTCTCAGGTGGAAAGTACCACCTGTCAGGGAGAGACACAAAGTTCTCAATTCCCAGTGAACAGACATGTAGCTCTCCTGAATTAATTGTTTGGTGAGATCCTTTCCTGTCTGCCAAATCATTCCTGTTCCCTATCACAAAGTAAAACTTTCAATGATATGAAATTTTTCACTTAGATTCACAGTTCAGAATTAGCTACCATCATTTATAACGATTAATGAATATTTGGCATTATTGAGTGTATAGTTTTGACTGCATGTGCCTAAATTGCATGTGCCCAATGCTCTGTATTATATTCCTGAGGCCGAGCAGTTTTTATTTATTTTTTAAGAATAACAACCTTTAAAATAAGGCAGCTCAAGGAATTTGGCTGTAGCTCACTACTAAGGAGAGTTATAAGCAGAAAGAAGGAAACAAATATTTAGACCGTTTTTCTAGCCAGAAATCCCCTTAGTCAAGAATAAATTAATTTTTAGAAGTTCCTTTCCACTATGACATAGTTGGTTCAGGTTTAACTGACACTACTCTGGAAGCTGGCAATGCCAAAACGAGAAAGTTCATCTGCTGTCTTCTAGGACAACACATGGTTATGTGGGCTTGTATTATCAAATGTCTACACTGAATGTCTACAAACAAACCTCAAGATTTTATTTGCAATATGGGCTTTGTAAAGACAGGGAAACAAAGATACACAGTCTTCTACCCGTGCTCTATGATTGTTTTGCTACCCAGCAAGGAAATAGCTCCAAGAACAAGGTACACCGTGACTTTCCCTCCCAAGGCTTTTCCTTTAGTTAATTCCTACAGACACTGTCTCTGTGTTGTAGGGGAAGTGCAGATGGTAAATTCGCACCTGTCCAATCTTTTGCACCTTGTCAGAACCTGCCAGGGCATGGATTCTCTGGGAGCGACAGTATTATTAAACATCTTCTGGCAGAAGCTTCAGAAGTCAACACTCAGCTCAGATATGCCATGAAGAGTTGTAAGATGTTTTTTGAGAACAGAAAAAAAAGTAACAGTTCTCTGCTGTGGTACAGAACTAAGGAAGGACAAAGGAGCCCAAGAGAAATTCTTTATTTTTGGAAACACTGTCTGGTAATATAGCCTTCTAGGGGAAGAAACCTCATACCTAACCCACCCTTTCTGGAAGAATGAGTGAAAAAAATTTCACTGATCAAGAGTTTTTGGATGATGTAATCCTTGAAATTTGTTAATTTTGAGTAAACCTCAACAAATCGAAAGCTCAGCTAATTTATTTCAAGGGAATTGTCCCTATGCCTTCAATATCACAGTCACACAGTCTTAATTTAATTAGTTGGGAATCTGGAATCGCCATGTTAACATCATAAGGATTATTCTGGCTTTATAAGATTATCCAGAAAATCAAAATGAGATTGAGTATGTCACCCACACGCGTAATCAGCACTGCTCTGATTATGAAGGGAGCAAACACCTTTCCTACCCAGCAGCTTCACTCACCAAAAACATGCCTGGATGAAATTTGGTGTTAAATCAGAGGAACATCATTTCATATATGAGACGTTAATCGCACTGAAGAGAATGGCAGCAAAAGAAATAAATGAAAAGATTTGCTCCTTTATGGTTTATGGTTTCACACTTTCTCCCCTGCTTCTGGCTAATGAGAGTGGAAACTACACAGCATTTCTGAAAATTGCCCAGCAATAGAAACTACTTTTGCTGGTCTCAGGAGCCAAGGAGATTGCTATGGTGTTTTATGCACTTTATTACTTTAGAGATTTTATTTTGGCCTGTTAAAAGCCTTGGCAAAACTTTAGTGTCCAAAAACCTTCCTTACCAGGTGTGTGCATCAATTCAGGATAATTTCACGTATTCTATTAATAGCCACAGAATCTCAAGATTCAAGACTGTAGGACAAAACTCCATGCTCTTAGGCATGATGGGTTGGTTTTTCAAGCTGATGAGATGTGAAGCCTCAAAATGCATGTCTTCCTCTCCAGTCTTTAAGGAGAGGAGGAATTGGTTTAGGGCTTTGCAGGAGTTCATAGAAGCACAGAATAGTTTGGGTTGAAAGGGATCCTAAAGATTGACTAGTTCCACCCCCCCTCCATGGGCAGGGACCCATTTCACTAGACCAGGCTGTTCAGAGCCCTATCCAACCTGGCCTTGAACAATTCCAGGGATGAAGCATTCACAACTTCATTGGGAAACCTGTTCCAGTGTCTCGCCACCCTCACAGCAAAGAATTTCTTCCTAATTTGCTTCAAAAACATCAGCTGGTGCCAACCAAACTTAGATGAAATAAAACATGTCATAGGATTCCCCAGATACCTACTTCCAGAGAGGTCTCTAGGAAATAATAGCCCTTTGCATGTTAAGTCAGTGGGTGTAATTTATCTCACAATCAGGGGTTCTATTGTTTATATCCTCTACCTCCCCCCTCCTTTGCCACTCTCCTCTGCACCAAGAGCACTAAGTTTAGTCATCCTGCTTCTTTCAGTCACACTAGAGAGCTGATACTCCATCTATTTTCTGCTCTGAACCCTGCAAACCCGCAGTGCTTCTGAGGGGAACGTCTCTCTTCTGTGGAGGGGAGCAGCACTGTGCTACGAGCAGGAATCAGAGCTGCACGCTGACATGAAGGTGATAGAGGTGGGAAGTAATGAGATCCTGAGGGATGAAACATGAAGAACAGGAGCTCAGTCTTTCTTGCAGGACTGTCTCTCTCTCCTTTCACCCTGTCAGCCTTCTTGTTTCTTTGGATCACTGGCTTCAGTTTCTGAGATGATCTTTCTCTGAATAAATCCATCATCCCACTATTTTTTCTTCTGCATAAAACAAATACAAGTAAAGAGAAGTGCTTTGAAGAAGTGCTTATGCTCAGACTTGAGATAGGCTTAGTGCTCAAATACTATAACTTTGATTGTTGGAGCAATGTAAATAACACTTTTTTTGTCTAAAAAAGAACATGTATATTAAATAGACGAGAAACTGGCTGAATTCTCTATTCTGTGAAATTATCACAAACATTTCTTTAAAATAGAATAGATTTAGAAACCTGAGCAATCAGAAGTTCTGACCCTAAAATATCTCAGAGAATTGGACAAAAGTAGTTTCTGGATTGATATACTCACTTTTATAAAACAGGAGGTTTAATAAATTAATATCCTACAGAAAAAAAAAAACCTAATTATTTTTTTCAACAGCATAAACCAGTTGTTAAAGCTGTTTTTTAATTAAAATGAACTCAAGTGCATTTGTGCACAAATGAACAGTGCTGAGCATTTTAAGTAAAACTCCGAGCACTCAGAACAGCTAAAAACTATATCTAAGGTAAATTGAATTTTTTTTTTCTCTTGAGATAAAAATTGTGCTTAGAGCCAGAAAGAACATATAAAGAATTCAATTTGTTTAATTTTATTTCCATGTCTATATGAGCTCTAATTTTCTTTTCCTTTTACTAGCTTCATCAATGTGGCTGCAGTGCTCCAAGCACAGAAAGTCAGGGTGGAACATATTCAAAGACAATTCCCCCGGCTCTCCTTCATGTCAAGAGGAGTTCCAGGTCCAGGGTAGACTTTCACATCCACTTTCAACTGCAGTAGGATCTAGAAGAGTCTAGCAAATGGCAGGAAATCAAAACAATGTTTTGTTGATTTGATACAGCAGATCAGAGATTGGAAATTTTTTTTGTTATTAGCTTTAACAAGTAGTTTTAATCACGAGATAATCTGCCCCTTTAATGATACGATGACTGAAAATATACCTCCCATTCACTTACACAATTATCCAAACTTCAATGTGCTTCTACTCTTAACTAGAACTGTTTTAGCTGCGAAAAAAGAAAAACATCAGATTACCTCTTTCTTATGTGTTGAAAATGTTCCCATCTTCTTCTTCCTGGGTGCTCCTTATTTCAGTCTCATCAGAGGTTTTGACCCCTGTGTTGACATTTGCCACACAAAACAGATGACCCAGCATTTGCAGAGCCTGGAGAACCAGGAACCTCTCAAGCTGGGTCATGATTTGACAGGACAGGTAACTCCTGTGTCTGTTCCTGCTTCAGCACCCCAGCCTTGCTGTCTGCCACAGGCTCTCCCGGCCTCAGCTCAGTCACTCCTTTGTATGGTTGAGTTCAAGCTGAAGGGTTTGGAGTCATTCAGTGAAAGCTGTTCTGTATCACTCATTTAACATTTTTCTGCTTATGTTTTTGATTTTATTTTTTCAACTGATCCCCAGCTGTGTTTACCTGTCAAGAGCACAGTTATTTGGGAAATTAATGTGCTTGAACATTGCCAAATTTACTCCTCCAGGTTTTATTTTAGGAGTAGCATTGTTATTGCATGGCTGTCGTAGGTGCTGATCTGCCAACGTGGGCGTGTGGTTCACCACTTGGATTTTGCAGTCGATCACAGTGAGATTGAAACAAGAAATGCAACCACGTGGTGTGTTGTGCTGGACTAGAATATTTAGACCGTGCTGTTGGGATTTTAAGTAGGTGCCGATGCGACTGACCTTGACTCATCCATGTATTTATTCCCATTTTTGTGGGAGATCACAGAATCATAGAATATCCTGGGTTGGAAGGGACCTACCAGGATCATCATGTCCAACTCCTGGCCCTGCACAGGCCCCAAAAGTCACACCATGTGCCTGAGAGTGTTGTCCAAATGCTTCTTGAGCTCTGTCAGGCTTGGTGTAGTGACTATTTTCCTGGGGCGCCTGTTCCAGTGCCCAACCACCCTCTGGGGGAAGAACTTTTTCCTTATTTCCAACCTAAACCTGCCCTGACACAGCTTCATGCTGCTGAGATGCCCCTTGTACCCCTTGTGTTACATAATCACACTGTGAGTTGCCAAATGACCACTGGTTTCAGCAGGGCTCAGGCTTCACCCCTAAAGAATGCAAATTAGGAGACCAATGAGCAGTGACACAGATGGCAGAGTAAATAAAGAAAGCAATTTACTGGTTTTTTACAGGGAAAAAAAAAAAGATTTTAATTTAAAACAAAGAAAAGAAAGACAATCCAGAATGAACTTATAATTGAAGTTTAATTGTCACTTTACATAAATGTAAAAATCCATAAGAAGAAGTTTTAAGAGCAAGCAATCACAGTTAAAAGCACAACATGAGCATCTGGATCTTCCATATTATGGATAAAATGTTAATATAGGATCTAAACATCATCTCTAATGTTTTCTAAACAAAGATAAATTAACAGGATCAATTTTCCATAGCAAATATTCTACACCTAACAGGATAATCTTTGAACACTAATAAAATAAACCACAAATCATATTTACTCTTGGGCTTACCCTCTTGCTGCCATTTAGCTTAGCTTGAGACAATATGGCAAACTCTATTAGCGAAAGCATAATTTACTTTTTTTTCTCCAAAGAATTACTTTTCTTTTAAGGTGGTTTTTGCATAGATAAAGTAACTCTCAGAGTAAA
Source organism: Mohoua ochrocephala (assembly GCA_013398855.1). NCBI lineage: Eukaryota > Metazoa > Chordata > Aves > Passeriformes > Acanthizidae > Mohoua > Mohoua ochrocephala. The sequence continues at coordinate 85,032 of VZTA01010993.1, read as the reverse complement.
TGAATTAATGATAATTAATATTTACTCATTAAATTAACTAATTTAATTAAATAATTACCTTAATCTGAGTTTCCCCTAATGCATGCTTTCAGTGCTATGAGCATTCATGCATTAAAGGTTACAATTCTGTATCTCTTTCAAGACATTTATTCCTGGAGGTGCATAGGTATATTATCAAATCTGTACATGATTAGAACGTGCTATACATATATGGTAATCCAAGGCCTAAGATGATTTCCTGAATAAAGATCCCCCTTCCAGAATACATATAGTGCTAATGGTGGAAAGGCTGTTCTTCTAAATATATTTATTTTTGACTCAAAATCCATTTGGAGAGTACTTAGTATGAATGTTAAGGGGTGGGGGAAGGGGAGAGAAATGGAAATTCCATTCCACAGAATAAAGTTACTCTCTCAGTAGATAAAGGTCATCTAGAAAACTGGCTGAATAAATAAAACCCCCTCGCTATGAAGAGCTGTGCATATATTTACATGATCACAAGTGACTGAAGACATGTTTGGAGGTTTTCTTCCCTCGGATGGAGATTCACACTCTTCAGCTAATCAGTTGTTGCAGCTGAACCTTTTCCCTGAGATCTGTGCAGTCAATCAGGTCTTAGCTGAAAGAAATTAACTTGAAAAAAGATAGTTTCGATAGTTTCTTTGAGTACAACTACAACTTTTGTCTAGGCAAACTGCCAGAAAACTGGGAAAGTCAGAAAAACAGGTGAGCAGAGACATGGCTAAAGTGTACTGGCCAGACTTTCACAGTAAAAAAAAAATAATTTGAATGAAAAAATAAAACAATGAAACAAACAAATCCTTTGGTTTCAAATGGGAAAAAAACATATACGTTCCCTGCGCAGAACCAGAGAGAACCATCAGTTTCCACTGATGGTGCTTCATGATTGATTGTGTCTTAGAAAAGAAAACAAAACCCCAAAGAAACAAACCCTAAAACCAATAACAAAACCTCCTAGAGTTTAGATGATTAAGGGACTGGACCACTCTTCACATGAGTAGAAGCTGAGAGAGCTGGGACTGTTCAGCTTGGAATATGAAAGGCTCAGGAGGGTTTTATCCCTCTGTATAAACACTTGAATGGAGAAAATGAAGATGAGGGAGACGGACTTCCAATGGGAACCAAGTGATACAACAAAAAGTAATTATTGAAAGAAAAAAACAAACCCCACATCAAATTCCTCCTGAGCACAATAATACACTTTTTGACTGTGAGAGTGATGGCACTGTCACAGGTTGTCCAGACACTGCAGATTTTTCATCAGGGCACTGTCCTGCACAATCTGCTTTAGCAGACCCTAGCTTAGGCAGGATATTTGGATCCTTGATCTCCAGAGGTCCCTTCCAACATCAATGGTTCTTTGGTTCTGTGATTCTGTCAATTAGCTGTAACTTACAATATGGCAACTGCTGTGTACCTTTAAAGTTGTAAACTTTATAGCCGTTTCCACGGAATTATTTTTTGTGAAACATCTTACTTTTGTCATCCTGATACCAATCTAGAAACGACAATAAAGTTAAATGGATGGACTTCCATTAGCATTCCTAAAAATGTCATGTCAAGGATATGTATTCCTGGAAATCCTGATGCTTGAACGACATCTCAAGTGACTAAAATCCTTGGGAACTCTATTCCAACTCTTCCTTTGTGGAGGAACAGGGTCAAGAAGGCAATACTGTGAAACCTTTCTCCTTACCTTCAGATGCAGATACAGACAAGCCGTATTCTCATAATGTTTTTATCTCTGTTGCCAAGACTAATCTGTATAACTTAGACACAGTGTAGATATCTGGATTAAAAGGTCAGTGACTTCAGCTTGCTTTTCCAGTAAATGGCAGAAATAATCACCCAGAAGATGGCTAAGGTCAGAGTCCCCTTCAGAGGGGGAAATAATTTCACCTTCGTCTATTGCTGAATTAACATTACTGTGCCCCAAAAACACCTTGTTGAGGGCGCCCTTGAACCCACTGCACATATCACTAACAAAGATGTCAAACAGTGCTGGCCCCAACACTGACCCCAAGGGAACAGCACTTGTCACTGGTCTCCATTTGGACACTGAGCCATTGACCACGACTCCATGGGTGTGACCATCCAGAAAATTCCTTATTCACCAAGTTGTCCATCTGTCATGTCCACATGTCTCCAGTTTAGAGACAAGGTTGTTGTGCAGGATGAGGTCAAATGCTTTGCACAAGTCCAGGTAGATGACACCAGTAAGAGCCCCGAATACACAAACAAAACAGAAAAAAAATGAGGGCAATGATGCCAGTGGCCTGTGTATACATGAATGCCAGAAAAAGTGTTCCCAGTTTTATTTCTTCTCCCTACATTAATTTTTTTACACAATATATTGAGTTTAAGAGCTTAAGTTTCTGCAGCCACTGCCTGACTGATGCTCCCTCTGATTAATACTAAATACAGAGGTAGATCCCTGTCCTCAATGGAAGGAAGAAAAACTATCTTAACACTTCTGTTTGAATCTATCATCGTCCAGGGGTAGTACATCATGCATCACTGCATGCATGAGGCACTAGGAGTCATATATGAATGAAGAAGATCTGGCAGGCAAGATATCTGATAAATCTGCCCTGAGCAACATCAGTGCATCCAAAAATGAACAGAGCAGTGGTTACTCATGCTGCAATTGAGGTGCAAAATGTACAATCCTGATTCTCTGTCTTTGTGACCTTGTAACCCAAGATGATTGACAATCCACCAGCAGGCCCATTTTCCTCTCAGGAAAACTGCAACAGCTGTCTCTGAAGCAACCTCCAGGAACCAGGTAGCAATATGTCCTCAGTCACCCTTTCACCAAGCAAATTACAGTATTCTGGACAGGCTAAGAAAGAGGCCATCTGTTATTCCTCCTGATGAAATGTTTTGTGTGGAAACATTTTTTACCATGCAAGGTAGCCTCAGAGGTGTAAAGCATCCATACCACACTTCCTGTCTGTAACTGAGGCATTGCTTCAGCTACTAATGCCTCCTCTCCTGCTCACATTACATCAGTTTATATTTTAGTTTTTCTTTTCTTTTCTTTTTTTTTAACTTCTTTTCACCAACCTTTTTTTCCCTAATTTCAAGGTGTTGTGACGGGTTTTTTTTGTTTCGTTGGTTTTTTTCTTACATCTGTCACTGTAGAGGAGTTAAATTGTCTTGACATCTCTTTCAGCTGATGTTCGATACTAAAGATTCTTCTTCATACATTTGTATGGTTTTGGAGGGTTTATGTCTTTAACACACATTTCAGTGGAAAGCGAATGGGATTTCCAACATATTAATATGAATTGCTTCTTTATAACAACATTCACCCCCTTTATTTTCCCATAATTTCAAGGGCAAGCAATCTACCTCTGATTCTTTTGGAATAGATGAAAACTGGTCACTGAATGAATGTCCTGCAGAATTGTGTAGAAATAGTTTTCATAGGATTTTACAAAAGAATATTAAAAAACACCTGCAGAACAGAAAGCTGCCTAATGGCTACACACTTTTTCTGAATGTTCTAGAAGAACTCTGTGCCATATACAAAAGGATTTGATTAATTCTCATTTTATAAAAAAATATTCTTCATTCTTAGCATCAGGATCTCCTATGAGATATATTTTGCTAACATAGTCCTAACAATACAAAGCATAAATCAACAAAATACAAAAGTACTACTTAGCCAAATAAAGGTGTACAGCTGAGACATCTGCCCTGAAGAAATACAGAGAGAATTTTTGCTTGGATAGAAGTACATGGATTGTCCTCCATCATCGCACTAAATGTTGCCAGACTTGTAGTTTAAAAATAAACCACTATGAAGTATTACTTGCTGTGCACAGCAAGAGGGCCAGGGAATGTCTTCAATACCACATCAGACCTACCATTTGCAAACTGGGCAATGGCTGCTTGAGTATTGCCTATCAGCTCATGAGCACTGGAGCCACTGAACAGCATAAGCAGATCATTTTCCTCCCTGTTTGCCATAAAAGGGTTCAGTTAATTCTCTGGAATTCTGCAGGATAATGTTTATAACCAGTTATGCTGCTTCATATCTCTCTCTATGCATTACTCACTCATGTTGGTCACCTGACCTTATAAAACCATGCTTTCAAATACAGCACCCTCCAGAAATCCCCTCTTATGTGCTAAAGTATGTAACTGTTCCTTCAAAACTCTTGGGTTTACTCTTGAAAAATTAAACATCTGAAGCTTTCCCAAGGCACCAGCCAGGCAACTGCAAGTGACTCCAAGAAATGAAAGCAAATATACTGCAGTCTCCTGACCTTTGCATAAGTCTCTTAACAGCTACAGTTCTTCAAATGTTCTAAATTTCAGCCAGTGAGCTTGGCCACTGAAAAGTACTGTGGTTTACAGGTGACAAAACAGGTAACACATTAGGTCCAACAGACAATACAAAAAAATCACTAAGTTATTCATTTTCCCTTCATCTCCTTTTTCTATTCTCAAACAACCTATTTTATTAAACATTGCAGTATATTACACAGACAGTGTTTTTATTCTGATGTGTGACATGTTCATTTCACCATCATTATCATGATCTCTTTTTAATAGCTCGTGTACATTATAGAAGCATAGATTATGCTGAGTTGGAAGGGACCCATCAGGATCATCGAGTCCATTCTACATACTAGGCATTCTAGTTTGGAATAAATCTACCTCCATCCTATATTTCTGTGTTTAAAAGAGTGAAACACCTCTGGAAACAAAATTTGCAGATTAGGTCTATCTGTCCTGTTCACAGTATGCTGAATCCACTGCAAAACTGTTGAACTGTGTGCTGTGGGCTTTGGCCTAAGCCATAGCTATTCACAGAATCAAGGCTGTTAGGCCCCAATTCATAATTCGTTCCTTACTGAGGGAAAGATTTAAGCCACTGAACTCAAAAGGATTAAGCGTGGCCTGAAAATAGAGCTGTTGGTTTAGTACTTTTCTAAAGGAAGCCTTTATGCAATCCTCTGCTGTTCTGCTTTTATTCTCCCAACAAACAACTTTATCTCATGGTCATATTCTAACAAAGAATAATACTAATACATTTTTAATGTTCAGATTATCAAGATTCTTTGTGACCCAGTTCAATTGATTCTTTACATTAAACAAGACACTATAGTTTCAGCTGCTTTTCTTTCAGTTCATTTTCTCTATTTTTAATCATTAATTAAAATTTAAATGAGAAATCAACAATAATCTCATGCCGAAGGCCTGTTTTGTATGCATGGAAATCAATGGTAAAGTGTTTATTGAATTAAATGGAACAGTATCTGGTCCTTTATATGTATTGATCTAGTAAGATAAGGTCTTAACTATTTTCTATTTAGAGAGTTCAGCATATCCTTACAGTATCCCTGGAACTGATAAAATCAAGCAGCATGATATGAAATGGCAAAATGCCCATTGACTTTCAAGAGGGAAAGGATGCGAGATAAGAATCTCCTGTATATTGTGTGCTTTTGTCCAAGGGCTGAGTCCATGTTAACAAGTGGTGTGGTGCAACACAGAGAAATCTGGAAAGTGAAACAGCCTGTGAAGATTAAGTGGGGTCCTCACAACTTATTTTTCAGGGTTTTTTATTTAAATCTGCCTTGATATTAATTCATGGATTTAATACATGTCTGTGCTGTTTGAGTAAGTGACTGATAGCATGCTGAATTAATACAAATCAAACTGATGTTTAACATTAATTATTATAAACTTTCCATATATATAATCCTTTAGACATAAACCATTGACTGAGTCCAGGACTAAGTCTGATTCCAACTGCACTTAGGCTCCCCCCAAGGAGGGCTTTAGAAAGCCAGGGGGTCCTTTCTAGACCTCATGACTCAACAAGAAGTTCTTCCTCACCCGTTTTCGTCTCTCATCTCTGTATAAATCATTCTAGCTTGGTTCTAGAAAAATTTTGTATGTTTAATCCATGCAGCAAATAATAGAGTGAACCTTGTCATCAATCTTTGTTAAGTCTCACTTCTACAACATCATATTAAAACTACCTCTGACAGTTATTCTTTAAGTGACCTAAATCACTCCTTTGTGACAAATTGGCCTAGTTGGCAGGATTTATGACAGTCACGGTGTTGTTTTCCCAACAAATTTCTGGGTAATTTGATTCACCCATGAGGATCAGTTTCTCTTTGCCCAAGACTTTCTTGAGCAGCTGAAGCAAGGTTTCATGAGTCTTGTATTCTTTGTCTCTATTTACTTCATTTAAAAGCAGAATTTACAACTTGTAAAAAGTTGGAAGAGCTGAACGGGTTGGGGGAGACAGAGATATGATTCCTGTCATCATTCTCCTCTTGTTTTTATCCGTCACATAGCTGTTGGAAGACGTGCTTAAACAAGCATGTTGCCTTGTGGGACATGCCACCTTGACAGAAGAAGGCATGTGCCCAAAACAGCTTGAAATTTATCTAAAAACAGGATGTAAGAAGAAAGAGATAATAAGTTTTGATCATGAATCTTATAAATATGCCTGCAGTCCTACCAGAATTAATAGCATTACTCATTCATTTGGGCTAAAGTATGGATTACATATCCTTGTGTGCAAGCGATCTCACAGTGTATCACAGAATCACAGAATATCCTGAGTTGGAAGGAATCACAAGGGTCATCAGAGTCAAACTCTGCACAAAACACTCAAAGAATGACACCATGTGACCAAGAGCGTTGTCCTAACCCTTCTTGAACTCTGTCAGGCTTGGTGCTGTGCTGAAGGAAGGATATAAATCAGTTAAGAGTAGCAACACCATAAGGTAGTTTGACTCTAGACCTGTTAGTACCTTGGTGTGGACGATGGTATGGTGACATCTGTCCTGACTTTGTACCTGAAGGCGAGTTTGGCTCAGAGCAGCAGACCCCAAGGAAACCACCTCTCCTAGAGTTCAGGAGTGCTCAGAGAGGGATTGATATTTCCACAAGATGTATTGCATTGCTTCTTTTGGATAGGTTTTTTCACATCGCTGGTAACTCAGGGACTGCTGAGCTGTGTGCATGAGCTCTTTGGCTGGCTCACAATACCTCAAAGGTACTCTCTTGTCTGATTTTGGTTTGCTTATTTTCTCCCAAACATTACTCAAAGACTGAGTATTTTCATTGTTTTTAAACACATAAGGCCAGTTGATAAGATCTGACTCCTCCAATTATTGAAGATATTTTCCATTGGGTGATAGAAATTTCTGGCAAGTTATATATTATTGCCTCTAGCCCTCTTCTTATCTATTTTTTCATACATAAGGAACTTCGAATAGGTATCAGTGTCTGTACATCAACTACAAAAGTGAATCAGATGGTTTTTCCTGCCAATATACAATTGTGTTAGATGATTCATTCCCCAAATCCTTTAAGTCTTGTATTTGGTACCAAATATTGAGGTATTTTTCTTTTTTTTTTTATTTTCTACAAATCAATATATTCTCCCAGAATCATGAAGAAATCAAGATTTGTCTGCATAGACCAAATATTTGTGAAGAGAGAAGATAAAAATTTAGCAAATGGCAGCTTAGTAGAAAGTACTGACTAATGATGCACTTGACTAAAGTTTCTTTTTTTTTTCAATTGGTTAGAAGTAAGTAGTTGATTATATTTAATCGGCCATGTTAATTACTGCATCTCTGAATTTATTGAACAATTAAAATAAAGCACTAGAGGGTTGTAATACCAAAGGGAACAATCCTACAGTGCGTGTTACATGAAGGGAATTTAAAATGACCTAATACCACTGAGCCTGTTCCACCTGATAATTCCACATATCTATTAGCAGAGCTTGAGTCCAAACTTCATTCTGTGTTTGTCACTGCATGAGCCACCATGTCCAAGGATCTGACCTTTTAATTCCCTTTTAGTCACTGGCAGAACTCTCACAGCCTGCAATGTGCTTTGGATCAGGTATCCCAAATCACCCAAATGACTGGCTTTTTGGTCTAAAACAATGGAAGTCTACCAAACTGATTTGTCACCTTTGCCTGATGTTCACACATACTAATGAGTTCTGAAAATGTTAATTTGCTTTGTGCCCAGATCAAATACACTACTCTGTCAGAATAAAATAAGTTCAGAGCCAACAAATTTGCATGAGTGCAGTTTATTCTGAAAACATTTACATGTCATTAATACATTAACATAATAGGAGATTCAGAGCCTATTTAACTGTGACTGTGATGCTCCTGATTAGGAGGAGCGGGCAGTAGAAAGACCACAACTTTGTGGCATTATTTTAGCTATCCCTGGATTACCTCATATCAAGGGAGCTGATACCTTCTGCTGAAGTGAAAGCTGGAGATTACAATGCTTTAAGCTATTACTTTCCTGTGGGATCATCTATTCTTACTGGTGACTGATATTTTTGAGTTACTGGACACGTGGGGCTGGATTCAGCTGTCTAAACTCAGGTGCCACTTTAGCTTCTCTGCATCTTGCCTGGCCTCTATCTCTCATTTGAGAAAAGAATGTGCTTACCTAAGAACACAACACAAACAAATTGGGTACGACAAAGAACTTTGGATAGGCATCATTGCCTGTGATTGGCAACAGAGGAGAGTCCTGGGTCTTCCCTGTCGGCAATGGAAGGACCAACACCTTGTTCATGTGTGGATAGCAATGTACTCACGCCAGAAGTTAAGGTCTTAACCTGGAGCAGAATCCCACCCAGGAACCCCTGAAGATTCCTCAGCTTCCTGTTGAGTGTCAAGCCTAAGAAGCTCAAACAGTCAGGGCAAGTAAAATCTTCCTTTTGCAGAGACCTTATGGCAGATCTCTAGGGAATTTTCTCAGAGTAGAAAATGGGGAATTTTTTTTTACAGTTTTAGGGAGAAAAAGAAGAACTGTGTTACTTCTTATCCTAGCCGTGGAGAGAATCTGATTGAATGACACAGTCCAACATTAGCTTTTGCTACACTTGCTCTGGAGAGGCTTTTTTCAACATCGTTAAAGTGATTTTTCTAACCCAGTGCAGAGCTATTCACCCCATTCACAAAATTAACGTGTTTCACCCCACTTTGGTTGACTAATTACTGGATTGGAAGAGACATTACACTGATCCTGCAAAACAGATTCTTCTGTCAGAGAATCACAGAATCACAGAATCACAGAATCACAGAGTAGGTGAGGTTGAAGGCCCTGTGCCCATATCTCATTCTGGTGAATAACTGTTTTCTTTTTTCTCCCAGGAAGCCTTTGACTGACTTGTGGTTGCCTTTCACTGCCATGAACAGTTGTGAGGGGTGAGTGAAAATCCTGGGAAGATCAGACGCTTGCACTTGGCATTGAGGCCATAGCTGTATAGGCTGCCCTGAACTCCTGAAGAAGCCTGCTCCGCAAACTAAAGCTTTTTATTAACAAAGCATGAGTCTTAACCATTTCAAGCTCAGTGGGAGCAGTGGCCACTAAAGAATCCCTGCAGATCACACTTTCATGGCAGGGAGGGAATGAAAGTGACCTCGAGCAGCCTCAGTTGGCTCATCACTTTTCAAACTGAGCCGAGCTAGGATCTGACTGGCAGATCAAACCAGCTCTGTGCACATGAACTGCATCAGGGCAACGGCCTATGGGACTCCAGTGACCAAAATGAACTAGAGGAGGAATTTAGCAAAGTAGGGCTTCTGGCAATCAAAACAATTTGTCTCCGCTATTTGGCAAGCTTTGTGAGCACAGAATTCAGGTGGGAGGTTACTTTTCATCTTCAGCCTCAAGTCAGACATGCTGCTCAGTCCATGGCACTGGCATTTTTAAAGCGTAGCCTTTCTGGAGCGCAATGAGCAATTGCGTTTCTCTTGGCTGAGCAAGACTTTGAGCAGCAATGCGCTGCCTGGCAAGGCGATTGCTGCGAGCTGGCTGCGTGATGTCAGCAGGGGCTGTGTGTGACATCACCCAGCAGCTGCCAGCCACCAGCTTATCGCAGCCGTGTGATCATCACCCACTCGGATTCACACGCAAACAGCTCATTCATGCTCAGCTGCTGCTTTCTTCCCCAGGAAACAAAAGGGCTCTTTGATACAATGATGGCACAGGGAATATCATCAGACCGTTTAGCTCTATCATGGTTTTCGAACAATGATTTGGAAAATTACTCCCCTAAAGGTGCAAATAAAAATACATCACCAAAGACATGATGAGGGAGCCTGTCTTAGCACTACTGACTGCCAAAAGGTGCTTCATTGAATCTCCTACGCATTGCAAATGGGGGGGCTTCGGGCAGGTGGAGGGGAAAAAGGATCAGTATGCCTTGTTTTAAGCTGCCTGCCCTCAAAATGTAGCAGAGCAATTAGAGCTGAGGCTAAAGAGCAACAAAACACAGTTTGTGGTTAGTTCTAACACTGTGGTCACAGTTAAAACCTGTCCAGACCCACAGAGCTGTTCATGTTCATGACCACGAAGAATTAGGTTTCTATTACACATAGACTTTGTGACAATGGAATTTGAGGATCTTTCTTTTTCTTTCTTTCTTTCTTTCTTTCTTTCTTTCTTTCTTTCTTTCTTTCTTTCTTTCTTTCTTTCTTCCTTCCTTCCTTCCTTCCTTCCTTCCTTCCTTCCTTCCTTCCTTTCTTCCTTTCTTTCTTTCTTTCTTTCTTTCTTTCTTATTTCATAGCACTGAAATAGTTCATTGTGGAATAAGCGGAGCTGCAGAAGTAAATTAGTGTATAGATCACACTAACCTGATGATCTATAAGGTCCCTGCCAACCCAAACCACTATGATTCCATGAAAATTTCCCCCTAAAGTAAACCTCTAGAGGGGTGTGTTCTTCATTAGAGGGCACCACTGATATCAGGATCTCTATTGCTATTTTTTTCACAGAACATTTACTCAGCATCATTAAAGCCAGTGTATAAATTCTCCATCAAAACTTTTGCTGATTTCTGGAATGCTATTTTTAACTTTCTGGTTATAGTATCGGTATATATGTGCATACATATGTGTACATTTGGCAGAGACCTTTCCACTTTATTTTTAGTTATGTTGCAATTTTACCTCTCTAGGTTTGCATCATAGGCCAGGTTGCATACCAATTTGATTTTAACCATCACCATCTTTTCATTTTGCTTTTTCTTCATTATTTATCCATCTGAATTATTGTTTTATTTTTAAACCTCCTAATTAAAAATGTGATTTTTTTCTCAATTCTATAGCTTTTTCTTTGCTTCACCATAGGTTTTATTTTTCTTTTTCTCCTGAATGTCTGGGTTTTTTTGCAATAACAAGGCTCATGTTCATTCAGTTTGAGATCTGTTGGATTTTCAAACTAAGAGCTCAAGACCTTTCAACATCAGATGCATGAGACTAATGTAAATGGAAAAGGAAAAGACTAAAAATGTTTCACCCATGATAATGATAACAAATAATTAAACATTAATTCCAGAACACCTTGGAACAATGATGACATTTTTCTTAAGGGTGGTTAATCATTCCATAAAGTGCCAGCAGTTTGACTGTGTTTTTAAAAGCTCCGAAAGATAAAAATGCAAACAGAAAACAGTCATATCAGAAACATCATATTTTAAATTATTAGCTACCTGCATACTTATACCACATTATTCAATTCCATACAAAACCACAAGATTTACTGAAAGATATTCACAGTAATTCCTCCTTTCTGGGCATTTCATTCAGTGTATTGATAAATAGAACAGACTGAACATTTTGCAGGAAACAAGTTTTTAAATGATGAAATATGTTTTTTTACATATTTAATTTGGTTTACAGAACTGTCTTTTGTTTTTTTCCTAAAAAAAACCTAGAGGTTGAATTGTCTTAAGTTTCAGCTGATCTGTAAAGACGAAGGGTTTAACTGAGAGAGAATCTCCCCCTGCTAGAAATAAATTATGGTAAAACAAGAGACAAGGTGACTAAATGAGTTACCTGTCCCCGCTGAGGAGGGGAGGCTGTGGGATAGATTACACAGATCTTCTGCACTAATGGAAGTGTATCCCTAAATGATAACAGCTAAAATTTCAAATTCAATTTCTGGGAAAAAAACCCACACCAACCCACATCATTGCAGAATTACAAAATTACAGAATCTGGTCCAACCTCCCTGCTCAAACAGGGTCATCTCAGAGCATCTAGACAGTTCTTGAAAATCTCCACTGGGAGAGGTTCCACAGCCTCTGTGGGCAATCTCTTACAGTGTTTGAGCACCCACAAAGTAAAAAAAGAGTTTTTCTCTGTTCATATATCTTGTGCCCATTGTCTCTTGACCTGTCACTGCTTGCCACTGAGAAGAGTCCAATCTCACTGTTTCATTCCCTCCTGCACAATATTTATCCACATTGTAAAGATTTTCCCCTGTTGATGCAGGATCAAGCACTCCAACCTAGCTCTGGGCTGACATAAAGATGCTTTAATAGGTAAAGCAAGAGCTATGTGTGGAACCAAATAAAAATAAGGAATTAATTTATTATTTGTCATTTCCAAGAAAGCAAGGCTTCCTCATGCACGATGGGTACTTAGGAGGACAGACACCATAAGCGTGAATACCACCCTGTTCCTCTGTCTTCCACTAGTTTATATGTTAAGTATGCCAAATGAAATGGACTATCCCTTGGGTCACCTGGGGTCAGCTGTCCTGTCTGTGTCCCCTCCCAATTCCTTCTGCACCCCCAGCATCTGGGGCAGGGTAGTGCTTTCCAGGTATTGGTTGTGATTACTAAGGACTGTGAGGAAAACTCTTCTTGCTATGGTCAGATCTCAAAACTATAACAGTCTCACATATTCTGTGAGGTCTGGAGGCACAGCAATATGAGAGGCCCTGTCATTGCAGTCTTCCAGGGTGTTACACTGAAAAGAAGACCAGGACAGGCTTGTACCTATTTGTGCTTGTCATTAACAGCTGATGGTCACAATGATCCTATGACAGTAGCAGTGGTTATTGCAGGATACATCAGGCAAAGCTTATTTGAAGCCATATATAAATACTGTTCTTAAAACAAATGCATCCAAACAACTTGAGTTAATTTACCTCCCATAATGCTTTTTCTTCAGTGATCATGCTTAAATTCTAATATTTTTTATCCTTGGATCCTAAAGCTTCTTGAAGAGGAGTCAAGGTTTATCTCAGAGTTATAGAATCACGGAATGCCTGCATTGGAAGAGACCTTAAAGATCATCTCGTTCCAACCCCCTGCCATGGCCAGGGACACCTTTCACTAGACCAGGTTGCTCAGAGCCCCATCCAGCCTGGCCTTGAACACTTCCAGGAATGAGGCATCCACAGCTTCTCTGGGCAGCCTGTGCCAGGGCCTCATCACTCTCAAAGTAAAGAATTTCTTCTTAATATCTGATCTAAATCTACTCTCTTTCTGCCCTTGTAGATAGTCTCTCTCCATCTTTCCTGTAGGCTCCCTTCGGGTACTGGAAGGCCACAATTAGGTCTCTCCAAAACTTTCTCATTTCCAGGCTGAACAATCCCCATTCTCCCAACCTCTCCTCATAGGAGAGGCTCTCCATGCTGCTGATCAGACTGGTGGCCCTCTTTATTGTGCTAATGCAGGAAGAGGGATGACATGGATAAAGTCACTGCAATAGCAGTTAAGGCATCATTCTTGTGACCAAACACCTTGTCCCTTTTCAAAATAATTCATGCCTGACCTATCCCTCTTTCATATAGTTTCATAAATAGTCATTTCATAATGACCTCATTAGTCTGCAAAGGATGCTAAAAGGAAATAATCACAACACATATTAAGCATTCATTTTCTCTATCCTGTAGAGGAGACAGCTGTCAAGGAAGTGTTTTGATAAATCATGAAACCTAATGAATATCAAAAAAACCCCAGATATTAGTTACAAGTCATTGTCATGTAAATAATCCATTTGTTTCATAAATATTGTCCTAATTGTCAGAAAGACAGCATGAGGCAAAACCCAATGTGATTAGACCAAGATGTAAACAAGAATGTAAAAGATTGATCAAAAACATTTAAAAGTTACCCAGAATCTAATAATTTGTGGATGTGGCTTGCTCTGGGAGGAAGTGAAAATAACAAAAAAATGATCAGAGAGGAAAAATTTAGTGATCTTTAAATGACAAGATGCTGAAGAAAAATAATGTGATTTTATGGCAGGGAAAGTAAACAATAGTGAAATGAAAGATGAATTGTCTTAAGAATGATTATAAGGAACTGGAGACAGAGAACAAAGGGAAAAGCAAGAATATTAAATAATTACCATCAGCCAACATAACTGGGGAGAGGGGTGAAGAATTGTTGAGTCACTTTTACAGTTATGGAAAGGTGGGATCCTTTGAGAATGGTAAAATGACGATTCATGGAATGAAAAAAAGCCTTTAAGGGAAATGGAGTTTAAAAAAAATGGAATACTGGATTAAAAGGAGAATCAGATGGTCTATATAACCATGTCAAAAGCTTATGGAATAAGTCAGCTACTTAAACTGTTCAAAATGGAGAGGTGGGAGTATGAAAAGAGAGACCACTTGTTTTTCCTCGTGGAGATTATTCCAGAAATTATATAGAAGAATATTTTAAAATGTAACATTGATTGACTGGCACGAACAGTCAAATGTTCATGATTAACAACATGATAAATTTACCTGACATTTTTTAGATGGCAAGGTATTTATATATTTTTAATATATTTACTTTTATGATGAGAAGAGAGCACTGGGCTCTGTACTCAGCAGCTACCAGATAAGGTGCAGACCTGCTGTGGAATATGTGATTTAATGTCTCTGTGTGAGACTTTGACTTCACTGGTGTTTAGCCATGTCTTGATAGTGAGTTCAGAGGCTTCAATTTCTGCCCTAATTCTCTTCCCTCCTTTTGCAGGATGCTTTCTGGAACATGGGCTCCCTGTTGCTATGCAAAACATCTTAGCACTTAGCTACTGTTTTCCTGAATGCAGCTGAATTCAAATAATTAATCATAGTAAAATGATATCCAAAAAGTTCATGAGGAAGAAAGGCTGAATCATGAAGGTAGATAGGAAACTGTCTTTTGAATTAAAATTGTTAAAAGAGATCAAACACAAATAAAAAAGAAAAAAAAAAAAAAAGGAAAAATGCTGAAAATGTCCTTTAAATGTGCCATGAAATATACAGCTCCCAAAGAGAAAATGAAGAGAAAGCCATGCCAGTGTGCTGTGGGAGGGTAGTATAGCTCTTAGGAGGTGGCATTATTGCTCTGAAAGCGCTTGGTTTACCTCACCCAGAGCACTTTCTGCAGCTTTGCTGCAATACCTCAGCAAGAACGTAATCGCCCTTGAGCTAGGGAGAAGCAGAGCAGCAAGAATAATATCCTTGGAGATGTGTCATAGAGAAAGGTTAAAGGAGTTTAGTTTAGTGCAATATGAAAAGAGACTTTGTAACAAATTAATTGAAGTTTCTGGGGCTATTAACGAGCTATCAGGCATGATTTGAGAACAGAAAAAACACAGAAAAATAAAGCTCCTTAGAAAGGCTGAATATAATACTTAGCCTGTTAAAACACACAACACGCAACAGACCAGATGCTCATCTGGGGAAGCTTGAGGTCAGGCTAAGAATTGCATCAAATTACACTAATTTACACCTGCTGAGGATCTATCTTGAAATTAATTTGCCCTCAGAACATTCTTGTTCATATTAAACCTTTTCATTCGGGTAAGTAGAATAGCTTACTAAAATGGATAAATAATTCCTTCAAAGTGACACACTGAGTGAGTATCAAGAGGCTTTTTCTTTTGTTCTGTTTCATTTCTCCCCTGGTGTCATGTTTCCTTTTCTCCTGCTTTCATTCAAAGTCTGCTAAGCAGTACAATCGGGAGAGATCGGAATACAGCTCTTTGATCAATCAGGTTTTAGACAGAAGTTGTGGGAAGACTTTTTTCCTTTCCATGAAACGGTTCAAGCGTTTTGGGATCTTCTCAATGTCAAGTTTAATTTCATTTATTTCTTTATCTTAGTGAAGTACTTGCATGGAGAAAAATATTTACTTTGGAAAGATGTTGCCCTTAGATCACATTTTCAGCTGCATTCTTATTTGACATGTTTTCGAAATTTAAGGTTAATCTGGGTTGACATACACTCGGTTACAAAATAAGGCCTCTATATTTTCATTATAATGTGTTTGATGGATTAAGCTTGATGGGAAGCTTCTCCATCATGTATAATTTGGAAAAAGTTACTATATTATAATGATTTAATTCTTTTTCAGGAAATGTCCTTGGAGAGACCTGGACCTACACCAGCTCTCAGGTATTTTTTCTACCCAATCTTGAACTCAATGGCAGTCAAGAAAGTGCAAAAGTGTGGAAAATGAAAAAAATGCTGTGGAAACAACCCATGATTACACTAAAAGAAAACAGAGACAATAAACACATTAAAATCCAACAAGAACCTGAAAAGTCGTTCTGTGAGCTGAGTCATTTCAAATCACCTTGTGTGAATAAGTTAATCGTGTAGCTGGATTCTGCTGTTCAGAACTGGCTATGAATGTCCAGCAAATTCTGTTAGTAATGAGCCCAAGGCAGCCTTTGGGCCCATAAAAGTCACTTTATGTTGTGAAGAGCGGACCATGTGTCATGGTCTGTATCTATCCGTGTATCTATCATCAGTTCAGAACTGATGCTTCTCTAGGTACTGGGGATCAGCACACTCCAGATGCCCCGGGCTTTAGAGTTCAGGTGAAAGATTAACACTTAATTTACTGGACAGTTACTGAAGATCTGCAGTCCCTATAATCCAAGACATTCCCAAATCCTTTTGTCACTCTGCTAGGCCAACACAGCAGCCATCATTTCTATTCACTTTGTCCAGCAAACTTGCAGTCAGAATCATGGATGAAATTTAGGATCTCAGTGTGGATGTTCAGAGCAGTTTTAAAATCTTCCCTGCTCTGGTGGTTTACATTGGCTAAGGGCAAATTCAGCAAAACTTTGAGGATCAATGCAAGGAGGGGCTGAGGTCATTTGGCTTGTTCAGCCTGGAGGAGACTGAGGGGCCTCATTGCAGTTACAACTTCCTCAGGAGGGGAGGAGGAGGGGCAGACACTGATCTCTTATCTGTGGTGACCAATGACAGGACCCGAGGGAATGGCCTGAAGTTGTGTCAGGCCAGGTTTAGGTTGGATGTTAGGAAAAGATTTTTTTACCCAGAGGATGGTTGAGCACTGGAATACATGGCCCAGGGAAGTGGTCTCAGCACCAAGCCTGACAGAGTTCAAGAAGCATTTGGACAACACTCTCAGGCACATGATGAATGGATTCTTGGGATGTCCTGCACAGGGCCAGGAGTTGGACTTGAAGATCACTGTGGGTCCCTTCTGACTCAGGATATTCTCTGATTCTATGAATTTGTCTGAGGCGTCACTCATTGCACAGAGAATGGGAAGATGCAGAGTCACTTGTTTGCCTACAGTCAAATCCACACTCTCTCACTCACTCAGAGTTTAAATCATGCACTCCATGCTGTCACTAAAGGGTGGAGGCAAAAGTACCCTCATCTTTTGCCTCTGTTAAATACACTCCTGATATCTCATTTTTTTAGTGCAACAAATGCATTAGGATTTACATACTGTACGGCATGAGAGACGGAGGAAGAGCTCGCTGGTCAAAATATACTCCTGGTTTTTTGCTCATTGATAGGCAATTGCAGATCACTTTTGACTTAAATAGGATTCTATGATTTACCTCTCTCTTAGAGCCTTTTCTCCTTATCAGTGAGTCAATCACAAGCAGCTGTTTATTTCAAAACAGACTAGAGAAAAACAAACAAACAAACAAAAGGCTGAATCACAGATGAACACATCCACAACCTGCACATCTTGTTTGTAATTTGAAATGTTTCCTATCCTAAAAAATGAAACTAGTGATGCAGATGGAAAACAAATGAATCCACTGGGCTTGAATACTCACAGGCAACAATGAGGAAGAGTAAATTTTTCTTTTTTCTCTGAATAAACACTGCTGCACAGACCAACCATGCATTGCTAACCATATTTACAGAGCTGATATGCTCAAAGTACATCCTGTTGGGAAGCAGAGCATGTGGAATATGACCATTTGCTTTATGCAATTCAAGGAAAAGCAGCAACAGGTTGTGCAAAACATAAATCAGAATGGGAGAATTCTATTAGTAGTGCTGGAAAAATGAAGACAGCTTTTAAATGTGTACCAACTAAGGAAAATAATCACTTGGAGTTAATTGACTCTAGCTGAACACCTGGGGCATATGATCAGTTCTCAGCATTTATTTAATTTTTTTAGATTCCCTCCAGTTTCTTCCTTATTTGCAGACACAAATAAAGCTGAAAATACAAAGATGTCTGTGTTCTTTATCTTAGACATTCATATAAAAATATTTCATTCTAGCCTTCATAAATGGTAATAGAGCTGGGGTGTCAAATTTGACATAATAAAATTTCTTGATCTTCTGAAAGCTT
Organism: Mohoua ochrocephala; assembly: GCA_013398855.1. Lineage (NCBI taxonomy): Eukaryota > Metazoa > Chordata > Aves > Passeriformes > Acanthizidae > Mohoua > Mohoua ochrocephala. The sequence continues at coordinate 66,638 of VZTA01010993.1, read as the reverse complement.
TGTTTGTTGTGGTTGTTTTGTTTTCTCTTGTTTTGTTTCAGTTATGTCTTCTGAAATATATTTCAAACAAAATTCCATATGTACTTTGTTGGTTTTTTTTAAATCTTCTTCATGTAAAGGTGCTTCTAACCATTCTTATTCACTGAATACTGTGATGATGGGAAGGAAGAATCCTTCACACCAAACTAAATCTAAGACGTAATGCTCTAAGCAGTTGAGGCAGTGAGAAAGCTCTAGAAATGGATAGAATCTGACAGAAATAGTAGCATAATATTCCCACATGTAGCCCAGATGTACACAGGCAGCTTGTGCTTACATATACATTTTGACCATTTTCATGTCAGGTGACTACAGACAAGTGGCTTTGCTCTATGTATAGATCAGAATAACTGATTTGGAGCCATCACGTTAACTGCAGAAACCTTTCAGCCCATTCAAACCAGATTTTAGTGTCAGACCCATTTCTGTTGCCTGGAAGAAAAAGTAGCTGCAAAATTTAGGAGGTGTATTTAAATGTGTCCTAATCTAGTTATTCTCATGGTAACATTTCTTTTCTCTTCATTTCTCAACTGATCTTCATCCTGACCTTTAGTTGTACTGTTCCATTGTGCTAGATCAAAAATGGATAATTATGGAAGAGAGAGATTCCATATCCACAGTGGGGACCTCTGAGCTAACTTCAAGGGGGACTTAAGGTCAGTACTGCAGTGCTTAATTTTAGTGGTTTGTCAGAGGACAGGATCTGCAGCGTGGTTAATTGCCTATCTAGGCTTTTAAGAGTATAATCTATAAATCCATGATATTGACCCTGGAAATCATATAAGATAGTTAATTGCAGATACTATCATCAGGATGATTCTTCCCAGGTATTTTGGTGCATCTTTCCCATTGCAAATTGCCATCCTGTTGAAGCAGGTAGTCCAACCATGCCACTTTTTGATCAAGATAGAGGTGTGGGTCTTTCTTTTTCACAGGGTAGCCAGTAATTAAAAATACTCATCTGCAATAAATGAAACCCTGAATCAACTCTGCCCTCTGATTTAAACCAGGGATGTTGCATCCCACACTCCAGCATCCCAGCTGAGCACACAGACCATTTGATCAGTGACTATGCCCAGGTATTACTTGCATAATATCTAACAATGTTTAAGGAGTGAAGCATAAATTTGGCTATGTGCAAAACAAAAGGAGACCGAATCTCTCATTTAATGGCAGTGAAACCCATAAAGTAAAGACAAATACAATCCTGAGCTTTGCCTGAAAGTATTTGCACTCAAATAGCCTATGAAAGTCACTTGAGACCAGGCATAGTCATTCAGATATCAGACTGTCCAATTTTTTTTTTTTGCTGAAGCTGTTTCTGGTTTTGTTAAGTTAATAAATATTCATCAGCTGAGACTGTAGGAAACCATAACAGTAACCATTTAGCACAGAAGACTGGCTCTCTGTTCTTAAACTTGTGAGTAGCTGAAGATTATTATTTGTTGATTTATTTATTCACCTAGGTATTTTTACAAGGTAGAGTGTTTTCAAAAGGAGACAAATGGGAACAGTATACACTCAAATACCTCACACCATAAATGTTCATGCATTGACTTAATGTGCTGACTCTGGTGCCTCAGCATGGGCCTCTCACGGGGTCACAGCCTCCTTCAGCATCCCCCTGCTCCTGTGTGGGGTGCTCCCCAGGCTGCAGGTGGATCTCTGCCTCCCCATGGATGCCCACAGGCTGCAGGGGCACAGCTGCCTCACCATGAGCTGCACCAGGGGCTGCAGGGGAATCTCAGCTCTGGCACCTGGAGCACGTCCTTTTCCTTTTCACTGATGTTGGTGCCCGCAGGGCTGTTTCCCTCACATATTCTCACTCCTCGGTCTCTGCCTATTGTTGTGCAGTTCTTTTCCCCCTTCTTAAATACATTATCCCAGAGTCACTACCAGTGTAACTGATGGCCTTGGCCACCAGCGGGTCTGTCTTGGAGCCATCAGGGATTGGCTCTGCTGGACATGATGGAAGCTTCTGGCAGCTCCTCATGGAAGCCACCCCTGCAGCCCCCCCACTACCAAAACCTTTCCATGCAAACCCAATACATTACTTGACTAAAAGGCTGAAATTCATTCTCTCATCTAGGTCTCTTCTGCCAGAAATTCTATCTTCTTTCCTGTCTCTTTTAGAAAATCATTTAGCTATTCAATTTCAGGACAAGGATCAGTTTATGGATCTTGAGAGGACTAAATTATTTGGAAGTTAAAAGCCTTCTTCCCTTTGAAAGAATTACTAAGATTTCTGTCTGCTGAAAAGCATGAGTTGGAATCATACTTTTCCTCTGTCACTGTATGGGAGAGCTTGGCTAGAGATCACTAATTTTCCTTCCCAAGAAAATGCCTTAATCCCTACAAGGGAAACACAAAGTGTCCCTATGTCCTTTTCTTTTTCTTTGAATGGTGCAAGGAACCCATATAACATTCAATAGGAAATATGTACTGTGAAGGAGGGGAGCAATGGATGCTAATGTATTTATACCTTTTACAAACTGTGTACACTTGCGGAAAGTTTTCAATACCAGAAAGGTATCACAGCTTTTTATTGACTCAGGTGGGCTTTTAATTTCACCACAGATGTTTCAGAATTGAAAACTTCTAAGAAGCATTTTGCAAAGCTGACATCCAACAAAAATCAATGAGTTCATAGGTGGTCTCACACAAGAATCACATCAAATCAATTTTTCATCTTGCATCGTATTTTCAGGACACTCATTAAGCAATTCCAGGCATATTGAAAACATATTGATCTTTACTAAATGTGTAAACAAATCCTTTGAATGTTGCTGTATCGAGCAGGCATGAATTCTAGAAACAGATTCAGGAAAACAGAGTAGTACAAAATTTTAGTACACAGGCAATACCAGACAATGCCAGGTTCACCTTGCAGAACAAATTTCTTTGTCACGAGGGCACATTGCTGGCTCTTGTCTTACTTGGTGTCCACTAGGACACCAAGATCTTTTTCTGAAAAGGTGGAACATATTGCCCTTCAGCCTCAGAAATCAGAAGTAGTTGAATATGATATTTGCAGCGTTATTTTCTAGTGGATATGCACAACATTGTGTGTTGTAAGCTTACACAGGCCTTGAGGTTGACAACTCCAGGCTTTTCAACTATATGACATGATTTCTGCATCAATTCCTTTGATTGCTGTTTGCAAATTATGTAGAACGGCATTCTCAATGCATCAAGAAGCTTCAAATGATGAAGAATATACCCAATCTGCACCAAATTGTTGAATTTATCAACAAACTTCAATATTAACACTTTTTCATGCTACGAAACTTACTCTTTAGTTTTTATTTTTTATAAGAAACATATGAGTGGACTATGAACATGATGCAAAAATACTTCAGTTAAATATGAATTTGTTTATTATGGTTTGTTTAAATTTTTTAAACCTTCCGAATAATAATAATAGATTAAAATATGTTTCTAAGCAATCAATAATTGATCAATCATTATCACTTTACCATGAAAAAGATGGATCTTGGCAAAGGATCTTGAAATATTTTGCACTGAGGCCTAAAGTGATTTTATCCATGTAAAAGTTGAAAGATATACAGCAGAGAAAACAAATACTAAGGTGACACCTAGAAAAAGATGAAGACATATGAATCCAAATACTTCTGCTTCCATTCTTTCCCTAATAGGCAAAAAAAAGAGAGAGAGAAGTAGCTTTGATGTTTTCAAAAAATCATGGAAAAGATTATTCTAGAAAGTACCGGAAAACACCTGGAGGACAAAGCAGTCTTCAGTCACAGACAGCACGGCTTCATGAGGGGAAAATCCTGCTTGTCAAACCCGATTTCCTTCTACGAAAGGGTAACCCACAGAGTTATCTAGGAAAGACAGTAGATGAAATATTTTTGGGCTTCAACGAGTATCCTTATGGACAAAGTGTCCAGCATTCAGCTGGGTAAGGGTGTTATGGGATGGGTGAGTGACAGACTCACAGGGCCCGAAGAGTTACAGTGAGTGGGGTGACATCAGACTGGTGATCTGTCACTAGTGAGGTTCCACAGGGCTCCTTCCTCGACCCTGTGCTCTCCAGCATCTTTATTAATGACTCCAAGGAACTAAATAAGTTTGCTGATGACAGTAAATTGGGAGGAGCTGTCAACTCTCTCAAAGGCAGGGAGGTCTTGCAGAGAGACCTCGACCAACCATAAGACCTTTACCAAGGGCAAGTGCCAGACTTTGTACCTGGGATGGGGCACCTCTGGATGTACAGACAGACTGGGGAATGAGAGGCTGAAAAGCAGCTGTGGGAAGGGACCTGGAGGTCCTGGTCAAGGGAAAGTTGAATAAGAGTCAGCAGTGCCCTGGCAGCCAGGAGGGACAACCCTGTCCTGTGGGCATCAGGCACAGCATTGCCAGCCAGGCAAGGGAGGGGATTGTCTCTGCTCTGCACTGGGGTGCCCTCACCTTGAATATTGTGTGCGGTTTGGGCACCACAATATAAGAAAGACATTAAGCCATTAGAGAGCATCCAAAGGAGGGAAACAAAGATGGTAAAGGGTCTGGAGAGGAAGCAGGAAATCACTTGGAGCAGCTGAAATCACTTGGTCTGTTCAGCCTGGAGGAAAGTGAGGGGAGACCTCACTGTGGTCTTCAGCCTCCTCGAGACAGGCAGCGGAGGGGCAGATACTGATCTTTTCGCTCTTGTGATCAGTGACAGAACTTGAGGAAATGGCCTGAAGCTGAGTCAGGGCAGGTTTAAGTTGGATATCAGGAAAAGGTTTTTAACCCAGAGGGTGTTCAGACACTGGAACAGGCACCCCAGAACTAAGCCTACCAGAGTTCAAGAAGCATTTGGACAATGCTCTCAGGCACATGGGATGATTCTTGGGGTGTTCTGTGCAGGGCAAGGAGTTGGACTTGAAGATCCTGATGAGTCCCTTCCAACTCAGCATATTCTATGATTCTGTGAAAGATTAGAAAATTCAAATTACATTTCTTTCAGTCCTCTTTCTATTTCTTACTAGCTTTGGATGCCTATAAAAGCTATAATTTTCAACTTTGAAAGAGTTCCTAGAGAGCTAATTGTGTTCAACACCTGCTTCTTCTCCAATCCTTAATTTGTGATGTTGATAAAGGTTATTTTCTACCATGGAGTATCTTCACCTTCTTCTGTAGCACCAATTTATCTTTTCCCTGATTATAGAGAGATACCACAATTGAGAAGATGAGAAAATGGGAAATTTTCCGTGATTTTTGCAACAGAAATCTTGTATAGACCATACTGATAGGACCTGCTGATTTTTTACTCTGACCACTTTAAGGGTTGCCCAGTGTTTTGTAGACCTCACCTCTGAAAGCTTTGCACTCCCATGACCTCCAGTGCACACACTGTAGCAACTGCCTTAATAAGTTGATGTTTCATAAAAGACACGTAGAGAAAATGCCTGCACATTACTCACAAAGCTCTTTCTTCAATCATTCTTACAGCCCCCACCTCAATATGGAAGGGAACAATCATACAAAGTAAAGAGCAAGGGATTTCTGATAAGAATTGCTTTGTACTGGCGCTGATTGACTCTTTCCGACACCTTAAAGCTTCCCGCATCAGGTAATGCCTTTCCTGAAGCCACTGCTGGGTCTGGTTGATAAGGGTACTTGAAATGCTGACAGCTGTGATCTTGTTAAAAAGGGTCAAAAGAAGCAATCTTAGTAACATTTCAATGGTTGGATTATTGCTACTGAAGAGAGCAGTAAATGCCACTTACAACTAAATTTTCCACTTCATCCGAGGTGCGGATAACTGTTCTTCTGATACCTTTCCCCCAAGGAAAGCTCTGTAGCAGCAGGCAAAGGAAAGTAATTACATATTTAAAGGTACAGCTGTCTTAGATAAACTCAGTGCAGTGGGAAAAAAAATATTAATACAAACCCAGAAAAAGAAAAAGGAATTACTTACAGACATTTTTTTTCGTTTAATATATTTTATTAAATCAGGAAAACCATGCCCAACAGGTCAAATTATTTGCCTAAAGTCAACTAAGATGCATAACTGTGTATTTATAGGTTTGGGTTTTGGTTTTTTTAGAGAGTGCCTCATTAACTGCCTCAATCTTTTTTCTTGTCATGACTGCTCAGGTAACATAAACCTTCCTATCCAAGGTATTTAACTACATATGATTAGCGTTTTCCTTTTTGTCTTTGCCTTTTCTTGCCTTTTCTAAACCTAATAGATGAGCTGATCTCATCTTTGACCAGCCATAGGGGATAGAAGAGGAGAACATCCCGTCAATCATAAACAGGAGTCTTGGCCGTACAGACTGACACAGGAGATATCCTGCTTTTGGAAATTGTGCTGTGTACTCAGACTTTGAATCCACAAACTTGGTCAACTGCACAGTGCAGATCATTTCTGACTCTCAGAAACTGTTAAGCATGACCCCAATTTTTTGGATGAATTTTGAAATATCACTATAAATGGTAGGTATTGCATTTTGTAGTGGGGATGTCCAAGATTTGAGTGGAGTTTCTCCAATCAGGAGATGTACAGTGGCACAGGACAGAACAAACTCCAAGCGGTTTGAAGACTTTCTAGAAGGCTCAGGAGAGAGACAAACCCACAAATGCTCTGCTCTGAGTTGCTCTGAATTCCCATGTGCTTTCCTAATTATTTTCTGCGTGAAAGCAGTTTCTATGCAAGAAGCTTCTATGCTACAGCTCACTGGACCTTACTCAATGTGGTTTAGGGAACAACAACACTGGATGATGTGGGCAGAGAGGCTGCAGAGAGGCTAAAAGCACTGGATTGATGTGCCATGCTGTATGACACAATGCAGTTGTGATGTGTCTGTCCCCAGCCTCTGTCTCTCTCTGAGCTGTGACATGTGGCCAGAAACACTCATCTTGACAGGCCAGAGGATTTTCATGCAGAGATATGGAGCCACGATCTAAATATTTGTCTGTGTTTGCAGAGGGACTTTAACCAGGAGGTGATCTTTAGGCACTTCACAAGACTTATGCTGAGCACTAGAGAGAAGGCTTTCTACAGAATTTAGAGGAAGAATGAAATATAATGAGAAGGAAGAAGTGCCTCCTATCTCCCCACAGAACAGAAAATTTAGAGAACTTTCTAAAGAAGATGTTAAAACAGAGGTCCTTAATTGTGTATTCATATCCAGGACAGGAGATCCCATTGTGGAAGCTGTTTTGCTAAGCAGAAGTATATATTTCTTTTAATTTTCATTTTAATGCACTTAATTTTATTTTGTGACTTCTTTAATATAAATTTACAGGCATTTCTGTATTCTGAAAGGAAGCAAAAGTAAGTGTGGATCTGAATATCAAGCCCAGTTGTTAGGATGACCCTCAATAGGATTTTATGTCATGATTTTTCAATGCAAAGTAGTCCATTAAATGGAACCCAGGTGAGTTCCCTACATAGAAACTTATAGTCAAATATTTTACATTGGCATTTTTACTGATGACAAAAGGCAAACAAATTTCAGAAAAGAAAAAAATGCCTGCATTATATATATATACACATATATATTTAAATTACTGTGCAATTCTGTGATGCCTACAGTAAACAAAATGCCACAGACAACAGTTCCCTATGTGCTTGAGGTTTCAAAAATTTTTTTTTGTTTATTGATGTGTATATTTTTTGTGAAGTATTTTATTCTATTCTGCTCCTTTTCTTTCTTCTTTTTTTTTTTTAATTCTTCCCCTAGCATGCTACTTTTTACTTCCTCTGCTATCTTACAGCTGTTTCTATATATTGACCTGCTGATAGTGCAGTTCTCACTGTGACAGTCTTGAGGTCACCACAGTTTGCTTAAATCCTCTGCAGACTGGTAAACCTCCAACTATAGTCACAAGTCTTTTTAGTCCAGGGAGCTAATTTAGTCAAAGTAGATGGTTCTAAGCAGGTTGTCAGAGACACTCTATTGCTCTCCACTGGCTAGTTATCGGATTAAAATATTTCATTCAGGGGTACTGGTTCATTTCCCACCAATTTCTTCCATTCTTAACACCACCCTCCCTTCTCTCTCCACGGCACATATTTAGAACACTATGTCTGAGGCTTATCCATGCATAAGTTAAATGCTAAATTAGTCACACTAGACTTGAGACTTTGTAAACAACAGCATCATTTTCTCTTTCATAAAAGTGAAAGTTATATGCTTTTCTAGACTAGCAACTCTTGCTGCTGCTTGCAGCTTGCCACAAGCTAAAACTGTCCTAAAACTGACTTACTTAGTCACTACATAAAATACATCTGTCCAAGCTGAACCAATTTTCCCCACATTTTTTAAGAGCCTGCACTGCATCATCTGGTGTTTCAAAATTTTAATTTGCTGGCCAACAGAGTAACTGGAATGTTTTCACTACAGATGTTCCTCACCCTGCAGTCTCTTTCCATTGTGCAGCAGAGATCTGCTAGGAAACACAGTTCATGACTAAAATAATGCACTTTAGTGTACATAGTATTGCAGAACCAAAGAACTGAGACACGGCGAGCCTGAAGCACTTTCTGGTGAGTTAAGATGTTTCTATTGGGCAAGAAGTCAAAGACAGATCCTAAAATGGTCTATTTTTGCAATACACTTACACTTTTCTTGCAAAAGGTAAAGCAGGAGAAATGTGAATTTCAATTTATAGATAATGGTTTACTGGCTCTCCTTAGCCTTGTGGTCTGTCCCAGGAAGGGTGCAGGGTTCCAGATCCCACTAAAAGGGCCCAGCAGCCAGTGTCGCAACAAAACTGCTGTAATAACAACAGTAAAGACAATATGGTAAGAATTAGGAAAAGAAGTATAGATAGCAAATAAATCTTGTGTTCCTTCAGCTGTTGGGAACCCCACTCTCATGCAGGACCCAGGTGAACAACCCTAGTGAGCTGCACAGATGCCACCCATGGAGAGATTAATCACTCCTCCTTACTATGGCTCCGTAAAACTAACATAACAACAAAACTACACATTTGTTTTGACAGAAACTTTTTAAATCAGATGCTTTCACCTGAACATACCTGGCTATATGTGTCTAGAGCCTTCCAGTATGTTCCTCTTTACTTTTATGTCTAGCATTATCCTGTGGTCACTCAGGCTGATCTGTGAGGATCTCAAGCCTTAGCACAAGGCCCACCATGGCGGTAAGTGTTTGCTCAAGAAAACTAATTCCTTCAATTCCACATGTTCCACAAGACTCCCATTAAACCCTCATCCTTGTTGCTTACTGACAAAAGTACTGAAATATACTGGATATTTTAACCTGCAAAAAGAAGATGTCATATGCTCCCTATGCAACACTTCAAATATTAATGATGTTTACACAAATATCTGTTTACTAATATATTAGCACCAACTAAATCACTGTGTCTATTATCATGTACACTTCATTTAACTGCAGTCAGACCTTTCATGAATTTATATTAAATAAAATATTAGTGGATAACTAAATGTTTGCTCTGTCTTTGCAATCAGTAATTAAAATTTCCTGTACTATTTTGGCATAACAGACCGAGTCACTTGTAAAAAAAAAGTTGCATCTCTTACTGGGATTTACAATGTGAGTGTTTCTTATACTCTGACATCCTCTTTCAATTGCTATGATTTTTTTTATATATAATTTTTGAAGCTATAGCACCTGGGGAAAAAGTTTCACATGAAGAAGTTCTATTTACCATCTGTTTATGCATGAAAACAGATGGGGGCCTCAGACAGATGTAGGGTCGGCAGCATGTGTTTGACAGGATGGTCTTGTGTTGAAGGCACTAATTTGGAATTGAGAGGGTCTGTGCTATTCTGTCTCTGACAAACAGTTTCTGAATAGTCTTGAGTGAGTCACTTAATCTCATCCTTCCTCCTGTGTGTCACTAAAATAATCTTAATGATTATTTCTCACTTTTTTATCACTATCATTGATAAAGACGAATCCACTAGAATGGAAGTTGAAAGCTAACTAAGAGTTAGTGATCAAGAGCTCATATTTAAAATGCGTTCAGAACAGAAGATGGCCCAAAATTATGAAAGGCATAGCTTATCCCAAGGAAGTAATCTTGGGAGTATAACTGAGAGGCAAGATACATTTATAATGAAGAACATCAATGATAACTGGGAGTTCTGCAGGAAAATTTATCAAGAGATGCTGATGAAACTGAAAGTTTGCAATCAAGGAGCAGAATGTGCTAGTTTTCCAAATTCTCAGATATTTTAGCCTTACCACAAAGCACAAATATAAGTAAACAAATTATTTATCCTTCCTTGCCCCAAGTCCAGCTCTGGCAGAAAGCCTTACTGATAAAAGTAAAAGTGTGTGCTTCAACCTAATATGCGTAGACATTTCATTTAACCCGACATGATATTTTAAGTGACAATATCATCATACAAATCATAATGTGTCCATTAAAAAGACTGAGAATATCCATCTGACATTTCAGTAAGTCAACATCCAGGTCATGCTGAATTTCTTGCTAGCATGACTGTGCAAAGATCAAATCTTAGGTAGTAATTTATTCAACAGCAAAATTCAGGATCAGAAGTAAATGTAAAATTACTGGATAACTCAAAAAGAGGTGTAATAAAGATAGGAACAAATGTTGACCAGCCTAATCTAGTTTATAGAGCCTAATGAAAAATTAGATGTCTGAGGAAAACTCTGTGAGGGTCATGCAGACTTAAAGAATGAACAATAAGGGTTTCTCCCCTTGAAATCAGTGGTTCTTAAAAGACTTATTCAACATCAAAAACTCAACATCATGGATGCCATTTTGAAAACCATGGGTTAGCCAAACATAAAATATTTTCTGAGTACAGTGATAACAACAACAGCTCGAAACAACATGCCAGGTGACCTATTGGAACTTATAACACAGTGTTACAAGGTCTAGAGTCTTTGTACTTTGTTTTTAAATTTAGAAGCCAGGAATCATAAGTCTATCATTCATAAATGAGTAATTGACAATCGCCAAGAAAAATTGACCATGGTCTCTATCAGCAGGGGGTAGAATCCCAAATTTTGAAGAATACCTGTTAGATACTAATTTGTTGCCAAAAAGTAAAAAGAGTGGTGACAAAAATGTTTTACTACTGAGGTCAACACTGAATTACACGGGTTGGTGGCAGGATTAGCAGTGGTAGTAAGAAAATGCACAGTGTTATGGCTTTATGGAAATATCAAATGTAATTTAGTTACTACTGAGTTACTAACATTAATTTAGTTTAGTTACTACCATTAAGAATGGATTCGCCCTCAAAGGTAGAGCTCGTTTCATAAGTGTTGCTGAAACCCCTCGGTTTTTTTCCTTTGTGAGAAAAACTAAAACATTATGTGGGAACACAATACTCCCAAATAGATGTTCTTAAGCTCTTTTGAAAAGGAATAGACAAAAAGTAAGAGAGAAATCAGTCCCAAAGTACTGAATATCCCAGTTTTCAAAACCTTCATTTGAGAAACAGAAGACTGTCAGTACTGAACCTACTTGTCTTGCTTTCTGCAAGCTCCCTTGCTGACTTTGGGCAATCATTAAAAATGCCTTTTTCTTATTATCCTGAAGGAAATGTTACATAGGTAAGGGACTCATTTTCATTTCCCCTGCTGCTGAAGTACATCACCAAACCCACACAAACTGTGCTTTTTTTGCTGCTGGTGAAATAACAATATAATTGTCCTAGGTACTTCTACACAGAAGACACCAAGGTCTACATAGGAAAAAAAAAGTCACATTCCTCAATTCACTCTTTCTCTGCCTCAAGAAGGTATGGGATATAAAATGAGTATTCTGAAAATCAAAAAATTATTGCTAAAGATATCAACCCCACATCCCAAAGACATAAAAATACTTGTTATATATTCTCAAGGAACTTATACAAATTCTTCGAGAGAAATGAGGAACCCAAATTTCAATCAGACCCAAAAATGAAGGGTTTGTCTTTGAATCACTGAAGTCTTTTTAAGAGCATGCAAGGCCACAGACTACAAAAAGAAAATGAAAATATCAAGAAGTCAAAATTAATGCATTGAGTGGAAATACAAGTCTCTTTTTAGGCTCAGTATTGCTTTTTTTTTTAAATGTTGTGATAGTGAGAACACAAAGAAGGTTGTTTCTTTGAAAATAACTCTGTATTTCCCCTTGGGGAGTCACTTCAGCCACCCTCCTGCAAGGACACAAGGGGATAAAGGCTTTGTCATTTCTCTTTGTGGTACTGCTAAAAAGTGGAAAATGTCCCAAATTTTCCCGGACTGCCTCATCTCTTTGTGCCTTTTGCACTCAGGGGCGCTCAGGGACATTGCCCGAGTGATGGGGATTGATTGCATTCCAGACCCATGGACTAGGCTGAGGTCACTGGCACAGCCTCCTCCCACATGTTGGAAAAAGAAGGGAAGTAACTGAACTAAGAAACAGGCAAGACTTGCTTCCTTCCTTCCTCCTTGCTTCCTTCACTGTTCTTCCTATCTTCCCTTTCTCTCGTAATCCCTTCTTCCCTTCCTTCCATTTTCTCCTCTCCTCCACATGTTAATCCATGCCTTTTAACTCCGCTGGTGTTTCTCAGATGGGAGAAAGTGGCAGAGTAGCACCAGAAAGCACTCCAGATGTGAGAAGAGACAGATACAACTCTACCCTAGAACGTGTCATAAAATTAGATTGCAGAAAGTCCAGCTGTGGGAAGTCACCCACTGTGTTCGACTGTGAAGATCTTCCCTCATAAATATGCTATTTGTTTTGTTTTGTTTTGTTTTCAAAGTTGTGAAATTAAATCCTGCCTTCCAGGAAGGGCATTGATTTTCCATCACCACTAAGAAAACTTCTTCAGCAGAGAGGTGAAAAACTGGAATTTCTATTGACATATCAACAATCAAATGAGAGCCTTCGGCTATTTCCTCCAGCCCACTGGAGCACCAGGGTGAAGGAATACATTTTTCTGTATAAAAAATGCTCTTAAAAATATTGTTGCTAATTCACTTTGCGGATTTTGATCCAGAAGGGCCTCGGGTCACTGGATAATCTCAGCAAATTTTATTATACTAGACTTCTGTTTCAGTAAGTTCTGATACAAACCTTCAAATCCCCTAAAGCAGTTACAGTACAATTAAACAATGTGCTTTCCATGGCTAATTAACTGAACAATTGTGCTCATATCCAGCCTCAAGATTCATCTCTTCTTCTTGACATAAAGATTTTTAAAATGATTCCAAGGTTTCTTTTATGATTTATTTATTGTGCAACCTCACCTAGGAATCGTTTTATCACTTGAAGTAGAATGATAATGTATATGATGTATATAATTGGGTGCCTGCAGTGAGATGAGTGCTTAAATGAGGAGCTCTGACTTCCCCGCAGAAAAAAAGTAGAGTCTCCTGGGAGGTCTCTGGAAACTTTTTTTTTATTGATATCATTGATATACATATATATTGATATCATTGATATACAGTATTCCTTTGGGCACTAACTTAAAGTACATAAGTCTCAAAATCTACCCCTGCCAGGAAGAGTTGTAAGCATGCCTTGTTACATATCACTAAGTTATTTAAAGGTATGGGCTTGCTTGGAGTCAAGTGTTATTGATGACAAGAACACAAATAAACTGAAAGAACAGGTGCCAAAATCACCCATGGGCCACCTGAACTTGCCATGAAATTCACTGAAACCACAAAGGGAACAACACATGAAATCTTTGAAACATCCGTAATGCAATGAGCAAAATCCAAAACTGCATAAAACCCCAGCATTCTCCAAATCCTTAAGAATGTTCCCTGCTACAGAAGCCAGGTAATACTTGCATTTTTTTGCTTTGCTTTTCTTTAACAAATGAAGTTCTGAATGTCCCGATCAATCCAGAAGATAAGGAAGCTTTTTTTGGCAGGTGCACAAAAGCGTGCGCCATGGATTTAGCAAGCTGATCCTTCATTCTGTGCAGATGCCACATGAAAGCATGAGGTAAAAATGCAGGGCAGAGTTTGGGAAGCAACCTGAGCTGCGCAGATACCAATTGATTCCCGAAGAGCTGCAATAGGGTTAACAGGACCACATGAGTAAATGTCTCATTACTGAGCTGAGTTTTATATTTCAGCACCCCGTCCAGACCCGTGGTGGGTATAAATCAGCATAAACTGGTTGTGGATGTGGCACACTAATTTGTCAGATCCCACATTCTCTGGTGAACAATAATCCTTACTTACTTCCTTCCAATTCTTGAAAATAAGAAGACAGTTTTGAGGAAAACTGATATTTCACTTCCACTCTGTGCAGACAAATGTATCTAGTGCTTGATCTTACTTGCGTTTGTGTATAGTTTCCCCTCCCACCTGCTGTCCTTGTTGAACGAGAACATGCAGGTTTAAGCCCTTGGGGCATGGGTGTCATGATTAGCAATGTGGACCTTAAAGCTTAGGTACTGTGACAGTTGTTCCATGTCCTAGCATTTTCTCCAGCAGTAAATTGAAATACCTTAAGGAATAAATACTAACCTCAGACAACAGATTGTGATCCTAAATCAGATTCTGGAACTGAATTATCCTTGAAAATTGTTTCAAAACTTTCTTCTTCTTCACGTACCTGTCACGATCCAATATAAGCCCTCAATTTTTATTGCTGCTAAATTTTTCCTTGCTGTTAAAAGCACATTGAATTTTTACCACACCAAGTTACTTTTGAGGGAGAAAGGAAAATTACTAAAGTCCAGGATTCGAAACTGCTCATTTGGCCTCTGATAAAAAGAAGTTGGCAGTCCCTCCTGCTCTACGAGAGACAAAGTCCACAGAGCACAATATGTAAAAGAATATCAGTGTTCGTTAATATAGGTTGCTCCTCAGTGAGTTTGCTGATGTGACATGCAATTGTTAGAACCAGGCTAGGTGGAAAAGTGACCTGAGAGTCATAGGATCTGGATTTAAGGCAGGGCCCTGTTAGTAAACTAACAGCATTATGATCCACAAGGCTGCTACTTAACCATTATCTGGACTCCAAAGAAATTCAGGTTTCCATAGTGACTAAGTTTTGTGCATACATTCAGAAATATATAGAAAAGTCAGAAAAACCCTCTGGTTTTTTCCACTTCTTCTGTGCTTGTATAAATTTGAAGTTAGATCATCTTGTTCGAGTCTGTGAAATGTTGGGTTTTGAATGTCTTCGGGGACAGTCTCCACAGCCTCTCTGGACAGCCTATTTCATCGATAACCACTCCCCTTGTAAAGGGTTTTTTACTTGAGTCTCTTGGAAATTCCCCTTTTAAGTCTTTGACTCTTGCCTTTTGTCCTTTCATTGTATAGTTTTGAGAAAAGTTTGGCTCAATTAGTGGTTGCAGAAAACTGTTAAATGCCTTTAGAGGCAGCTTTTCTGGCCTAAACCAACTCAACATTCCCTGGTACCCATTTTGCTCCAAACCCTACTCTTTTCATGAGCTTCTTCCTCTAAATGTGTATATCCAGTTTGTTATCATGTCTCTTCCACTGGGAACTGTTAAATTCAGACACTTCCCTTTGTGTCCCAAGAGCAAGTTCCTGCATTTGGTGCTGCTGAACTCCACGAGTTTTCTGTCAGCCCATCTCTCAAGCTTGTTGAGAGCCTCTGAACGGCGGCTCTGCCCCTCAGG
The DNA here is from genome assembly GCA_013398855.1 of Mohoua ochrocephala. Taxonomy (NCBI): domain Eukaryota; kingdom Metazoa; phylum Chordata; class Aves; order Passeriformes; family Acanthizidae; genus Mohoua; species Mohoua ochrocephala. The sequence continues at coordinate 51,043 of VZTA01010993.1, read as the reverse complement.
ACAGTGACAGCTTCTCCCATTTTGGTGTCAAAACCAGGTTTGCTGTGGGTATGTTCTCTCTGTCTATACAGCTTAGTAACGGAGAGGTCAAAATCTCCAGCTCAGAAACATCAGAAATGCTACCAAAATCACAGAATCAATCAATTAGGTTGGAAAAAACCTCTGAGATCCTTGAGTCCGGCCATTGACTGATCACCACCTTATCAACAAGAACATGGCACTAAGTGTCACGTCGAGTCTTTTCTCGAACACCTCCAGGGGTGGTGACTCCACCACCTCCCTGGGCAGCCCATTCCAATGTTTAACAACCCAATGTTTACCACCTAAGCTAAAACAGGATCTGGAATCAGGATACATCCTCTCTAAGCAGTTTGATCAGAAAAGTGTAAAGAAAGGCTTGTTCAGCTGCTGAGAAAATACAGCAGCATTTGCTGTTTATTTTGAAGTACAAGAAGAACAACTTCTTTTAGAGGTTACACCTAAAACAAACCCTTATGCCTGAATGATTTCAAACACAGTTTTTCCTCATTGCAACATGTTCTCTAATAAGGAGCCCATTCAGGTCAAGGAACAGGTTAAATTCCTATTGAATTTGCCTGACTTTATGGAAAAGAACTTGGAATTGATCGAGTCAGAGAATGGAGAGTAAAAGTGAAAAAGAACATCTTCCTGGGTAGTCCTCTGGGAGAAAAGCAGCATGGGTTCCTAGGACTGCTCTCATTTTTTGCATTAGAAATGAACTTTCATGTCTTGTCCTTGATTCCAGAAAGGACAAATCACATTCCTCACACTCTGTGCTTCCAGTTATTCTTTCATGTCTCTGAATCAGTAAGAAGTAAATTGCAGATGTTATGTGTTGGGCTTTTTCTTACTGTTGACACTTGATTAACAAGCATCAGAGACAGTGTCTGACATTGGAAAGCAGAAGCCTGAGTGAACTCTTACATAGGGATGTTGAAAAAACAAACTCTGTGAGATAAACAGTCCAATTAGACTCCTACTGATATACCTTGAACATCTTTATAGATCATACTGGGGAAACTCCAAGAATCTGGAGTGGCTGCAAGAGGGACAGAGTTTGCATGAAAAAACCTAGAATCAATCAGTTAACAAAATAATTAGTTATAGATAAATAGAATAGGAAATGAAAAAGAAAGGAATCATGAGGAATTAAACTTGACACTTGTCACCCATATGAAATTAAAAATGTGGGAATAGATGGGAAGGCTGATTTGGGAGTAAATATTTCATGGGGAATGATCAGGAACACTCAAAAGTAGATGACTGCTCAAATTCAGTTAGACAGACATACTTTATTTTGTTTTATGGAAAGTCCAGCATCTAAATCACATTTAGAAATGTGGCTGTCATCAAATGCCAATACCAAATAGCTGAGGAGTGACATAAGCTTTTACTCACTCTTTAATTATTAATAGCCTTGTTTTGTAGAAATCAGACTTTAGGAAAAGCTGTCAACTCATGCGCAGAAGAAATTCAGTGGCAATTCACCTCCCCATCGGGCAGCGGTTCCCAGATTTACTCCACAGCTTGGGTTAGAATTTCTCTGGAGCCAGAACAGAGTTGCAAAGCAGAAGGGTTTTTGCTGCTTGGGGTGGGATCTTGGCTCTTGGTGCAGCTGAGACTCCTACAGTCCCGAAACTCTACGAACTACTGCAATAGACAAAATTGCTCTCTGGCTACTTGCTACAACCAAGTGTGTGTCCTTGCAGCTACAAAGCAAGAATCTCCAACTTGATCCCCTTTACCAAAA
>VZTA01010993.1:0-49090 GCA_013398855.1 Mohoua ochrocephala | reverse complement strand
CAAAGGAGGAGGGAAGGGTCTTCGTATGGATTCCAGCAATATTTATTGTGGAGGGCCCAAGGATGAAGACACTGAGGATCTGAAGACCTGAGGATCTGGGTTTATAAGGGGAACAGGGCAACCAATCAGGGAGGGGCAAATGGGCGGAGGGAAACTTGAGGGACAACCGGGGAACAAATCAGAACTGGGGAAGGAGGGACTGGGTAGGGAGGAACCAATGAGGTGTCGAAGTGAACAGAACTTTTGAGAACATAATGAATATTTAACAGGGGACATACATATTGAACAGAAGACATACATAATAAACAGGGAATACAAACACTAGGCAGGAACACAGATATGTGGCAGTGGTCCGATGACCACGAGGGCGGCTGCAGCCCCCCAGAGGGCTGAGGCACTGCCACAAAAAAGTATATATACACACACACACACACACGCACACACACACACACACAGTGAATGCCTGCAGTAAGGGATCTCAGATTCTCAATCCTGCCCAGCTGCTGGCCCTGAATCTTGAGACCTCAGAGCTACCAACACTTGGACATAAGATCATAGAATCATAGAACCATTCAGGCTTGGAAAGAGCTCCAAGAGCATCAATTCCAACCATTAAACCATTTAAACAGAAAGATTCCCACTCCAATTAATGATTCACAGACCCACTTGCACACACCACCACAGGCACACTGTGGGTCCCTGTAGCCCCCCTTGGACACACAGTCTACTCAGAGGCTGGCCCTTGGACCCAGAAACTTCTCACACAGAGACACACACCCGCAGAAGGGTCCCTTGGTTGATCTCTAGACCTTTTGGACTCCTCAATTGCTGGCTGGGATGTCCTAGCCCCTCCATTAGCCAGCTCAAAGATGGAGCCCCTCCTGAACCCAGGCTATCTCCATATCAGTGCCTTTCCCTTGCACCACATCAGGGATCCCATCTCCCAGGCACTGACCTCCCTTTTTTTCTGGAGGTCACATGAGAGTTGCTCCTTTGTCCCACTGAGTGAGGCTTGGAACAGTCCTGGAAGAAACTGGGACTCATGTCCAAGGCTGGGACTCCCCAGCCTGCCTTTATGTCTCTGGACTCCTCTGTGCCTCTGGAGGTCTTTAACCACGTGATCTGTCACTGATCCCTGTAAATGGTCTCTCTGTTACTTCTGGGTAAATTCTGAACACTACCCGCAATGGGGAAACCCTGAACCTGCCTTAATCCTCTCCTTTAATGATCTTTTCTCTGCTTTTTTCTAGTTCCTTCTTACATTTCTGTTTAAAAAGATGCAGACTACCATGACTGTTTCATTTACTATTCTGCTGTAAACCCATGATCAGAGAAAAATTGAAAGAAAGTGATGTGTGAAAAAAACCCACAAAACACAAAGACACCAGCCCAGCTAAAAGCTTTTTAAACATCCTGATAGTAGCAAGAGTTTATTAGTTTCTATAGTGCATAATAAAACTGTGTGCATGTCTATTTATTCTTATCAGCGAGGTTTACAAGCAAGTATCATCAGCAGGAAGAACAATTGCTACTCCCCTGTTCCTCTCATTCCCCACTTTCATAAGTTATTCCTGTTTTGTCTTCAGCAAAATAGCATTAGACTTTAATAACAACGGTATCAAAACCTTCAGACATTCTCAACTAATTCATAACTAATAAATAAGGCACTTTATGTGCTCTGTACCACTATCAAATACACCGGGGGAGAGGGGAAAGGGGGAAATTAGTTCCAATAAGTAAAAGGAATGGGTTATTGAGAAGGCAGCTTCCTCCCAGAAAGAGTAAATATTACTATGTGGAATAATTTTTAAAAACTATTTAATAGTTTCTCTCCCTTTATTGTTTTTCTTTACAAAATCACTCACCAGCTAAACAAATGAAGGGCATTGCTAAATTGAAATCTTTACCCAATGCGCGACACATTTCAAAGCTTTAACATATGAGGGAGTTTTTCACCTCATTTCTCCCTTCTGACACACACATTCTCCTTTCTGTTTTTTACTGGAAGGAGTAACAAATATTTAAGTTACCCACATAATTCATCAAGGTTCATTTGAATCCCTCATTTCTTTTGTAACTGGCTCCTTCTCAACAGTGACATGGTCAAGGTGCTAACTTTGTTTGACTACTCTCTATGTCCCAGAAAGACTGAATTAACAGTTACGCTTCTGCGGGGGAAGCAGGGAACCAAAATGGCTTCACTAATGCAAAATATACCAAGGAAGCTATAATGATTTCAGGTTTGGAGTACACAGACATCACAAAGGCAAAAAGATGAGCTATGTACATTTCCAAGAGTAAAAATGTGACAAACTTTTAAAAGCAGTCAAAACCAATTAAAAAAACCAGTGTGTCCCAGACTGGCACCAAAGTAGGAGATTTATCTGACACTGAGACCCAGCAGAAGGCTGACAGCTTTGAAATAAGACCAGAGATCTGAATGCGACAATTTTTATTGCCTTGTACCAACCTCGTCACAGAAGGAATATTCCCAAGAATATTGATAAATTGTGAACAACAGTTTGTATAGGGTCTTTCATTAACTAATGACTCCAACTACTGTCTGAAGTACACTTGTGTAAGCACCCAGAGTGATACCCTTCCCTTTGCACTGACCTGTCCACTGGGATATAACTTAGGATGCAGACTGCCCCTTTCAAATATCCATTTCCATTGCCTGTTCTTTCTCAAGCAAACTTCATAATTCTCATTTCCAGAGCTCTCTATATTGAATTCTGCAGCCTGGTTTTAGGGTGTGTTTGTGGCCGGATATTAACATCTTATTTTTAGCTGTTACAGCAGAAAAATGAATTGGGGACTTAGAGTTTGGTTCATCTTGCACAATATACACAGCCAGACTAAATATCTCAGCTCCTTTTACAGTCAATGGAGAGAAGCATTTCTCTCTTGGTGCAATACAGCTTCAACTAAAGCCGTTGGTTAAAAATAGGGCAGAGAAATCACTCATTGAGAAACTTCATATCTCTGATGAAGAGAATAAGAAACAAGGGTGATTAGCTTGTCTGTAAATGTCTTTTCTAAAATGAAGTTAGTTGAAGCCCACCTCCATCTTCTGGTCAAAAAAAGCCTTGATCCAGCTGTAGCTCCTTTCTTCTGTAGTAGCTTCTGGCTCAAAGCACAGGACTGCAGACAGGCATAGCTGAGCTGGCTCAAACTCTGGCACCACTAAAACCAGAGTTACTGATTTTTCTCTCCTGACATTTGGAATAGGTTAGTCCAGGTAGGGGTCATTTCTCTTTTCTTGTCTCACTGGTAAGGAAGGAAGCTTTGGAATGATGTGAATCCCTGCTGGAATGCAGCATAAATATCAGAAAGTGGCAGAAAATTGACCTATCCTCTCATCCTTATGTGAAGAGACAAGTACACAAAACCTGCCACAATTAATCATCTGCTTCCTAACCAGCTTTGGTCAACCTGAGAAGCCTAGGGCTGTTGTTGCCCTAATTCTGTACAAGAAGCAGATCTATGTTCCTATTTACATGCAAACTGGTCTTTCAAATCACTGTACTTTTTGCGTAGATGAGAAAAGGGAGCTGATCTGATGATTTAGTGACCCAGTCCCAAATGGCAGGGCAAATGATGTTTCATGGTAAATCCTGTGAGTTATCTTTCATTTCTCCCTGGATTATCCCATTTCGTTTTCCTTGAGTTTAAAAATAAAATTTACCTATAAGGTCTTTACTAACTTTAGTGTAAAAAAAAAAAAAAACACAGTCTTTTTGTTGTTTTGGGAGTTTTTTCCAATGTTCCCAAAGACTGCTATTTTCAAAATGCTTGTACAGGTATCATAGTTTTCAATCCTTGATGAATATATGCCAGTGTGATAAAAAACTGAATTGAGTTGATCACAGTCTGCAGTTAGATGACCATGCAGGCCCTTATTCTTGTCGACCATTATTTAGTTCACAGACTGTGCCACTTAGTCCTGGAGCCAATCTGCAGCTGCTGCTTCATCTTAAGTGCCTCTCCTGCCCAAGAGAATTCTGCAGTTGCTAAAGAACAGCCTTCTCTCACCTTGACACACCATTGTTGCCTCTTTTTGAATGAGTTCAAAAACACTGTTGCATCCAATCAGGGATAAATTTATTATTTCCTGGACTCATTCTGTTAGGCACGCCTGTTTCTTGTTATTGTGTTCTGACACCCTGTGTGCAGAGCCAGGAGCTGGGCCCTCTGATCCTTGTGGGTCCCTTGCAACTCAGGTCATTCTATGATTCCATTACACTCTTCTGCCTCCTCCAGGTTGCTCCGTTGGGACTAAAGGAGCATTTCTATGCTGTCTGATAAGATCACACTTCTCTCCACTAAAATTCATGACATAGGCACAGAACCTTACAACATCTCATTCCTGCTCGCTTGCACCAGGGACTGAGGGAGCTTCTGGTGGAACATTTTCCTGCAAGCCTGAAAGGTGTCCTGATCCCACATGGCGTTGTTCAATGGCCCTGCACTTCAGCTTGATCTTGCCTTGATTCCATGATCATTTCATAAACATTACAAGGTTTCAAAGGAGACATCAGCTTGCTCTGTGTTTCACTGTGGGCTCAACTTTCCCTCATTATCAACCTTCATGAACATTCGTTCTGTCTCTGGTTGGACCCAGCCCATGTTTTTTCCAAATGGATCCTTCTGCATTATGTATCCTAAAACACCAAGGTAAGAGGCTTTGTGCCCTTATAAAAGGGCAATGCCACCACCGAATTATGAGTGTGACTTCCAAGGGCAGGCAATATGCAACATGAACTTCATGCTTTGCAAGGAACACTATTAAACTGCAGCACAGCAATCACCATGTGTGAAAAAATAAGTGCAGGCAAGCACACCCACACGGATTGTGTCAGGAATGCTGCAGGGCTCCCAGAGCACGCTAAGACTGAGTGCTAAATGGTGTAGGATCAGAAGCTGGCCCCAGAGAGGAGTAACTCTGAAAGCATGGAAGTAACTGAACTAGTTTTTGCTGTTTAGTCTAGGGTAGAGAGTTCTCTTTCTGCTGTGGTCCCTAAAGATATTACTGCTCTGTAAAAATCACCATGAGTTTTTCACTCCACTTTTAGTGATAAGCTCATTTTTTTTTATCTGAGGACGGCTATATTTGAAATGTCTTGATTTGTGTTTAACGTGGAAAATTCAGAGAAACTTATATGAAATTTTCAAATTTTTCTTTCATAGCAATTAGCACCTGCTCTATCAGATTAGTCAAAACAAACAGAAACAGGTGTAATAATATTTTGAATGACTGGTACAATGTATTTTGTCACCTCACTGCTAGAACAAAAAATATATAATCACTATTCTGCCTGACTCTTCACAAGAATTTCATCAGTAACTCTCTAAAGACAGTGGAAAAAACTCACCAATCTAGATTTTACTTCTGGCAAATTTACATTGATTTTAAAATACCTTTTTCTCAGATTCCAATGTATGCTTTAATCAGAATATGAGAAATTTTCTTGCTTGTTTCTTCTCTGAAAACAAATTAACAGTTAAGAACTTCTTGATATTTGCTAATGAACTAATTGATTTTAGGCAATTAGATGGAGATACTAACATAAGTAGTTAATTAGCTAACTGTCCAGTATTTCCTACAAACTTTTCCTTAGAATTCTAGAAAAGCTTTGAATTGCATTTCTTGATGAGTTTATTTTACTTTTTTAACAATGCAGTTTTCCATGCAAAAAATATTGAAAGAAACGCCAAGACAGGTTCTTTCAAATAAAATGTCTTTATTTCTTTCAATATATACTTTTGCCTGGAGCTGTACCAGTTCATGAGACCTTAATTAAACTTGATATTTGTGGAATTACTTAAGCAGATCCTCTTGTCCTCTGTTTCTCTCTTTCCAACGTAGTCTTTGCATTACTACCATGAAACACACCAATAATCCATGTAAGTATCACTTATAGAGGACTGCTTAAATCCATTGAACAATTTGCCTGCTTAAAATTAATCAAATGCTTATGTATTCTTCTGGCCTGAGAATATGCTGCTCAATATTAAGCAAGATCAAATCATCCGTGGAGCCACAACCAAGCTTTCCTTGTGTGGTCCTATCCAAATTTAATGATTCTGTGGTTCCCTGTACTTCAAACAAAAGCAGGTAATGATCAAACTCTTTTCACTGCTGCAAAAGCAGCACAACTCCTTTCTCTGACCTTATTCGGGATTGAATTATCTCTTCAAATACCTTAGTCCAAGGAACATGTAGCTGATGTATAATGAGTTTAAGACTTCCTGCATGACAGACTGAACATCATAAACCTAATTAAAGTGAGAAGGATCTGAAGGATCTCATTCATTTTTAGAAACATCTAAAATTCTGGAACACTGAGATGTGGTACCCTTGGGATACAATTAAACACTCACCTCAATAAGTCTCTCAGAGGAGCACATGTTTATAATTTCTAATATTAACATATATATAATTTCTTATAAAAACCTAGATTCACAATTTCCCTAACACAGTGCTGGTAATTTCAATTCCTTATCCAAAGAGATTGATATACCAATATCTATCTATTTTATGTATACATAAAATATATACACATGTATATAATGTATACTCATATATATGAAAAGAACATCTTATCAGGTCAACTTTAAGACAATTGATTTGACCACATCAGAGAGCAAAATGTAAGATTATTTTAATAACGGCAGATCATATTAGATGAGCACTTCTTGTACTTAGAAAGCTTACTATTTGCCAAACAAAAAATGAAATGAAAAGCATTTGTTATAGTGCCATAGAGGCAAATATTAATCAAGCTATGAAAGGTGGAGTGCAGACAATAACTGATACACAAAGTAGTAGTGGAGCTCAGTGCGTTGTTCTGAAACATTACTGAATACAACATCCTGTAATATCACTGTTTGAAGCCAAACCTTATGTCCTCTGAAAATATAAAGGCAAACAGGACAGAGAAAAATATAAAAATATCATGTCTTATATCAGAATAAAACTTTTAAATATGCTAAAATAGGAGAGCAATGATTTCTAACTTCCAGAACATCTTGACTCTGGGGTTTTTTAGAAGATATAACATAAAGAAAGACAATATTTAATGTATCATTTGATAAGATTTAAAAAAGAATTTTCATGAAAATATTTTTTTATGAAGAGTGAAGGCTTTTGGCCATGTTAATGTTTATAAATAGAATTATTTGGATGAACTTGTCTTGAAACTGCAGAATGCTTAATAGAAATGTGACTGTTCTGCAATTCACTTCCTATTGGAATGGAATGGTTAATACTTGCAGTGGCACTTCTTATGTACAACAATGCTTTTCTCTTTTTTCACTTTTTTTTTTTTTTTAATACAGTAGTATTTTTTTGTATTCTCTCAGGGCAGAAAATATAATTGTAGCACAGAAAATAATTGGTACATTACTCACGTTAGCCCTTTGGGACTGCTTTTCCTTCTCTTTTAAACGCTACTCTTTAGCTAGGTTGCTTTTGAAACCAAAACAAAATTAAAAAAAAGAACCATCTGCATTTTAAAAGTAGACTGCTGAGATGGAAACTCATGTATCCCCCTGACAGAGGGGACTTGCTAGGTCTATAACCAAAATATTATTGACAATATTTTCTTTAAATGACAGTGGAATACAAAGAGAGTCATTATGCTTATTCTGTTTAGGTACAATTACACGATGTTTACATCTAAAACACCAGTTCTCCTTGACTTTCAAAAATGTCACTAATTCATAAAGAGTGCTAGATGCTTAAATTAGGATCTTTTAGAGAAACACCACATCAGGACATAAATAATCTACAGAGATTTTTTAGCTGCAGGTGCTGGAGACATGGCCCGAGGGTCATATCATCCTGGATCTGCCCCACAGGAATAAGCAAGAAGTGGTTAATGATCAATGGCAGACATGGTTACAGTGACTTGTGGGAAGATGTGGAACCTAGAGCAAAAGAGTTTAGGAAGAGGAACAAAGATGGGTAAAAGGAGGGTTTAAGGTGGATCATGGGGGCAAGCCTGTGAAAACAGAACAGAAGGCAAAAAGAGAAGGGTGGCTGTGTGAGCAGGTTGATGGTCAGCTCACTTGTCTGGCTGAGCATTGTGCCTTATCAAGTCAGTCTAGCCTGTAGTCTCGTTAAACTTTAATTGCAGCTACCTTCCATGGGCATGGATTTTCTGGTTTGACTGTGTTTGTGTGAAATCCATGCAGAATTCAAATAGGACCAGGCAACAAGAAGCAAAGAGATCTGGAGGCCAGCAGCTGGAGGAGACCAGGTTCTGAGCTGAGGACTGGGCGACACACTGAAAGTGTTGGAGATTCCTCAATGAACGCACATTCCAAATAACAGCTTTCAGACCTGATTGACAAAGGGATTGAGAAGCAGAATTTAGCTATCCTGCTGATGTTCCTGCAAGCACTGGTTGTGATTAGATGGGTGTAAGTAAAGGCACCATACTCTGTCTGCACCAGTGTGGGTGTGAATGTGCTCAGCCTCGACCCTGCCTGCATCTGGAGCCACCACCTGGAAGGGCAGAGAGGGGGATGTGGTGCAGTAAAGGTCTGTCAGCTCAGCCTCTGTCCCTGGAAAGAATACAGAGCAAATAATCCCCCCCAAATAATGTCCAGGGGCACAAAGAACAAGGTCCCGGGGAATTGCAAGTAGGTTTGGCAAGAATTACATGTTTAAGCTGGAGGAGAGAAGGCTCAAGGGGCAACTAATGGTGTTTACTCTGAGCTAATGAGGGGTTACGGAGGAGCTGAAGCCAGACTATGCTCACAGAAGGATGTCAAAGCATGGACACAGGTTGCCCAGAGAGGCTTTTGAGAATATTTGGAATATTCTTTGTGATCATCAACACTCAATTTGTTAAGACTCTATAGGAACTTGATCTTACCTCAGAACTGATCTTAGAGCAAGGATTGAATTAGAATTTCCAGACATCTCCCCAAAACTGCATTTTTTGGTGGTTATATGAACACACTTGATGGGATGGGAAGTGCACTTTTTTGGTGTCCCTGCCCGTGGCAGGAGGGTTGGAACTAGGTGATCTTTAATGTACCTTCCAACCCAAAACACTCTATGATTCTTCCAGAACCATAACTCTGCACAGTACCAAGCACCAAAGAAAAATGCAGGAAGCCTGTTGTGGCCCTCATGATTTACCTGCCTTGTATATGAAGTCTCACCCCAGTTTCAGGTATTTTAATTTGTGCAAAAAATGAATATGCCCTGCAAAATACCTCCCTAATTTCTACTACAATTACGTTAACTAACCTCACCTTGGAGGATCTTTGTGTCCAAGAGTAATGAATCATGCAGCTTAAAGTAATTTTAGGTTTTTCATAGGTCAAATCTAAACTGTAATTGTGGCAGAAAACAAATATTATCTGCCTGCTATTTACCTCTTGTTTTGTGAGATAATAAACACTTGTTAACTGTTTGGCACATCCTGAAGTTACTAATGTTGCCATTATACTATGGACATCTCAGAGGCAAAATTAGGCTCTCCCAGAAGTGGTGTGGGACCATCTGTGCAAAGCCTGCTACTCCTAATCCAATGCATATCCCAGTATATCCCATTTGCAAAGGAAACACTCTCCTGACCACACAAAGTAGTGCCAAAGTCCATGAAAAGCATCACCTTTCCAAAAAGATTTTAAATGTAAAGAAATCTCATGAGGAAAAATGGTTTCTTAGACTAAGCAGAAAATTTTTATATTTCCGCACAGTGTTTCTGTATTTTTTTTTTTTGCTCCAAAGGCTGCTACTACATACCAACCAAGCCAGATGATTGAAAAAAATGCATCAGTTTGATCAGCAACTGTCTCTTAAAGAGGTTGGACAGGGGAATGTACACAGGGAAGGCACCTGAGTATTTAGTCTTACCATGAGGCTTCAAAAGGCAAGTGCATTTAGATCCAGTATATGACATCATTATTGCAAAAAATAGATAATGTACTGAACCTCTATCACTAAAAAGTTCAATTTAAGCAAGATTAATGAGATCTTAGTTGTAACTTTGTGGGAGTTTGGATCCTTGGGGGATTTCTCAGGTCCCTCTGCTGCTCAGGTCCTTTGTTTATTCCTGATGCTTTTGGTTCAGTATTTTTCTTTTGTTTTTTTTCTTTGCCTTCTATACCCATATGGCACCTTTTACAGTCTTACAGGTGCTATGCAAAGCAAGTTTCTTCCATCAAGGGGCTTTATCACAAGTGTCATGGACGGCTGCCTCTCAGTTCACTTATCCTTTCACTTCCAACTTCCAAACTGCGCCAGTCTACGTTGTCACTGAGTTAGGTTAAATACAGGTAACACGTTCTGTGTTACGAGGTCACTGTTTTCTCAGTTCCTTTCCTGGCAACACTCTGCTCAGTTTGTTTTGGGGCTGAGAGCTCTATTTGCATATTCTTTGCAGTTTCCATTTAGGAAGATTGTAGGAATTTCTGTCTTCAGGCTGGACTATAGATTTGAATGAAGAACAATTCACACAAACAAGTTATCTAGAGATTGTAAACCTGAAAATTTCTGATTCTGGCATGTTCTGAACTCGAGGAGAGGATATACTCCTGATCACATCTAAAACACCCTTTGAAAGACTGGGCTTTCAGAAGGATAGAATAGGGGGATATATTGCTGCTAGAATCCACTTAGGAAAGAGCTTCTATACACCAGTATAGAACTCCTTGAAACCTTTAGGATTCAAATGAATCAAAAAAAGTCAGCTGAGCAGAAACATATATTATTCTGCATAGCACAGAGCTGAAATATGCATATTTTCTTTCACAGAGATGCCTCATGCCCACAGAATCTTCACAGACTTCCAGAAGAGATATACATAAAAAGGTTGGCAGGATTAGGCCATGCAGGCACAGCTTTTCAGAGGTATTGTTTCTGTCAAAGAAACAAACGGAGAGGCTTAGAAGGGCAAGCAACAGAGGGAAAAGCTACAAATTTTTTACATCCACACAAACCTGCTGTCTTTCTGAAAGAAATTGAGATATGCCTTGAAATCTTGCAAGGATTTTACTCATTTTTCGATATGAAAAAATTTGAAGCTTCATGCAATACAAGACAAAGGGAAAGGGAGGGGAAGGTCAAATGATGTAAAGGATATAAAAAAAAAAAATCATCTGTTGCTATGTTAAAATTAGGGGCAAAGTATTTTTACGCTGTGCTAGAGTCATTACAAAAATTCACCAAATGTGAACATGTTCCCAAAAACTTTTCAGTGAGATAATAAATGCCACACATTACACGCATCATGGAAACTGAGGAGCAAAGAGATTCAGGACCCAGTGAAGGGAATTATGAAATTTCATCTCTTAAAGATTTGTGGGAAAACATTTCTTGTCACACAATGGATGAGAGCAGTATAAATTAGAAATTTGTGTGAGAAAATAAACTATTTAATGCCAAAAGACCTAAACAGAGCAATTGTTGTCTTGGGATACTGAATGTTCATCTTGATCCAGTCTTTTATTGCTATTTGTCTGGAGACTTTGACTCAGACTTTTCTGTGTGTCCAGTCATGTGAAAAAACTCTTTTATCCACTGCTTTCTGGTTGCTTCTTTCTAGGCGTGATGACATCAATAATAACCATGAATTTGATTCAGCAATATTAAGGTATTCTTTTTTTCACTGAGCATAGCCAATGGATGTGTTGCTATTTTTCAGTTATCACTTTTCTTTGAATCGACAGATTCTGTAAAATAAAGTAATATCTATTACCTTTTCAGCATGCCCTGAAACAAAAGGATATAGCAGAATCCCGGTAGTGGAAATGGAAAGTCTGTTTATGCATCAGAAGCATGTTGAAACATAAAAGTAAATAGCAACAAACAATGGAATTGTTTTAATTTTTTTTTCAGAATTTCCAATGCAATTCAAGACATCTCCAGTGTTATAAAATTGAGATTTGAAGATGCAAGTCTTAAACAAGACTTACACTTCCTCTCATTTTTAATAATGTAAAAAGAAGTGTTAATGCTCTCCTAAAATACTTACCATTTTTTCCTAGCACATAGATGTTGTCCTCAGGATATGATGATCAAAACACCCATTTTTAAATTTCAGTATTAACCCAAAGTACAGACTGAATTTCCCTGGGTTTGGGTTTTTTTTAGTAGCGGCAGAAATGTAAATGAATTATGGTTTCTTATGCCATTTGTAGTAATATGATGTAATTTTATGGTCAAGGGCTTGCAAAAATAGATATGATTGTCACACTTACAATGTCATGGGGTGAACCAGCAACCAGAGTTGAGCTATACATCCCAATGGGTTTATCAGAATATTTCTTGATGTTGCTGGAGCCAGGATTTCACCTAATGTCCTTCAGATGTTAACAAAAACATTACGTAGATAAAAGGAGATCTCTATGTTTCTGCCATGGTGATTTGAAAGGCCTTTATAGGAAGTGTCTGATAAGCTTTCAGTAATGTAACTCTAAGCACTTGAAATAAAAGCCCAGTGTCTAATTTTAGAAAAATGTACAGGTGTGAAGGAATCGATGCAGTTATTGCAGATCTGCTTTCTTATAAATCACTGAAGTAGTAACCTTTTTGTTCTTTACTTTTAAATAAACACTGTCCCATAAGCATAGATTATTATTAAGCAGTCACACTTCCATGTGGCTTTAATAGCTTGTTCATATACATGAAAGATTATAGTCTGAAAGCCAACTAATTATCTAGCCTAAAAATTAAATAAGTATATTCTAAAATAAAAATATATTGAGCTTATTTCATAGAAGGGCTTTTATATGAACAAGATGTTTTAAATAACAAATGGCGTAACAAGCAAACATTCACTCACAAGAAAAAAGTTGACTAATTAGTGAAGAGCATGGAATTATAGGGTCTGAAGCTTAAATGGTGTGGATGCTTCCAGCAAATAAATTGCAGTCTGGCTGAAATTAAAAGAAGCAGGATCTATCTCTATTTCTGACAACACTCTGTCATGCAAATGAAGAAAAAACTTTTTCAGTTTCATTTTTTTTCTTTTTTTTTTTCCCCTCCTTGCCCACAAAGATTATTACATCTTTCTTATATTATCTAGAGAACTAATCTGAGCTGGAATCTCTAGATTATACTGTAACAATAAATGATATTAATGACTTCAGCATTTATCAAGAATTTAGAAATTCAGACAAAAATCTGATTTTCTTTGAAGTACTGACATAACTGAAAGGAAGATGCTTCTCAGTGACATTGCATGAAAGGACAGGAGGCAATAAACAGAAGTACAGGGAATTCTATTTAAACAGAAGGATAAAACCAGTTTTTAACTGTGAGTTCAGTAAAACCCTGTAACAGGCTGCCCAGGGAGGCTACAGAGTCTCCATTCTCAGAGACATTTAATCTCCAACTAGATACAAACCTGGTCAAATGGCCAAACCTTCTTTAGCCATCCTTAAGCAGGGGATGGCACTAGATCTCCAGACGTGCCTTCACACTGCTTCTGTATTTGTTTTTTATATTAAAATTTCATCCAATTACCCTTTCATTGCCCCTTCATCTGATATAACTGAGGTATCCATCTTGGCTTGAACTGAACAGCTTTCAAGGAATGAGATTGAAACTTAGGCTTGAAGCTGAGCTAAGATTGAGGCTTAACTTTCCAACTCCCTGATGGTCAGAGCATGGTTTTAATAACACCAGGGTTGTGGATTTGATCCCCCTACGGGCCATTCACGTAAGAGTTGGACTTGATATTCCTTGTGGGTCCCTTCCAGCTCAGAATATTCTGTGATTCTGCAGTTCTATAAATTGAATGATCCTTGATCCAAAAGTTATATGACATCAGCTGTCATTTTTTTGTGTTGCTTTGTAGGTTATTTAAAGAAGTAGCTTGATACAATAGCATGAAGTTGGACACAGAAAAATACACACACACAGCACAGCTACCAATTTTTGTTAGGACGATAACAGCCTACCTACCATGAGAAAGGTATTTTTCACTTTTGATCTCTACAGCAAAATGATATTTTTGAACTTAACTAGTGAAATTTGATAGTGATGTCAGCTTCCTTTTTACCTTTCCTCTAAGTCTGCCCTAACTAAGAGTAGAAGAGCAAAATAAACATACATCACACTGTTCCTGCTCTTGAGATCCCTTTGCCAAAAAGATGCCCCCCCCCCAAGGTTTGATGAGCAAAGTGAAGGCTGCAGGCTGTGATGGGGTTTTTTTGCAGCTTGCTCTTTTCTTTATCAGAGTGAAATATGTTGGGTAGATGGGTTGTTGCTGTGCTAATCACCACCAGCTGCTCGTCACTGTCTCACAGCTACAGGTGCAGCAGTTTTGCTGCTGAGTCTCTAGGCCTTCAATCTGCTCTTCCGAAACAGCTCAGCAACAAAAACTTTTTTTTCTCTCCTTTGTAAATACTCAAGGAACTCATCTGAAAGGCTTTTTTATGCAAAATACATTATCCTCTTCAATCTCTCAGGATTTTTCACTCAGGAAAAAAGTATAGTAAGTTGAACAATAGTGGTGACTGGATAAGAAATGCCAATCAGAGTGCGTCCTGTTGGATAAATATATTCCTTTGCATGTTATTTCTTGTCTCTTAGTAGGGGTTCTGACAGAGGAAATTGAAGCAATATTTAAAGGACACATTCAATCTCTCTTCATCCTAAAGGACCAGAGCAATGCAGCAAAATGGTAAACATGAATTAAGAAAGTAGCTGTGTAAATAGGCAGGTAGATTAACAGAAGATAAAAATAGATGCATACACTAATGGATTAATCTTCCAAGGAATATGATGGTAAAATATTCTGTTACTTTTTCTTCTGGCCAACTAATGAAAGAAAACATTATTTAGTCTCTGTGCAGGGCAAAGAGATGCTAATGTCTAGTTTTATCCAAATAATATACAATACAATGTATATATACAATCCACCTTGTCATATCTAGCAATTTTGGGTGTGTTGCTGACAAGTAACATCCCGTTCCAGCTGAGAAAAAGATGTTTATTAATATCTCCACTGGCCACCACCTTGTCATTCCAAACTGTCTGCTTCTGAACAGCTTAATTTAGGAGGTCTGCACAGGTTTGGGTAGTTGTGGTAGGTATTATTGGGTAGATATTCTTCCGAGTTATAACTTAATGATGTATCTACTGTCCTGGTTTTGGTTGAGATGGAGTTAATTTTCTTCTTGGCAGTGCTGTGTTTTGAATTTAGTATGAGAATGTTGGTAACGCACAGATGTTTTGGCTGTTGATCAGTAGCGTTTACTCCAAATCAAGGACTTTCAGTGTCTCATGTCCTGCCAGAGGAGGTGCTCAGGAAGCCATGAGGGAACATGGCCAGGAGAGGAGACCTGAACAGGCCAAAGGGATATCCCACATGGGAGAATGCCATACCCAGCAAATAAAGTGGAGTGGTCTGAAATGGGGGAGCTGTCTGGGAGCCACCTATTACTGATCAAGGACCAGCTGGGCATTGGTCAGTGGGTGGTGAGCTACAGTGTTGTGCATCATTTGTTTGTCTTGAGTTTTACACCTCCTTCCCTCTCTTCGATTCATTTCTAGCATTAGCATTATATTTTTATTAATGCATTTCATTATTTCACTATTAGTATTACATTTTATTTTGTTTCAATTATTGAACCGTTTTTAACTCACAAAGTCTACGTCTTATTTCAGATTCTCCTCCCCACTAAAGGGTGCAGCAAGAGATTGTGTGGTACTTAGATGCCAGCTAGGGTTGAACCGTGACATCTACACAATAAAACTTTTCACAGTTAGAATCATGAGATGTGAATGTTTGGAAGGGACCTTTAAGATCATCTAGTTTCAATCCCCCCTGCCATGGCCAGGGACACCTTTCACTAGACCACGTTGCTCAAGTCCTTATCTCAGCTGGCTTTGAACACTGCCAGGATTGGGACATCCGCAACCTCCCTGGGCGACCTGGTCCAGTGTCTCACTACCCCCACAGCAAAGAATTTCTTCCTAATATCCAGTCTAAATTTCCGCTCTTTCAGTTTGTACCCATTACTCCCTTTCCTATCACTACAGTTCCTGACAGAGCCCTTTTCTGACTTCCCTGTAGCCCCTCCAGATTCTGTAAGGTTGCTGTGAGCTCTCCACGCAACCTTCTCTGCTCAACATTAGCAGCACTTATCATGTTGCCAACGATTCGATTTCCATCCTGTTTGCTTGTCGTTACTAATCATATTCTTAAGTATAAAACTAGGTCTTCTTTGTTGTTCTCTTTTCCCATAAGAAGTAAATTTTAGAGGATTAGTAGATCAAATGAGGGGCTAAGTGCTAATTTTCTTTTTTTTCTGTTCTTTATCTGGCAGGAGGTAAGTCTGATGTGATGAAAATGCCTGTAACATCCAACACTTGCAGTACCAGAGTCCTTGGAAGCAAGGTACTATTTAATGAGCAAAATGAAGAGCAACTATTGCAAGTAATTTATAAAGACCTTAAATGCCCAATGTGCTCTGTTACCCGTAGCAGTAGAGAAGGGGCGAGCAGGGGAAGAAGGCACTCACCAAAAAAAAGAAACTAACCAAGAAAACACAAGGTTTGTGAATGACAAACATAAAAGGAGCATTTGCGTAGTCCTAAAGTAAAAGGCAATATGAAGTAATGGTTGACATATTATACCAGAGAGACTGCCTTAAACTTTGTTTTGGGTTTTTGGTGGTGGTGTTTTGCTGTGTTTTGTCTCCTGGACATGCTTTTAAAATAAAGTATCAAACTCTTTATAACTGTTTCGTAATTCATTTAGTTCAATGCCAGACTTTTCTTTCAGAAATCCTGACAACACTAATCAGAATGAGAAGCAAACTAGACCTACAGGATCATCAGCTGTCACTGAAGATAGGATAAAAAAATCCCGTAGTTCAAATGAATAGTCTTTTTTTTCTTTCTTTCTTACTTGCTGAAAACAAAACAGAGGCATTGATAGAACAGAGAGGGGAACCGACACCAACAAGAAGTCAAAGTATTCTGTGAAATTAATAGTGTGGAAAGTCTCATTTTAAGAAAAAAATCACAACAGCAAGAAATTCAGTCTAGGATCTAAAATTCTTTCATCCATCTGTCACTAATTAAAAAGAATGTCAAAGAACATATGGTCTTGAAACTACAGGGAGTTAAAAAAGAAAACCGAAGGAGCTGCACTAACAGTGCGCTTAAATAACAGTTTTCAGTAAGTGCCTGACAAATCCCCAGAAAGGCAGGTAAAGGACAGGAGGGTGACTTGGAAGGAAGGACCACAAAGAATTCAACTGCTGTTATGAGTTTCTTTCTTTTTCTTATACTGGGAACTGCAGAAATGATAAAAAACTTCCCTTGGAAAACACAAGGGAGACAGGCTGTGAGGGAAGCCAGACTCCTTCTGTTAGTTTGTATGTCAATGTTTTTCCATGAACATCATCCTTTTATAATTGCTTTTGTTGAGCATCTCTTCCTCTGAATTTTGCTGACTGCTGTATTAAAAAATCATGATTGACTTTTTCTGTGCTTTACATTGAATTCATTATTAAAGAATGTAGTTTTCAAGAATTTAAAACCTCTTACTTTTTCAATAATAATGGTCCCTAATCTCTTAAGATTGAACAGCAAAATGAGAGAAGAGAATGCAATATTTTGGTTTAATAAATAACATTATGTGAAAAGTATTACATGAGGAATTTTAAATGAATATTTTTTATTACCACCACTTATCGTAGACAGAATCTAGTTCAGTAGTCACATATCATTTTTTCTTTCTTTAGCAGTTTCCATAATGGTGTTTATCCTTTAACAACATAATCAAACCTTCCTCATAATTCAATCTTACTGCATTGTGAGTTTTATATGAGGAGTATTACATTACTCTGCAATTTATCTTTTCTGCTTTTCCTCCTCAGAGTAATTTTCCACTCCTCTTCTTATCAGCCCTTCTTCCATGTTCATCCATATTCCTAGCAATTCTCCTTTTTCTCTGGCAGAAGTTTTTTCGGGTGAAGGAAACATGGAATAATCAAGTAGTAAGTCTGCAGGACTTATCAAAAACGTTTTAAAAAACCCACTCAACCCTCAAAATCCACTATTTTTCCTATCCAAGACTCTTCATCTGGAAAAGTCCTTTAAATTAAGTTCCCTGGTTTAAAATCAAATAAATAAATGCTTAAAAAACTAAGAGCAATCATCTTATTTGCTTAAAAGCATTTATTTTTCTTAATAATGCCAAAAAACTACTGACTTCATAGGCTTTTTGAGGGTTAAAACATATAAAAGATCATTACTGAAGCAAAACATTTTTAAATGTTACAAAAATATACCAAGTTTGGTACATGAATGCTTCTTCAAAATTTAATTCATGAAATGTGATGAGTTGAACATTTGGGGTTTTTTTTCATTTCAGGAATTGTTTCCAAAATCTCCAGAAATTTCAGATGTGAAGATTACTTGCAGTCAAGCACATCCATATGTAGCAGGTCTTTTATGTCTTCATTCTTCCATCATCCACAGATTGCTAGAAGCTGAGGTATATAATGAGGGAGTGAGAAGGGAAGATGGCACATATATTTCCTCCCTTCTCGTACACTTCTGTAGGCATTTGCTGCTGGTAAAGAACATTTCAGACAAGACAGAACTTTGATCTGATTCAACAGAGGTGTGACTTCCCCCTGCTGCTCTTCTCTCTAGATAGATACCACAGGCCTGAAAAATACCAAGTAGACAACTGACTAGCCTTGAATTAGAACATGGAAAAATACTCACAGGCTTTGTCCAAAGTATTATCCCCTCAAATTCATGAAAACTCAAAAATTTATGGTTTTGACAAAGATAACTTCTAGTCTCTGTCTTTTTCACTGCCTGCACCTGCTAGATTCCTTCAGGATCTTCACCATCTCTATAACATGAGACCTTCACATGCCATCCCATCTATCCAGGTTGCTATTGTAAACGAGGGAGGGAGGGAGGAGGGAAGGAAGGAAGGAAGCAAGGAAGGAAGGAAGGAAGGAAGGAAGGAAGGAAGGAAGGAAGGGACAGTTTTATTTAGTGTCTCTAGTCTGGTATCTCCATTTCCACTGACTGGTTCTGCCTGCACAGTCTCTGGCAGTTGTGCTGCAGAGCACACTGGGCCAGGCACCTCAGTTCAGCAGAAAGATGGGTCAGCAAATGTGGCCAGATCACACACAGACCATAATGCGGGATGTAGAAATGTACTATCCCTGGTATACCATGCTGGTTTTAGTCAGGATAGGGTAAATTTTCTTCCCAGTAGCTAGCATGGGGCTGTGCTTTGGATTTGTGCTGGAAACAGTGTTGATAATTCCGGGATGTTTTTGTCAGCAGTGCTGACAAAGGTTTCTTCGGCTCTTTACCCCACCCCACCAGGGAGGAGGCTGGGAGTGCTCAAGGATTTGGGAGGGGGCACAGCTGGGACAGCTGACCCCAACTGACCTGAGGGATATTCCAGACCATATGGGGTCATGCTCAGCATATAAAGCTGGGGGAGAAGGAGCAGGGGGTGGATGTTTGGAGTGATAGCATTTGTCTTCCTGAGTCCCCCTTATATGTGATGAAGTCTTGCTGTCCTGATGGCTGAACCCCTGCCTGCCCATCCAAATTAGTCAGTTAATTCTTTGTTTTGCTTTGTTTAATATGCACAGCTTTTGCTTTACTTGTTAAACTGTCTTTTTCTCAGCCCATGAGTTTTCTCACTTTTACTTTTCTGACTCTCTCCCCTGCCCTACAGGGGGAAGGTGAGTGTGTGGCTGTGTGGGGCTGACTTCCCAGACAGGGTTAAACCACAATATACAGAAATGTACTAATGCCCCTACTTTGATCCTAGAATTACTTCCTTCATTCCATAGTAAAACCTTGATTTTCTCTGTTGTACAAACCTTCATTTTCACTGCTGGGAATTACAGATCCTAGCTCTGTGATAATGAAGAATATCCTCTAAAAACACACTGTGCTAAATGACCATCTGCTTTAACTTCCCAAGGTGATTTTTGCTTCTTACATTTCACTCTGAAAATTAGAATAGCTTGTGTTCATGGCTCTTTGTTCCCTCAATTAGAGGTGGTTTTTACGGGCCAAGAAATTTGCTTGCCATTTGCCTCTGAACCCTGCTCGTGGTCAAGCACAGGTAACACCAAATTCATAATCAGATGTTTTTCCTAATAACATATCAACTGCTTTCTGGAATTCAACAGATTGCTTGAAAGCTTGGTCCTCTGCACCTCATCAAAACATTAGATCTCGTATTTGAAAAATTAGTAAGATTCTGAATCATTGCTGAGATTTGTGAAAGTGGGACCTTTTGGCTTTTGTGTGATGTGTTCACCTTGAAGAACCAAGGTTTGAATTCTTTTGTTCCTCAAGTGTACTTCAAAACAGAGCAGTGCCTATGCAGCATAGTTCAAGCATCCTGATTATTGAAATAGAACAATCAAGCATCAAATTACAATTGATTTAAACTAATTGTTCTGGAAGGCATACAGGAAAGGAGAAATTATGCCATTTTTTACTCATTTAAGAATGTTTTTAAGCCCTGCTGTGGTATTTTTAATGTCAAAACAGAAAAAGTGGGCAAAAAATGGGACAGAATGAGGACAATTTGAGAGAAAACATCCAGAATGTAAAAAAAAAATCTCCAAAATTATAAACCAATATACACGTATCGTGCTCTTTTTTTGTTTGGTTTTTTTTTTCCAAATCTCCATGTCGTCTGGGTTTTATATTGGTTATTGGCACAATGCATGACTAAAAAAGCAATTGAATGGGAAAGTTTCCAAACAGACCATTAAGATGTACGTATAAGAGACATGAGGCAACCAGTGCCCTCTTTGCTCAGACATTTGTGATCAGAGAAAGGATTCAAGGGGAAGTACCATCAATGGATGAGAGAAGAATCAGCGATTTCTAGAGAGAACTCTAACCCCTACAAAGCTGTGGGATCCAAGAAGCTACCTCCAAGGCTGCTGAAAGACATAGCCAATGTCCTTGAAAGCCCCTCTCTGTCAGCAGGCTGGGGAGATTTGGGAAAATTTCTGATGAATGCCGAAAAGCAGCTGGCACACACCATCTTCAAAAGGTGACAATTCAGAAGACTAAAGGGCAGTTACGTGAGTGCCAGGAAAAACCACGGAGTGAATCCTTTCGAAACACGTTTCTGGAGACATAAAAAAAGAAAGTGATCTGTAACAATTAGCATGAATTTATCATAGGTAAATCTTGCATGACCAACCATATTGTTTTCTGTGATAAGCTGTCTCTGTTTCTGGCTGAGGGAGGCGTGGTGGACATCATTTGCTTTGATTTCTGAGAGGTTTTTGGTACTGTCTCTCAAAATTTTCTGCTTATTCAAGTGAACATATCTGAGCAACCAGATGCATAAAACACAGGTGAGGTGCTTGGTCTCAGAGAACAGTTGTAAAGGGACCATAGTCAACCTATGGAATGCTTACGAGTAGCATAGATGTCTGTCTTGGGATCTTAGATCTTTCCTGTTTAACACCACCCCATGAAGTAGGAGATAAGGCGAATATTCTGTGATAATGTATTTAAGAAAGGTAAAAACTGTGGCACAGCAGATGGGAGTGAGGAATGAGAAAAACCTGAGAGGAATTGCCCTGCAGACACCAACGTCAGTGAAGGAGGAGGCAGAGGAGGTGCTCCAGGTGCTGGAGCAGAGATTCCCTTTCAGCCCTTATAAAAGACCATGGTAAAGCAGCTGTGCCTCTGTCCAGCTGAGTAGGAGGAGTGAAAGGGGCTGGGGGGGGCTATTGGGGTCAGCCAAGATTAGAACCCACTCGTGCTGTGGCGTTTCCTACTTTAAATTTTCTACCTTTTCAATAATTATGCATTTTTCATGTCAATGGTTACTTCCATTTACAAGGATACTCTCAAAATTCTTTCAGTTGTCAGTAGAAAATCAAATCTATAAAGAACAAACAAATGTCTATTTAAAATAAGTGTACATCCATCTAGATAACATATATTAAGCTCCTGCTGTTTTACTTCCAGTAAGGAGAAATCTCTCTTCTGTAGGTATAACCAGAGAGTGTCATTGCGGTTGTCATTGTTATTCCCTCTTGAAAGAGTGAAATAGAAATTGTAACTGTGGCACAGCAAAGGGAATATTTTCATTGACAGACCAGGGTGTTGCAGGATATTGGTCATTGGCAGAAGATCCCCAATTTGGCAGCTGGTTTGTTTGACTGGTTTTGCTGCTTCATTTTCATAGTGTTTACATATCCAATTGCTTTTTGGCGGAAAATTAACAGAATACTGAGATGGATTTTTGGCTGATTTAAAGAGGTATGACTGGAACGAAATCACTAGTGGTTCAATCCATCAATTACAAATCTGACCTCCCTTAATCTAGGTTGCTCTTTATTTTTCATTGTGGAAAAGCTGCTAATCCCCAAAAGGTTATTGTCTCTTCAAGATCTGGTTCTGAAATAGAGATCATCAGCTCACACATGAATGTTTCACAATAATCATAAAACAAATTCCCAGAATCTCCTAATCACCATGGTAACACACTCAGGCAAGCACAACTAAGAAATGGAGGTACCCTGAAAAATTTTGTCTAAAAAGCAAAAGGTCAGTCATGCTCTGAGAATAGAAAGGATTTTTGTGGATATTTTCATGGATAGTTTGCAAGTCTACCTTTCCTTCCATGGAATCGCTCTGGAACCAGCATGTACTAGAAAATAAAAAGGTAGCAATTCCATTTAAAATATCCCATTAGTATTAGGTTTGAAAATTCTACATGTAAAGCAGAATCTATCCTCTTCTTCCAGAAGCAGACCCACAGAGCTAAGGCTGCATTCTTTGCAGACAGGACACTGAAACTATCCACATTAAACAGAACCTACTAATGCTGAACAAATCCTTTCCATTTGCTTGGAAAGTGGAAAAAAAAAAAACAAAACAGAAAGATATTTGTCACATTTTTGACACTTTCTGCTTCATCTTCTGAGGCTACAGTTGCACACTTGCAGCTTTGTGGGGCAAAA
Organism: Mohoua ochrocephala; assembly: GCA_013398855.1. NCBI lineage: Eukaryota > Metazoa > Chordata > Aves > Passeriformes > Acanthizidae > Mohoua > Mohoua ochrocephala. Next base: position 26,119 of record VZTA01010993.1, on the reverse strand, counting down.
TTTGCATCCCAGCTGATTGGCTTTCTAAGTGGGTGCCTGTTGTTTGAAAGGTTGCCCAATGCAGTGGTCTTCACAATTTTTCAGCAATATTATGTGACTTATCCGAACAGAACACTTGCCCAAAGTTGCCAATGTGCCCTTGATGAAGAAAATCTCATTTTGCTGTGAAAAATAGTGCAAACAAACCTGACTTCATTATGATGAGTTAGCTGATTTTTGTATAAGCGTTCACAAGTCTTTACTTCTTGTTTTGTTTTGTTGGGTTGTTTTTTTTTTTTAACCCTGCAGATTGTTTTCCATGACAAATAGTTTAAGAATGTTTTATGGGGATTTTTTGGTATAGGGTTTTTTTTTTAATTTCCTTCAGTGTGAAATGGTATAGCCCAGTAAATTTTGAAGCCTGGAAATACAAGGGCATAAGATTCCTGAGCAGCCTCTTCCCTCCTGGGTCACTCTCATTAGTATCTTTTCTCCAAGGCAGGGGTGTCACAGCAGCTGTGAGGTGGTCTCTGAGATGGTCTCTGGGCATAAGAAATTTTCAGGTAATTTTTCCATTTCTTCAGAGTGTTGGTTGGAGGGGGAGGTTTGTAATTTGTGATTTACAGGCAGCTGAGCACTATGATAACTTACGGCAAGTGACTTTATATATTACAGAATACTTAATGTTCAACTCCTGCTAACAAAGGATCATGCACAATTGTAAATTATTGATAACATGTTTTCTGTTGTCTGCTACATTTGCACCGCATCCACATCTCTCCAAAAGCCAAGTACTCCTATTTGAGGGCTAATAAAATAGGAAAAAGCCAATGACTGCAGCAGTTGCTATGCAGCTGGGCCTCCCCACATTGCATATACCCAGCAAACTTGCTCAGGACACTACTGTGTTCTTTTTTGATATTAACTGTTCTGAGTAAAATACAGAAAGCAAAACATTCCTCATGCAAACACAGCAAAAGAAAGAATGAATGACAAGGATATTGCTTTGTTGCAGCACAAAGTACTTCTGTAATTTGTCCTACATTGTCTTTTCTCTGCCAGTTCATGACCAACTTTAGTACCTGCATGTCTTCCATTACCTGTATTCCTCTACCTCTGACATGTTTGCTTCACTGCAATCTGCTCTGAACACCCTGTGCTTCACCATTGTACTCGTTTTAGGGAGGGCTGGGTACAGGAGCTGGCAAAGAGTGGCCCCTTCATCCTTTCCATGCCACTGCTGTGCCTCAGCCATGGAGTTTACCTTACAGGCTGAGAAGGACAATGTGAGCACAGAAAGCACTATGCCCATTCTCAACACTACATTTTTCCCTCAGCTTTCCTCCAGGAAATAAGTTTATTGAGTGAAATGTTTGGGATTTGATAAGGAATTTTCTTTCTTTCTCTTCAGATTGTGAGTGCAGAACAGAGTTGCTGTGTTGAGGACAAACCAAAAAATGGCCCATAAAAAAGCTTTTCACTTTTAGATATGTTTAGTTTTCTTGAATCTGACACCTATCTAGCACAGCAACAGACATCAGATAAACTCAATCAAAAGTCAAGCAGCAAGATAAGTGACTCCAAATTTCCCTTCTCCCCATCCTTTCCTCTCGGGCAGACTTGCATGTTTAGTCATTTCAGATCTGTCCCAAAAAAATCAAAACCAGAAAAAAAATCTGTGCCCATGCACCATAGAAATTGTGATAGAATTTAAAAAAATATTCTCATTGTCATAACTATTGTGTTTAAAATGAGAAAAAAAAAAAGCTAGAAATGCGTGAGGGGAAAGGAATTCAAAAACTGTGGCTCATTAGTCAGAAAGAAAGCATGGAAAAAAAGTCTAAAACAAACACTGAGAAAGTAGACAAGGAACAAGACAATGATTCTTGTATTTTTTAACAGACAGAGACAGCAGTGGAGCTACATCAGGAAAGAGTCCAAATTTATTTCAGATGGGAGGAGGTAAACGTTTTCGATCGGAACAGGTCACACCCGAGTCCTACTGAACTCTAGACTGACCTCGTTCAACTCTCTTCCCTTTATGTACTACAGCCAAAGAACACAAAATATGTGTTGACAGCTTTTAGCAGCCACAGCTCTTCTACCGTGGTAGAACTGAATAATTCCACTGCAGAAACAAAAGCTTATTGAACTGGGCTTTCAACAAGTGCCTGAAAAAACGCAATCTCACTTCAAAGAAATTATAGTATGAAAATAAGGCATGTGGTTCCAGGTGGCTGCACATGGACAGACTGGAGAACACAAGAAAATACTGAATAATATCAAAGAAATCACCCATTACGGAGTGCTGCCAGTGCATGTTCCGCCTTCAGGTACAAGGGTTTAGGTACAATAAATAGAATGTTTTTCTTCCAGCACACAAGATAGCAACCTTTCAATAGATTCAATTAAACTCCATCTGAAAATTCAGTTCAGCTCAGTTCTGTCTTTTTCTATTCTATTCTATTCTATTCTATTCTAGTCATTTCTAATATTTTCTATTCTTGTTCTTATTCTTAGTCTTAGTCTTTCACACCATCTTTCTATTATCCAATGATTTTCCACAGTGTTTTAAATGATATGACTAGCAACTCTCACCCCTTGATTTTTTTTCTCCACCACCCCCTGGGAAAGAAATACCTGTAATGACGTGACTTCTTTTGCTTTGTGTTCTCCTTTTTTTCAGGTGCGTGTTGCCAGGTATTGTTAGAGAAAGCACTTAGAGTGAGAAGTGGTGACACTTATGACAGTTCCAAGTTCCTGAAGTGAATTACTTCGCAGACTTGGACTGCCCCCTGAAAATATTCCATTTTTCTCTCATTTGCTCTCCTGCACCTGCAGACAGCTCCTTGCACCAAGGGACTAAAACTGTGAACCAAATTCTTCATCTCAAAGATTTAGGTGATGTTTTTTTTCTTAAGTATCCTAAGCCAAGAGTGGGAATGCTTTGAAGAGAATATGTAAGACCTTGAACTTCATTCATTTTCTAACAAAAGGCAATGTAGAGCAGAGTGCTGCCTGTACAGCTGAGGAGATGGACTGTGGTAGCATGTCCCATTTAATATTTGTAAAGTATTGTAAACCTCGTGCCCTGGCAGGCCAAATTGCCATGGAACAACTGAGAGGTGAGGAAAACATGAAAATCCATCATCCACTTAGATGTGACACAGCCTTTTACTTGGAACTGACATTATCCAAAGTTGAGACAATGTGAACGTAAGGAATCCATATGCACTGAGAAGAAAACTTGCCAGTATTATGAATTTTTAAAATTGTAAAATATCATTTAAAAAAAAAAATTAAATAAAATTGCCTCTTTTTTTCCTCCCTTCTGTTTCTTAAGCTCTTAGGGTTTATTTGTTACTAAAAGTAGCAGAAATAATTCTGTTACTCTTTCACTGATTTTGTTTACACAAAGCTTCCAGAGGAAAAACATGTCTATTTATACATATGTATTGCTCACACAAACAATCTGTGCATGTCTTTGCATACAATGAGTAGGAGAAAGATGTATCAGGAAAGTAATATCTGAAACAAGCAGGGTGATCAGCTGGGACCGAAAACTTTGGCTCCAAGACCCTGCCTGTGTGATTCAGATTGAGGTACAGTGAACTAGAACCCAAACATATGTTTTTCACAAAATCCTCTTCAGCTCTGAAAATTTCATCTTTTTCTGTTGCAAAGTGAAACCCAAACTGAGAACTGGAAAGAGCCAGTGAAATGGCTTCTCCTCTGCTCAACTGAACTCTTCTCACTTTGCCTATTCCTGTCGGATCTGCTTCAAAATCAGTGCAAAAGAGAGCAAAAATGCACCTATAAAACAGCTAAAGATAAAACCAGTTTTATAGATTACAAAATGTGAATTTTTTCCTCCTGTCTTTCCATCACACTCTGAAGAAAAAGATTTTAGGACATTTGAAACTACTGTTAATTCTGCTGACTCAAAAGGAAGCTGTTTCATTATGAGCTATTCATTTACACCACACTGATGTAAGTAACTGTATTGTGCAGATGATCACCAAAGCAGAATTGCTGCTAAACTTTTATAATTTTATAACTCAAACGGTCTAGACTTTAATTTGAGGGTAGTCTCTTTTAGGTATCTTAATTTTCTGGTATGCTTTTGGTTTTCAAATGGATGTTCACCATCACATCTGGAAAACTCAATCCATCAAAAGGATTACTTGAAAATGTTAATTGCTTATGAGAATGCAAACCTCTTACATGTTTCCAAATGAAGAATTGGAAACTACAGGAGTAATATAATTGACTCCCAAAGCCTATCTCAAAGAAATTTCTCAGTGAAAACACATGAAACTGGGACAAGAATTTAACTTTCAGCCAGAGGATTTTTTTTCCTTGAGGTTGTAATTCAGGACAATTTTCTAAAGATCTTGTTTTTACTCATCTATTTTCCTTCAAGCAGGGCAAATTACCATTCAAGCTAATTTGCCAGATTTGTAATTTTCCTGTTGAAGATTAAAAAAAAAAAGAAAGCTTTTGAACCCTGACAGTGTGGTAGTGTGCCCAGTTTTCTTCTGGGAGAGATATCTCTCTAGAGATAAGGCGTCCACCACTTTACTCTGAAAGTGGAAAACAAAAAAAAGGCCTATAAAGTGGTGATTCTGTGTCACATTCACATTCTAATGGGTGCAAAACTAGAGAGTCAGATATATATTACACCAAGCCAGGAACAAATTTAGAGGGAGAGGGAAAAGAGTTATGAAACTCCCCACCCACTTAGGTCTTTCTAAAATAGTGCTGCTTTTTATCTCCAGAATTGCAAACCCTCCCAGCTGAGGAGGAATTCAATGAACAGAACATGGTTTAATAGAATGAAAAGGAGGAAGTCTAGTCCCTGTTTTCACCTCTCTACTTGGACAGATTTTCAACATTTTCAGTTTTTGAGCATCTAAACTACTTTAAAAAGTTCCAAATGCACTTTTATTAGTATTTGAGTGTACTTCCTAACCGTGATCTTTGCTGAAAGTGGTATTTTCATTTGATCTATGCTGGGTGGTCAAGCATTGGAAGAGGCTGCCCAGGGAAGTGGTTGAGTGACCATCCCTTGAAGGATGTGTGATGTGGCACTTGGGGACATGGTTTAGTGGTGGATTAGGCAGTACTGGGTGTCATTTATAAAAATTAAAAATTGGCTTTTGCATGTGACCAGGATAGAGTTTGTTAAGTTCACAAATGGTTAATTGTTAGTGGTTGTATATTTTTAAGTTATTAAGATTTCTGTGAAGTTATGAAGTTTTTTTTATGAGGTTAGATATTAACTGTTGAATGTTTGTAAGTGAGAGGTTTCTGTGTTTTTTCCCTGTTAAGTTTCTGTGTCCCCCCCGTGACTACAATTTTAAGTTCACCCTATTAATTTTATCCCAGAGACATTATCATATTCTGTTGCCTGTCATTATATTTCCTTTCGTGTAGAGGCACATTTTACCCTTCCCTTGAGAGAAAAGAAAGGTTAAGTTGGCATTGCATGCCATTTCTAATTTAAGTTTGAGTCCTGCACTAGCAGGACATAATATGTTAGTAAAGCATTTTTATTTGACTTGTCCCACTGTCCCCTTGTTGTTTACAGAAGTTCTAAGGTTGTTTTGAGTTAAATTAATTTATGATTAAGAGTTTATTTGTTAATATGAAATGTGTTAAGCTCTGTTTCAGTTTAGGGTTTCATGAGGGAAGCAGGACTTTGTGCAGAGCCACCCCCCAGTTATCCTGCAGCTGGGCTCCATGGCAACCTGGAATGTTAATGAGGTCTTTTCCCACCACTTTCCAACTGAAAGCTGTCCCCTGGCAGCAGGCGAGCCATGGGCTGAAGGACATCACCTCACATTCGAACTCCACCAACCATCACGGGCCGTGGGGGCCGGGCAGGGGCCGGGCAGGGGCAGGGCCAAGGGACAAGAAAAGGGGGCAGCACAGCCCCCCCCCGATGCCTTTTTCTTGGGGCTAGCTGGGGTAAAAGGTCCAACGCTGTGGTAACTGGCCTCTTGTCTCTGATAGAGACATTGTAAAATATTCCTGCTCTGAGCAGGCCCAGCGTTGCAAACCTCTGCCTTGGGTAAAAAGCCTTACTGGCCACAAGGGTCTCTGATCCTGCGTTCCTGGATTTTTGTTGATTTTCTTTTTTATTTAATTCGGCTTGTATAAATTTTATTTTAAATTATTTTTCCTTTAATAAATCAATTTTATTTTTTTAATTAAAACCAAGAGTTCTCCTTATTTCTCACATGGGCTAATGGTTTTATTCAATGATCTTAGACATCTTTTCCAAACTAAATGGTTCTATGATTCTATAATTCTGTGATTCTTTATCTTGTCATTATCAAACTTGCGTATATTCATGAGCCAGCCCTGCCTGTCCACCACCATCATAATCTCCCTTTTCATGTCTTGCATCCTTTTGTAGAAGTCCCTAAACAGTTTCCCTTGATCAATCCAATACTTTTTCATTGCAAAGAATAAGTTGATGATTGGCAGCTTTTTTAAAGTACTGGTAAACCGGGTTCCACGTGAAAATGTCAGAAAATGTGAAGCATAGTCTTTGACCCAGTACTCATCTCCCAGAAAAGTTTTTCAGTGCGTGTTTTAAATTAATTTGGTCCTAATGATATTTTATATGGACAACTGATACACATCTCTTCAAAAACATGTGAAATATGCTAGTGTGAGATTATTTGTATCTACTGTCTACATGTTCTGACAGACAAATCTTTAACTAGCTCTTCCCCAGCCAAGATGAATATAGTATTCAACTATGGCTACTCAATATTTATGACAAGATTTCTTCTTATGGAATTTAAGGTACATAAAAGAATCAAAAGTGTCTTGGTACCAGCTTTAAGCTAATCATCAGTGTTTCAAGTGGGGAAAAAGCCCCACTAAAGCCAATCTACATGATGGAAAATAAAACCAGATTTCTACAGGCCACCGTGTCTCATGAGGCAAAGTAGATGTAAAGTTCTCAGTTTAAGTCAAGCGTGTGAAGATCATCCCTTATTATAGAGCATCATATGCAATATGATGTTGACATCTGGATGTTATCTGGCACAGTGACCCACCAGGTGTTTTATTTTCTCATGATGACTTGTGTTTTATGTCTGGGAATAGTGGTGTCTGCCACAAGGGATGGTGAGCCAGGAGCCAAAACCAGGAGTGAGTGGGAACATGGACCTCCCTCACATGGGAGCCAAAGGCAGCAAATCAGGCTCAGACACAGTTCAAGGATCACCCAGCAAGTTTACAGCCACAAGATGGCTCAGGTAAAGCCAGAAAGTCAGAGCAGGAGATCCAAGTCAGGACTGGAGAGGCAGAAAACCAGGCATAGATGTGAATGCTGCCCATCAATAGATATTTCTGAGGCTTTTCATAGCTTTTGCCAGCTAGATTTTCTCTCATGTTGTTTTCATTTCATGATCACACTCTGCAAACTGTTTTGCTTCCAAAGTTAGTACATGAAGTTGTTCAGTTCAGAATATCTGCAACGAAAACACGAGACTCGTAGCTGATCACACTTTTATTTCACGCAGCAACTGGAGCTGTGAACCACCAGCCTAAGAAGCAGCCTTGTAGTGCCATAGAATGATCTGTACAGGATATGATTGTGAATCCTCTCTTTGTCTGCTATATAGTGTTCACAAATTACAAGTGACCATAAAGTGACATACCAATATTTCAGGAAGATGTGTTTCCTTCACTTGAAGTTCATGTATTCAAACAGATAATCTTTATGCTAAACCCCAGGTACCATATCTTCTGTGAGAATGCCCTGACCACCTTAGAGTGATCTAGAATAAATCTCCAGTCTCACTTTTAAAGCCGTTTGATTTGGAATAATGCATTTAGCTTGCATGGATCTTAAGGATGATAATTTTATAACCTAGCGATTAAGGAGTCTACACTGCTCTTGCACTATTTTGATGCATTTCATCAGATGATGTTTCTCCCTTATGAGTCTATATACCTCTATTTAAATTACTTATGATCTCTTTATATTTATTTGATAGAAATTGGTCCTGTAAAGGTACAGTTGAATTCTTCCTAGAATACGTGTGTTTATTTCTCCAATTAGAACAAGGACAGCCTAGAGTGATCAGCTCAGTGGAGCTGTCAAATTCTGACACGGCGATGCTGTGGTTTAGCCCCATCTGGCAGCTCAGCCCCACACAGCCACTTGTTCACATCCTCTCAAGGGAAGGGGGAGGGAATAAGATGGGTAAAAGTGAGAAAACTTGTGGGTCAAAATAAAGACAGTTTAACAGGTAAAGCAAAAGCTGTACGTGCCAGCAAAGCAAGATAAGGAATTCATCCATCACTTCCCATGGGCAGGCAGGTGTTCAGACATGCCCACAAAAGCAAGGCTCTATTTTGCCCAGTGGTGTACCCCTTTTCCTTCTTCTTTCAACAATTTTTTTTGCTGAGCATGATCCCATATGGTTTGGGATATCCCTTGGGGTCAGTCAGGGTCAGCTTTCCTGGCTGTGTCCCCTCCCAACTCCATGTGGACTTCCAGCCTTCTCGCTGATGGGGTGGGGTGAGGAGCAGGAAAGGCCGTGACTCTCTGTAAATACTGCTCAGCAGTAATGAAAACATCCCTGTGTTATGAGCACTGTTTTCAGTGTGAATCCAAACCTGTACTAGGTACTATGAATAAAATTAACTTTGGATATGTGGCAGACCTTTATTCAGGCTGCCTGTTTCAGAGTATATTCAGAAATTGACCAGAAAGCAAAAGAGCAACCATTGTTTTGTGATTTCCTTTTTTTTTTTTAAATTATGAAAATGTATTTACTTTCAGTCTACTAATTTGCAGTGCCTTGAACCACTAGGCTCCAATACTCAAGGCTTTGGATGAATCCAAGGCAGAATTGCAGAATCAGCAGACAAGAAGTGAGAGGCAACACAGTTTTCTTGACCACACAAAGCAGCTCACTGTTGAAACAACACAGTATGTTCTGAGCCTGCTCCTGCGGTTTACAGGTTGGATTACATTCACTTTTGTTCCTTTTATCCATCACAATGTCACCAGTAAAATCAGCACCCTGCAAAATCACACAATGATACAATTCTATATCTTATAAAAAAACCAACAATGCACACCCCCTAAAACCAGAAAAAGAATAATTAATATTACTTATTATTTTCCATAGTGCTCTCATTTCTGATAATGGGATTTAGTAATATAAAATTAAGTTCCTTGATGTCTTGGGAGTGCCTGGTTTTAGCCTGTGTGTTCCTGGATGTATGTGAATATGTGTGTGTGTGTGTGTGTGTGTGTGTGTACGTCTGATCCTGAGCAAAACCCTGCAAAAGCAAGTTATTTATCATCTACACCAGTCTACACCATTTCTAAGTATTTCTGATACTTTGCCACTTCAGGAGATTACATACACAATAAAACAAACAAGAGCTTCATCCTACCTGTTATGAACCACTTCTCTCTCAAGAGTTACTGCCTGGCTATAAAATGGTTCACCCACGAAGCAGGGAAATTTAATATGATCAATTTTCTTCAGTGATATTCTCTTCAATGTTAAATTTCACCCATAGCAGCAGAGATTCTAAATTTATGCTTAGGATGAGGCAACGAAGATGCTTTATCATTAGTGTTCAGCAAGGCTGGATAGTTCTGTTGGAAGCCAGTTATTAGGTAGTGTTTCCATGTCCAAGTAAACTGGGAAAAGTTAATGTACTTGGAAAAGGGAAAAAATACCTGATTCAGTTCTCTACAGGAATTCCCAATGACTAGTAAACATACACTTTCCTAACATTACTATAATAATCGTCTTAAAAAAAGGAAAGGGAACATCCATTTAACAAAATGAACAGAAACTTCTCTCATTGTTACCAGGAGCTCCCAAACTTCCCATTTCCCCACACTATTAGGAAATTGTGGAGGGTTAGCCTTGGTCAGTTCTCAAATGCACACTCAGCTGCTCACTCCTCCCCCTCACCTCCACCCCCCCTAACAGGACAGAGGAAGAAAAGTGGATGGAGAAGCTCATGGGTTGACAAAAAGACAGGTTGATTGCTTATTAGATACTGCTGTATGCAAAACAGATTCAACCTGTTAGAAAGTTAATTTAATTTAATGCCAATTAAAAGGCATTTGAGTAGTGAGAAATAAACAAAATAATAAAACAACACCGTGTTGCCACCCCTTTTTTAACATAGACTCCACTGCTTTGCTTATTCCCATAAAGAAGTAAGTAAACAAATACATGAATAAATTGTTTGGGTAGTGGAAAACAAAAGGACAAACACCAAAAGAAGTGGAAAATTCAAGTGGAAGCTCTTTGTCCTTGTCTCTGTTGAGTATGTCAGACAAAACAGAACAGACTCAACAAAGAGACAAGGAAAAACAAGAGTTCATTATGTCTTACGTTTTGATGGTGACTTGAGTTTTGAGGAAAGTCAAAACAGTCAGTTCATATTTCCTTAAAGATGAAAGTTTCTTGAGTTTTTCAAGTCAATCCTAATCTATAGCCATAGTGGGATGCATTTGTTTGTACAATGCCACACACGGCATGAGTTATGATGACACTGAGTAACCTAGTTCAGCAAAATCAGTACTGGCAATGTATATCTGCATATATGGCCAAGTAGCAAAATTGGGATTATATAAGACATTTTACTGTCCAAAAGTCGGTCGTCTAGAAATGGATAAATTACCTCAGGAGAATGGGGGGAAATTGCTTGATTCCTTTGGAATTTTGGTTCTTAAAACCCAGCTAATTATTTTAGCTCATTTTATAGTGTTAATGTAAAATCATTTACTGGAGTCAGTAAATTCAGGCAGGGAAGAATACTTCTGTAACATACCAAAGTTTAAGATAAAGCAAATGTTTTCCTGTTGACATATGATTTGCTATGTTATAGCCAGAAAACGCTTTAAGTATTCCTGAATAGATGGACTTCTTTCTATGAGAAATTAATTAATTCAGTTAAATAATCTTGATGGTGAACTTTACCACCTTAATATCCTTGCTCAGCTTTCTCCTCCTTTCAAAAGCAGCTACACGCAATTTTCTACCATTCTGTTCCTCAAGGATTTTCATGTCTACTCAGTCTTTTTTATGCAGCATTTTTTAAATAACACAGGAAACATGAACCAGTTTCAACGAGAAGACGAAGTGCTGGTGGAGATGTACCTAGGCAGTGGTAAGGGAGGCCAGGTCCTCTAGAGTTGAAGTCTAATCTTCAAGGGATTAGACAAAGGGTTCAAGTCAGTGCTTGGACTGTAATGTCTGTGCTTTAGAGGAATGAGAACTTTCAACTGATCTTTTAACTTACTCTGAGGGCTCTTGCTTACTCCAATCTTCCTTATGGACTCTCTTTCAAAGTGTTCAACTCTAAATGATCATATTCACCTTTTGAAAGGTGTTTTGGGGCTTTATTCCTTCACTGACCTACCAGATCACCTGTTTGAACGCACTGTAGATAATTTCTATCTTGTATGCTCCAAAGCCTGTGCTTGATGCAGATTCAAGGTTTTTTCTGTAAAATTACTCAGGATTTGGGCTGAGGAACTCATAGGCAAGCCTCCATTTCATAACACTGAAGGGGACAGAGCACAAGTCTTGTGAGGAGAGGCGCATGAATCTGGGGATATTTAGCCTGGAGAAGAGGAGGCTCAGGGGGGACCTTATCACTCTCTAGAAGTACCTGAAAGGTGGTTGTAGCCAGGTGGGGGACAGTCTCCCAGGTAACAAGTGTTAGGACAAGAAGAAATGGCCTCAAGTTGCACCAGGGGAGGTTTAGATTGGGTATTAGGAAAAGTTTCTGAGAACAAAAGGTTTTAAAGTATAGTAACAAACTACCCAGGGAAGTGGTAGAGTCACCATCCCGTGAAGTGTTCAAAAAACGTGTGGATTTGGCACTTAAATACGTGGTTTGATGGTGAACATGGTGGTGATGCATAGACAGTTGGACTTGATGATCTTAAACGTGTTTTCCAACCTTAACAATTTTATGATTCTATGGTTCAGTGATTCTATACTCTATCGCACGGAGTTTATCCTGTGACAGGAATGTGTGTATTGTAGTCATGGTTATGGACCCAAGCCCAAGCACCTGAGCTGTGTGTAAAGTAATCTTCAGTACAGATCACTTCTCCAAGAGCCTCTCACTTTACCCCTAAAGTGTAAAAAAAAATAAAAGACTTGAAAAGACTTGTAGATAGTTGCCTGTGGTCAGCTAGAAGTGAAGCAAAGCATGATTTCCTTAATGGTTTTGGAAATTTGCTTCAGCTTTAACCTTTAGTACTCTTTGGTTTATGCCTTTGGAGTCACCCCTGAGCCTTGTCTGATACTGCTTTCTGGTAGGAACAACTACTATTTAAAATGTGAGCAGAATATCAGCACCCCGAGCAAGGAAACAGTCACAGTCTGCAACAACAAAAGCCTGACCCACTAAAATTTCAGTCAAGGGCTTCAAAGAAAATCATCAATACTTAAAAAAAGCATATCCTTAAATCTGTCTTATAAACCTTGGCTGAAGATAAGCAAGCACAAAAGAAGGTCAGTCATTCCTGAGCCAAGGCAGAGACTTACTACTTTATTTTAATGTCCTCAGTTCTACAATATTCATCTAGTAATTCCCTACTTCATCCCCTTAGGGACAACAATGGTTTCCCTACTTTTTATTTTTAATCTTTACTGTGACCCTGTCTCCTTCTTAGTGAATATTTACATGGCAGCTAGCACAGTGGAACTTCATCCTTGACAGACAGATTTTCTATTAAAAGAAGAGAGAAAGGAAAAAAAAAATATTTCACAAGAATGCATAGATGAAAATCCTCCTTAATTTGTACAGAGTGCATCAGGCTACCACACAGATATTATGCACACATACACATAGAAATAAAATGATTGAAAACTGGTTGAGAAAAGCAGCTAGCTATGCTGAATTTCATAAAAATCTGTCAACCTAGTTGGCTGCTCATAGCGTACCAGGATCGCTTGGGATGCCTTTGCAGACTCTGAGCTGTCATTCAGGCAGAGACTGGGTGAAGATGCTGATGCCTGAGGAATAAATTCAAATTATTACCATGATGGGGATTGTGACCATTCCCATGCTCTCTTTGATAACGTTGCAGATATTGCAGTGACACACATTATCTTCCCAGCTGCTAACACATCTCAAGAGACAGAGGGGGAGGGGAAAAGTCCAACTCCATGCATAGCATTTTAGCTGGAAAATGAAGTTTTCCTTGCTTTATTCTCAGCCAAATAAGGAGGCAGCCTGACTTTCACAGGAAATATCTTGCGCTCCTGCAGACATGTGTCTGTAGCATCAACATGCTAACAGTTAAAGGTTAGGTTTTGCTCTTGTTCTTACAATGGGAAGTGCTTTATTCAGCATTCTGTCCCACAGGAGTAAAGAGAATTGCAAGGGAACGTCCTCTCATGGAGGTAAAAAAGAATGTCATGTCACTCAAGGCATACCCTTAGGAAATCAATTTGCCTCACAGGGCCTCCAAAGATGTGTCACGGAGTGCCAGAGGACAGGTCTGTTATGTACTTTGCCTAATCTAATAGGGCTTTTATCTGATGTGTCTTGAGATCTCCCTACTCCCACTAAGCAAAAAATTCTAGGAGTAGAAATATCATAGTTGTGTCAATGTGCTGTGAGCATGCGTGAACAGGCCTTTCCTGGGAATACAAAGCGCCTCTGAGGAGATTTCTGAACCATTCTCTGAGCAGCCTGGTCTAGTGGAAGGTGTACCTGCCCATGGCAAAGGGGTTGGAACTGGTCCCTTCCAACCCAAACCATTCTGTGATTCTATGATTATTTTGGGCCCTTTGTGCTGTTTGTTGAGTCTTGGGGATGCAGCAGTTCTGCTAAAGCCTGTTTAGGGAGTCTATTGGGATGTCCTCTTATACCATAGAAACATTCCTAAAGAACACATTGGACTGCCACATCCATAAGACTGAGATAATCATCATGACCACAAAATAGATAAGGAAACACACAAATAAGTGTGAAACTGCCCTTGCCAATGGATATCTAAGTCTATCGGGCAGCCTAGAGTTAAAAACTTCATGAGTAAAAGCACATCCTAAAGAAATCACTAGAAAGGGAAATGGGAACTTTCATCAACTAGCAGAAATCCAGAATTTAGCTTTTGAAAATGAATGAATAAAAGAGTAACAAACTTTATCGAGGTCTTTATAAATGTCTGGTATTTTTTCAGTTCATACCAGCATACAAAGATGTCATAATCTGGAAATACAATTGGAGTTGCTGAGTCTCTGCAAAGAGACTGAAAGGTTGGAGCAAAATCTTTCCCCATTTTTCCTTCTGTAGTCTCCATCTGTAAAGACCTCTAACATTTCCTCATGTACTGCATCCTCTATATCCATTATGAAAGATGTAGCAGTCCTTGAAGTGATGTTAAAAAACCCACCACAACCACAAAAAAAAAATTCCACAAAAATAAAACTAGACAAAGAAAAAACACCACCAAAAAAAGAGACAAAACCAAAAAAAACCCCAATCAGGCAACCAAAAGCATACCCCACAATTAATTAAAAACCCCTTTCTTAACTTTTTTTCCCCCGGTTGTCAGGAACTCCATGTGGAAGAATGTGTTAATAAACATAATCTAAAATTAAGGCTGATAACAGGCAGTATGTTTTTTCTTTACCAACATAACAGAAAGATTATACTGTTATACCGCTGTGAAACAAAAAAACCTGCTTGTGTGCATAGGAGAAAGTTAAAAAATGAGTGTTGAAAAGTACACAATGCTGATGCTTTTAATTTATGGACACAGGCAATACTATATCAAGGTAAACAACATCCTTTATGACTTTTAAACATGCACAGTATTTCAGGTTGGATTCCAATGAGTGTGAAGAGGGTGACATTATTTTCAGTGCTGCTCCACATCATTAAAGAAAACAATACTCAGAAACATCTTTCAGCAGCTTTGCTTCCTGGCTTTCACTGGTGCATGGGCCTCTCGTCAATCAATAATGAAAGCAGCAGGGAATTCATCACTTGTTAAAGAAAAGAACAGACTAAAACAAAAACAAGCAAAAAATGAGAAAGGGGTGATAAGAGAAAAAAAATAAAGACTGTAAGATTGCTTAAAGAAGTGTAAATGGCTTTTCCCTGCCACACTAATGATAATTCACAGCTGGGTCTCTAAAACACAAAAAAAATTCAATGAACCAGGACAAAGAAACTCCCTGTGGATGCCTTTGATGATTCCAATAATCTTTTGATGACTGAATTGATAAAGGTAATATCATTGCTGAAATATTTTTAGACTTCTGGGAAGCATTAGGTTTTGTAGTGTATAATATGTCTTTCTTAGGAAACTAAAATGATAATAAATCAACATGGTCGATATTAAATGGATGGGAATGTGATTACACCATGCATCAAAGAATGAATGCATCTGTGTAGCATTTTGCAGGCAGAGCTTTTACTGATTATCTGAGGAGATTCAGTCTTAGTGAGTCTACTCATGTTCTGAGCTATAGGTCTCTATGATCTTCAGCTGCTGAATTTCCTGCCTATAGTTAGTGATTTAAGCAGTAATTCTTAGGTAAAGAGCTATGTCTCCTTTTTCGTATGCAGTCCTGGAAAAAAACTTCCTGGAAAAAAACTATGACATCCTCACTGAGATTTGCTAGAAGCTCTGAAAATATGGAATTCCATTGCAGAGCCAGGTTTTAGCACTTTTTGAAGATTTAGAGATTTTGTGGATACAAGAATGTCAGGGTGATTTAACCCCATTGTCGTGGTTTAACCCCAGCCAGTAACTGAGCCACTCACTCACTCTCTAACAGTGGGATGGGGATAAAAATATGATCTCGAGAATTCCCATTAGTCCTTAACCTTTGCGTAATGAGTTGGGCAGTGAAGTGTCCCTTGGTCATACCAGAGCTTACATGGCCAAGGTGGGAGCGGTAGTGAGGTGTGGGGTGAGAGAGTGGATCATCGGTCATCCCCTGACAGCCTTGGAACATTCCCTACCTTAATCAAAGACTGAGTGGAACAATACTGTTATACCTGGAGTTTTGGAAACTCTGGTCCCATTGTTACAGGAATTTTGGAAAAAATTTCCAAATATTTTAGAAACTCCAGTGTTTATCAACCAGAGAAGTTTATTGATTACTAAACCCCCACCATTTTGTGATCCTATGAAAAATGGCCCTAAGTGAGGGTCTTCAAGGTCTCCTGGACCACAGGAGGCTGTGCCAGCACCTCCCTCTGAGTGGGACACCTCTCAGAACTCACAAATCCTTGAATTTAAGATACTTGATGGACCATCACCAAAAGCTGCTGATGGGGCCTGGGCTGATACCCCAAATCCTTGAAGCTCATTAATCCTAAGCCTGTTGAGAGATGCAAAGGCACCTGACATGAGTATTTCCATGAACTTGAGGGGAATTTTTCACAATATACCTTTGTACCTTCTTTATGTCTGTATGTGAATTGATTGAAATACCTTATAGCATGTACAGCATAAATATTGCCCTCTCAGATCTCTAATTAAGTCACTGTTGTAATTGTAATAAATTCTATTGATCATTTTATAAAAAGTTAACTTCGTAAACTGATTAAGTGCTGCTAAATCCTTTAGACAGAAACCATTGGTCAAGTCTGACAAGAGGGCCCACTCTGAAACTTGTGATGCAATGGAAGGTTCTCCTTTATCCCTTTTCACTCTCACCCTTTCTATCCTTACCCTTAATATCCCAGCCTCCACATCAATCATTTTAAATTCATTCTTATCTGATTTTCCTCTGTATGTTTCATCCATGTAGCAGGGAGTGGAGTGAACCTTGCCACTGAACTTTGTTGTCCTTTTACAGGTTTTTATTAGGCCTACTTTTCCTGATACCTTTGCCAGTGATTTCTTTAGGCAACTGAAACAACTCATTTGCGACACATTAGTGTAGTCAGCAAGATACTAAACCAGGATTCATGACAGTATGTTTAGTTTGGGGGAATATTTGGAGAAAATCAAAGAAAATCACAGCTGTGCTAACATATTCCACAGCAACTGCAAGAGAATAGATCTCACCAAAGGATAAGAAGCAACATCTGCAGTAATGAATATGGATTAAATAAATACTGTGGCACATCCAATGTAAAAGCAGTTGCAGTTCATGTTTAGGTACTTTGCCTATCATGAGAAAACATCAAGAGGTATACCCTTCCTACAGGTGTTAGGCAGCAGTAACCATAAAGTGATTAAGATAAAGTCAAAAATAGATTTTAGTACTTTTTCATTCCATACTGATAATAAAAACAAACCAGGTCCGTGACACCCATTATTCATCCCACTCTATTTCAAGATCTTCCACCTGGCACTGTAAAATCCTGGCAAACCACCCAGAGTTCTTCCACTGAAAGTCAAACCCTCCCAGCACAGGTGTCTTCGGTATGTTGTGAAATGGAGATACAGATGTGTTCTGTGTTACAGGAACAGAAAAGTTGAGTCCAAGGTAGCAGATGAAAACCAGGGAAAGAAGAAGAGGAAACTCTATTTTACAACAATCTTCCCACATTCATTTGCTCTTCTCTTAGTCCCTTAGGCACTGAAATTAAGAGGAGTCACCAGATTATTTATTTATTTATTTATTAATTTATTTATATTTTTAATAGCTCCTGAAGGAAAAGTTCACAATTTATCCTTAAGGATAACCATATAGTGAAAATAAAATTTAGTTATATCTGGAATATCTCTGCTCCAAATGCTTCCAATATTGAGAATTATTGATTACTGGATACAGTATCAATAATTGCTTACAAGTAGTCTAAAGCATTATGCATATGTCTGTCTCAGAAATGTAATTCTGTGGAAATTTTCTACCTTGTTTTTATGGGTTTGGCCTACAGCCAGTTTATTATCATTTCTTATCACGTTCCATCCCACCAGCTGAATCATCATCTTAGCAGATCTCAGACTACAGCTGTAAATTAACAAATTCCTTCCAAGAAAATGTGATTATTCTTTTCCTACTCTTTTATTCTTGTAACATCTCAAGGTTAAAGATGTGCATTGTAACAGTGGAGAATTATCTCTGTGTTTTTTCTATTACAATCTGCTTACCAATGATCACCAATAAAAAATGTTAAAATAAAAAAAGGGATATGGTTTTACAGCTGAAAATACTTTGAAGATCTTGAGCAGGTAAGGCTTCCATGTGACAGGGGCAATTACTTAAAATGCTCTGTGAAAATACATTAAACAGAAAAATTCTAATGAACTTTAAAAAAACCCCAGATAACGCAGGTTCATGAGATGCTTGCCTGGTTTCTGGATCTTATAATATCTTAAGCAGAAAGAATAGTTTTACTTTTTAATTATTATAGAAAAATCTACTAATGAAGTCTTATGAATACAAGCAGTGAAAGAATAATTTGTTGATTCACCAAGAACTCAAAAATAAAAGTGAAAGTTAAAGATAAAAATAATATTATTTAGAAAAATTCAAATAGAAAGGAAAAGTGTCTTTGTTCAAACTGAATAATTTAGCAAAAAAAAATCTTTTTGCTGGTTTTGATATACAATACTGGTCAAAGGATATTTTGAAGAAACATATTATTTCAAAGTGTTAAATCCTAAACATTTCTGTTACAGAATAGAATTAATTTTATTTTGCTTCAGACCATATATGAAAAACAAAATGTCAATCTCAAGATATTTATATAAGTATTTAAATTCCCTTATAGTGAATTTTAAGATAAAGAAGCAGGTTTTGTGCAAAAGTTATTGGCTATGTAAGGTCAGAAGTTTAAGGGTCAGATTTTAGATAAACATTTTTAGAATGAAAGATGGAGATAAACATGGGACCTCCTGCTCTCTGACTACTTGTTCATCCTAATGTATTATGCTGCAGGGGAAAATGTCTTCCTACTGCAGTTACAGGGATTACACAGAAGTTGGCTTTTGGATCCCTGCTTTGGAGACACAGCAGAAAGCGTGAGCATGGACAAGGACAAGAAATAGATAGGATTGTCCTTTCTCTTTGGTGGGGTTACAAGGACTTCCAGACCCCTTCCACCCTCTTCTGTGTTTGGCCTTGAGCAATAAACATGGAGCACAGATGAGAAAGCGTGTGGCTGAGGGAAGATAGTAACTGTCCATTAAATTTTTCAAGAGGGAAAATGCTGGATTTTAGGGAGGAATAACTAGAAGTTCCTAATAGATTACTTGAACAACCCACCTCCAGCAGAGTCATGGCCTCACAAATCACTCAGTCGGTGCAGAAGCTGAATTTGAGTGTTGCCCATTTCTCCTACTGATCTTTATCAGAAAAATAAGTCTCTACCATTTGCAATCATCATGACTGCTACATGTTTTGACAAGACCAACTACTCTCCAGAGGCTTCGCCTACCTATGATTTAAGTAGCATTCCTCAGCTGGAAAGTTTTTATTAATTCTTGAGTGACACAGACACGATTTTTCCGGGCCCAAATTCAGGTTCTCAGACACCTTGACACAGTTCTAATAATCCTATTTTTATTACACTGCTTAGATAGAAAGAATAAGGCATATTTTTGTTCCCCATAAAACCACCTGCAATCCAACCAAGGTGTGTTCTTGTAATCAGGTGTAGAGCACCAGTACACCTCACAGTGACTCTCAGAGTAACCCTGCTGATGTTGGTGGTTTAGTTTGAATTTATATAGGTGCATCTGAGCTCTGAGCGTGGCACCAAACAACTCAGCTTCTTCTGCTCTTACGGAAAGCTTTACTGTTCAAATCAGAAAAGATACAGAAATGTGAACATATTGAAAAAAACGGAAGTCAAAATAAGATACAGCAAAAATTGGTGTTTGTTTAAAGTTAAGAAAGGAAGATCATCAGTTCTGTACAAAACACTGAAGAAAAACAGTCACACTGGAATATTTTATCTGATCCCAAGACACTTACAGAATACCAGCTAAAAACAAAAGTCATCATCCACAGTTGACTTCTTTGCCACATTTTCTGGGGTAATTATGTACTGTGTACTATCATGGTGTTAGTTTCCTTAACCTCTTTTAAGCTATATCTTTAACATTTCAATGCCCCACAGGGCAAAACAAAACAGGTGACTTGAATCTGTTCTAGGTTTCTCTGACAGGGCTAGAGAAGGGCAGTCAGTCAATTACAGGTAAGGCCTGTTTCAAGGAGCCTGTCTCTCTCTTCCTGCTTTGGGGATGTATTCACTTCATTTCACTGTAATCAATTACAACTCACATACCTAAGCTAAGCTACCAGACAAAACTCAGAACATGCTGAAGACAGTTGTCACATGTGCAATGGGTCTATCTCCTAATGGGGTTGAATTTCATACCTTCAGGGAAAAAACAGATAATACACCTGAACCAGGCATCCAATTTTCAGATGGCAGAAGTTGGGTGAAAATGTTTCGACTCTCCATTTCCAGTTTTAATTGTGACTTTGTGATGTTCATAAACATGAAATTGTGAGAGGCAGGCTCTAGGTTACATCTAACAGATGTTGAGTTCATGTGTGCTGGGCCTTACGGTTGTCATCCCCAGTGCCACTATAATATGTAAATTATAATTCTGTTTTAGTCCATAATGGTGTTATGAATCTACCTGCTATTGAAAAGCATGTGAAGGTTCAAGGTAGGTAGGATCTGTCCAGGGGACTTGCACTCCATTTTCCCCTGTGCTTTTAATAGATTTTTGAAATGTCATTTTATTGTCCTGTCTTTTAATCTGTATGGAAAAAAAAAAACCAACAAACCCAAAACACAAACCAAGACCCTTAGTAAGATCCCTTTCCTTCTTTGTTCGTCTTGCTCATTTGCATGCAGAAAAAATCTACTCATTTCATTTTTGGACCAAAAATGAATCACATCTTTAGCTCGGAGAAAGTAGCATTGATCCATTCAAATATTCAATAAAAAGGCACCTAAGCCATTTTTAAATAGTGAAAAGATTCTGAAAGCTTTTGTAGTGCTATCCAAAGAGGGATGAAACATCATATTTCATGTGATGTTCCATATGAAAATTCACTATGCAAAAGAGCCACACACTAAACAATGTAAAGAAGAAAAGAAAGCCTTGAACATTTGAAGCTTTCAGATGTAATGAGAAAGTGGCAGCCAAAACCAGCCTCTCCTACCTTTCACCTCCAAAGGTAAGGAAGGAAGCTGCAAAGGAAGAAGCAAGTTGCTTGCGTTTCCTTGGATTTAATGACAGCGTGATTTTTAAGAATACTGAAAAGTAAATGTAATGTGGAAAGTTAGGTTTTACACAAAAATTGTTTACAAGAACAAAGAGAAATTAAAATAAAACAATATATGTTGTTAAACGGGTTAGTAGAGATTAGTTTCTTAATGAAATAAAACGTTCAGTGTTTAAGTTCTTGATCTGCATGCAAGGTGTCAAACAACCTCTCATTGTCCCTGATTATTTTAAGAGTTGGCAGTGCCTTTCCAGAGTGAACAAACAAAAAGTGTAATTTAACTGAGTCTTTGATAACATTTGTTTTTCCTCAGATCACTGACAGCCTTTGCTTTAATGATACTATTTTCAGATAGATGGCTGGCATGTTGATAATAAGTATTCCATGAAAATGGTTGCATTTCAGTATTGAAATATAGGTTCTGTGAAAAGATAGTTTAGAGGAATGCATCAAATATCAAAGTCTCTTTGCTCATTGCTTTGCGTGTTACTGGATTATTGATAATTTTTCAAAGGAAATGCAAAGAACCGTTACCCAGATATTAAAATATTTTTTTCTCCTGTGTTACAGAGGGTAACTATTTCTGTAGCTTTCTCTGGGATCTCAGCTGGGACTGTTTTCATTTTGCTCATGGGACGCCATCATATTCCCTGAAAGATAAACTTTACTTTTGGTAGCAGAATTTGACTAACGGTGTTTTGGGAAAAGAAATGCAAGAGTATGAAAACTCTGCACAAGCTGAGACTTGAGGACTGAAGACAAGAACATCTACCAAACTGGCCTTAGAAACACCATTTGTGATACAGAAGTTGCTTAACTTTTTAGTCACCTTTAAATCAGTTTTTACATATGCTTTTCATGGTCTATGAAGCCAACAAAATAACAACAGAACTTGACACAAAAGCCCTGGGTGGCATTTTGCTTCCATTTTATATATTTAGCAGATCATTTTATCATTTCATTTTCTGAGAGCCATTGTGTGGGTATCTATACTGTTTGAACTAAATGTAATGTAGGAGTGTTTCATACTGACCGTGTTTTTCTTCTTCATAAGTTAAAAAAAAAAAAAAGGACAGGATACATAGTTAAGTCTACTACATAACATAGTAAAAGATAATTTACTAACTGAAAAATAACACATTTCCTGAAGATCTAGAATTCTTTCTGAAGCAAGATATTTAATTTTTAAGTAAGTTGTTGTTTAGATAGACTTTGTTTTAAAGGAAACACTTCGTGGTCATAAGATAAACTGTGACTGCTAGTATTGCAACTGACATTTAGTGGCTCAAAAATCAGATTGAGGTAAACTAAACATTGAGAAGAAAGTTTTAAGGACCATTTTTGCTTTTAGAGTCATACTTTTAAAAGCTAAAAAATAGGTACCTGCATATATATTTATATACTTATATATTTAGAGTCCTCCTTTGGAGTGAAAACATGCTTGAAATAGTCTTTCATTTTGTGTGTTTGGTTTTGCAAATAGACTTTTGGAATTCTTTTTGACAACTTAAATTTATTAGCCATGTTATTCAAAAATTTTGAAAGCAAGATAGACCTCAGAAGGGCTGTCATTTTAATGTTATTTCCAATTTGTTCATTGTGGAGTTGTTTGCATTCCAATTCTAACCAAATCCTGCGAGATCTGAGTCCAAAGGTATGACATTTTTTCATTCTTCATAATACTTCTGGGATGCCTTTTCTTACAGTAATGGATTGTGGAGGAAGATTGTTCTCATGATAGGATTTTTTTTTTCTATAACATTAGAGAAGATATTAGGTCCAGGACAGGAATTTTCCTTGCTCTGATGATGTCACTTCAATCTCTACTGCATATAGAAAATGTATAAAAAGACACAATTATTTTCATATTTCTTCAGGGGATTGGGATTGTCATTCTGCAAATAAATCAGAAATGGGCTATTTCCTTTCCAAACACATTTGGTTCCAAAGCTTCCACTTGCGTAAAGCATTGTTCTCTCCTCTGTGTTTTGTATGTTAAAATCATATCCAGTGTTTCTTTACTCTTTACTGTTGACTGAGTTACTCTGGAAATCCGGATAGACATAACAATACCTAAAAGGCTGTGGAGAATGTTCTAAGCAATAAAATCATGCAGTTCCTCAAAGTTCACAAAGGTAGACTGGCCAAGACAGGAATTAGACTCTCTCATGAGCAATATTTGAAAAACTTAGCCAAGAGGGCCAGGCTTCTTGTAATCTCCAGAAAAAAAATCTTCCTCTGTTTGCAGAAATTGCTCCTTTTTTTTTCTTTTTTCTTTTTTTTTTTTTTTTTTGTGCTTGAAAGGATTGCTTTTCTTCATCAGACTTACTTGGCATGCAAAATAATCTGCCAGCTGCCTCATGTCTTTGCTGGGCACATATTAAAAACAAGTTTGGATGCCACCTGTTTGATTACTCATCTAGTGATGCCAATTCCTATTTTGCTTCAATGTGCTATGAATGAAATAAAGAGAAACATAATATAGTTTGTTTTTCTAAAAAATGAAGCTGAAGAAGTGGTAGTCAAAGATGGCTGATCAGAACTGAATATGTTATCTCACCAGTTAAATAACTATACTGAATTTGAAATGATGGACAACAATAGCCTGGCTGATTATACCTGAACTTCTCAAACCTCAGATACTATTTTGTATACCATGTCTTTTTTTTCTTCAGTAGTAGAATTTTTCAACACAATATGAAAAATGCCTGTGCATGTATTTGTAAATTGCTGTATATACTTTCATTTTTTATTTATATACATTTATGTCTAAGTGCAGATATCTTAAGATATCATAAATATGATAGTATTTTTGAACAATATTGGTACACTCTATCAACTGAGTTACTTGCAGTGTTATCAGGAAAAAAAAGCATAGAGAAATATAAAAAGAACCTAGTTATATTCAAGTACATGATTAAAATAGGAAGGTTGCTGTAACTTTAAAAATCCTTCTTAACTGTAAAGGGAACCTATATTCAATAGTTCAGGTGTAGATCCTTTCACTGCAGAAGTTTAAAGTTAGGAAAATTAAGCCCATTATTTCTGGTAACAAAGGGTCCCAGGAAGACTGGACATATTTTAAGAAAGAAATCTTGAAAGCCCAGGAGCAGGCTGGCCCTATGTACCAAAGATGAGCTGGCAGGGAAGAAGATTGGCCAGACTGATCAGGGACCATTTGCAGCAGCTCAGGAAAAAAGGAGGATGTATCACCTTTGGAAAAAGGAGCAGGAAACCCAGGGAGAATTTAAGGATATTGTTAGGTCAAGCAGAATGAAAATTAAAGAGGCAAAAGCTAATTTACAACTTAATCTGGGAACTTCTGTAATGTGTTTTTATAAAGACACTATTAAAAAGAGGAGGGGCAAAGAAAACCTCCAAAATTTATTGGATGCAGAAGGGAATGTAATCACAAAGGACAAGGAAGGGGCTGAGGTACTTAAAACCTTGTTGTGCGAGAGTCTCAAACAAAGATAACTAGCAGAACCCCGAAAATGTAGAGAGGGATAAGGAGCAAACCCCCGTAATCCTGGAAGGGGTCGTTAGTGATCTGCAGAGCCATTTAGACACTGACAAGTCCATGAGGCTGGCCAGGAGTCCCCACAGGTGCTCAGGGAACCGATGGAAGAGCTCACTAAGCCGCTCTCCGTCTACTATTGTCATGAGGTCCCAGACAACTGGAGGTGCCAATGTGACACTCGTGCCCGAGAAGGGCCGCAGGGAGGATGCGGGGAACTGCAGGCCTGTCAGCCTGACCTCGGGCCCTGGCAAGGTTCTGGAGCGCATCATCGTGAGTGGCATCACGCCCAGCCAGCGTAGGTTTAGGAAAGGCAGGTCCTGCCTGAGAAATGTGATGTCCTTTGACGAGTTGGTGACCCACCTCAGGGCTGAGGGAGAAGCTGTGGATGGAGTCTCCCTGGACTTGAGCAAAGCCTTTGACTCTGTCTCCCACAGCAGAGTCCTGGAAAAGCCATCAGCCCAGCACTTGGGCAGGTGCACTCTTTGCTGGCTTTAGACCTGTTGGGATGGCCGGGCCCAGGGAGTGGTGGTGAATGGTGCCACATCCAAGTGGCATCCGGTCAGTAACGGTGTCCCCTGGGCCCAGTCCTGTTCCCTATCTGTCCTGCTGATGTGGACAAAGGTATCGAGGGTAACCTCAGTAGTAAATTTGTGAAGACACCAAGGTGGGCGGGAGTGCCAGCATGCTGGAGGGTAGGAAGGCTCTGCGGGGGGAGGTGGACAGACTGGATTGATGGTGTGAGGCCAGTGGGATGAGGTTCGAGAAGACCAAGGAATGAGTCCTGCCCTTGGCTCATGACAAGCCCCTGCAGTGCTCCAGGCTGAAGACAGAGTGGCTGGAAAGCAAATATGAGCCACCACGCACCCAGGTGGGCACAAAGGCCAGGGGCATCCTGGCCTTCCGCGTCAGCAGTAGTGTGGCCAGCAGGACCAGGGCGGTGATCGTCCCTCTGTACTGGGCACTGGGGAGGCCACGCCTCGAGCAGTGTGCCCAGTTTTGAGCCCCTGTTAGGACGCGATGAGGGAGAGATGCCTCTGCGCAAATTACGGTGCCAATGAGACCGTCTACGAAAGTCAACAAGAGGGATTTTATTTAACAATAAATGTGAGAAAGAGAGATAGAAAGGGATACAAAAGGAAAGGATGAGGAGGAGAGAAGGGGAAGAACAGGGGGAAGGAGGGGTTGGGGATGGAGACATCAAGCAGCAGACAGACACCGTGCTTGGCTCCAAGGGCGTCCCGTCGCTCCTTCCTCACCCTGTGCTTCTGGATGGTGGGAGGTCCCAGTGGTTCTTGTGGGGGTGTAGGTGGGGGTGCCAGGTCATTCTTCCGGGGTTAGCACTTTTCTCCAGTCCATGCTGTGGGGATGCAGTNCAATGAGACTGTCTACAAAAGTCAATAAGAGGGATTTTATTCAACAATAAATGTGAGAAAGAGAG